>CM019719.1:28765083-29227583 GCA_009760885.1 Achatina immaculata | reverse complement strand
GGCAAGGCCTTGTGCCAAACGCAAAAAATACGATGCTGCAATTTAAACTGAAGTTTGCTGATGAGACAAGTGCAAATTGCCTGAAACGTTCACTTGGACAACAGCTTCACTTGCTTACCTGAATTGTACTCAGCAGATGATTCATGAGCACACAAAAGCGACACTAGTCAAAACAGCATTTTTGACAATAACCCATGACTGATTCACGAGAATCCCGTGAAACTTACTGAACACAAAACTCACTGGCCATGTTACTGAATGCCTATAAAAGATTGACGCTCCTCGAATCAGTTCATTGGAAAATTCAATGCACAAGTATGACTCACCTCACTACAGAACAGTGACTCATCATCATTGGAAGTTTAGAGATTGGACAGTCACAAAATGTAGTGGCCTGACAATTTAATGTGGTTAGAAGCACCTTTAGTCACTTTTGGAGACGATTTCAAGAAACTGACTCAGTTGCAGACCGCCCGCGCAGAAGACTCCTGCAGAAGACCGCTTCATACGTCTGCGTCACCTCAGGAATCGATTTACATCTGCCTCCTCAACAGTCCAGTCAATGGCAGAAGCTCGTCAAATTTCAGATCAAACTGTCAGGAACCGGCTGCACGACGCTGGTCTTTGGGCTAGAGGACCCTACAGAGGTCCTTGTTCTTATGGACCGGCATCCCCAGAACCGACTGCAGTGAGCGAACCAGCGTCGTCAATGGACCGTTGCGAATGATTGGAGAAGGGTTTGGATTAGTGATGAATCATTCTTTGGAGAAGGGTTTGTTTTAGTGATGAATCATTATTTCTGCTCCAGCGCCACGATAGACGGAGAAGAGTTTACCGCAGAGTTCGTGAGCGCTACGCCCATAACTGCGTGGATGAAGTTCCTCCACATAGTAGTGGAGGTGTGCTGGTGTGGGGGACAATCAGCTTCATGAGAAGAAGTGACCTGGTGTAAATTGAAGGACGCCTGAATGCCAACGATGCGTCTTTGAAATTCTTCGTCCTCACATCCTTCCACTTCTGGCTGCACCAGAATAACAGAGAAGTGCTTATTAATATACGTGACATTTGGAAAATAACAGAGAAGTGCTTATTAATATACGTGACATTTGGAAAATAACAGAAAAGCGTATTTGTGACACTGAGAAAACAACAGTGTATCATATATCGAAAACATTGGGAAAACAAGAGTGGACCAATTTTATAAAACAGTGCCCTCCACGCAAAGAAAAGAGAAAAGCTCAGATCAGAACAGTGCGCTGCCGATAGCCGTAGGCGGTCATCTCTCTTCATCTCGCACGATGAAAAAGAGAAGCTACACGACCAAAACAAAATAAAAGCTGGTAACAGCTTGCAAAAGTGACGAGACAAATCTTGAGAGAAACGCCACAAGAACAGTAAATGTCCACGCTGACTTCAGCAGATAAGAGAGTAGGAAAGACAAAAAAAAGTAGAGCATGATTTAAAAGAAATGGAACCAGAATATAATGTTTTACGAAATCTTACTACGAAATGTAAGCGAAATAGAATGTTTTAAGAGATCTTACTGGTTCCAAGGACTGTCATAGCCGGAGGTGGGGTGGAGGATACGCTTTCCACCCCAATTAAATGTCTCGACGGCGTGCGTCTCAAATAGCCTCGGGCAGTCAAGTCCAGCTTCTGGCCTTCTCGTGGCAGAACTGTTCAAAGTGACAGGAGAAGAGGCTTAGGTGAGTATTTGGCGCCTAAAAACCAGACGTTTTCGGGTAGATGAGAGTCTTGTTTGGTAGCTCATCTGAGTGAAGGAAAACTCTGATTTAAAATCCGCTGCTTGCGAGATTCTTCAGCTGCCGTGCATGGAGTGGAGCTCTTCCAGGCTAGTGAAGAAAGGTGCGAATGGGGTTGCCGCGCGGCGCCAGCGTTGAAAAGGTGAAAGAAAGGATTAAGCGAAGTAATCAGTAGTCTCGAGTCAGGGCTGCTCAAATCACGGCACAAAACATCTGCTCTGGAGGTCGGCCACGTCCTATTTTCACTCATACCGTGCGAATTGCCTGAATCGGCTTAACCTAGGGGTTAAACGAAGACACTGCTGGCGAGATTCTTTGGATGCCTCGCGTGGAGTGTCCTCTTCCAGGCCAATGAAGAAAATGTGGAAAAAATGTGCAAAAGCAATTAGGGGGCCATGCGGAGCCGCTGTGGAAAAGTGATGGAAAGGATAAAGTGAAGCTTAATTGGTAGGTCGGCCACATCCGATATACACCCATACTGGTGAAATATGCCTAAACCGGCTTAACCCAGGGGTGAAACTTGATGACTACTCATGTCACGGTACCTCCGCTCTAGAGGTCGGTCACGTCCTAAATAAGCCCATACTCGGATAATACGACTAAACCGTCTCAACCCAGGATGAAACTTACTAGTGTCGAGAATTCGTCCTCCTGGACAAAAGCTCCGTCCTGGTCACAACTAGGAAGGGTAGCGGCCACGACCACAGTCAGATGCTGAAGTCGGAGACACTGGACCAGTGCTAGATAGGCAATCACCTCTCACCCGACGAGGATGTATGCGTATCCTAATCACGCTGAGGTTTTCAGGTGAGAAAATCCAACTCTGGACTGGATGAGCACCCACCTCTCACCCAGCGGGGATATACTGATATCCAAAACACGTCGAGGTTTTCCAGTGAGAAAGTCCAACTCTAGATTAAACTTATGCAATGAAAAACACAGTGTCACGCAATCTCGCTTCTGCGATCCACCAAGATTTCAGGCCCAAGCCCCGCGATACTCTGAACCTCGTGTGATCCTCTCCGGGATCTCTTGTGGGCCTCTTCGGGACCACAGGAGGACCACGTTAAACATCGAGGACCACAGGAGTAAATTCAGCAGGATCACGGGGCGATCATGGTGGTAGAAGCGAACGAAGAAGAAGAAGAAGAGATCTTACTAAGAAATGTAAGCGAAATAGAAAGTTTTCATAGATTTTACTAAAAAAATGTAAGCGAAATAGAAAGTTTTAAGAGATCTTAATTAAAAAATGTAAGCGAAATAGAAAGTTTTAAGAAATCTTACTAAAAAAATTCTAAAATCTTTTTTCCCCTCTCAGACTCTTCCTGACAAGAGCTCTTCACTTCGATCTGTAGATTGTTATCCGGTTTTTCTGATTACTAAAATACTTCTTGGATGAAGCTGAAAATTGTCAGATCTTTAATCATTTCTTATTATTTCCTCTTCATCATTTTTTATGGAGAATGTACTGCTCAGTTCATATACAGATTATCAGAAAGAAACTGCAACGTATTTTATTTCCTGCCCATGGCCTCCTTATCTGACCATCTTTTCTTAAAGTCTGCTCGTCTGGCCATGTATTCAAAGGACCTTTCGTATACGAAGAGGCATAACTGCAAAATTTGTTCACGAGTGTTAAAACTCGATTATTTCCCGTGATCGAACAGCTTATACTCTATTTTCTATATTTTCAATCACTTTTTGTTTCTTTATTTTTTGCCGCATACCGTGTGCCATGTCAGGCTAACAGTTTGCCCGCGCCCTTCAAATTAAAGGTGTAAGCCGTATACAAAGATGGTTCATATGTTTCAAACGTTACCTAAACTAGCATACATCGATTGAGTGTTTACGATAACTAAGTCTTTACGAAAACTAATGTGACATGATGAAGGTTCTGAAAGCAAAAGGGGGGGGGGGGTGTCACATGGAAGAACAAGGGCAAGGATACAAACAACAGGAAAGCCTTTATTTGTGATTTGTGTTTCAGAGGGGGGAACTATAGATGTTCATTAAAATGTGACGTAAGAAAGTTTAGATTAAGAGCTTCTGCAGTCTGAAATAAAAATTAAACGTTTTATATATTCCCCACCCGCCCCCCCCCCCCAATTTTTGATTACTGCTTTGATGGTCCATATTTGTTTTCCAAGAGCCTTATATATCTACAGCGGTCTGGTTGGCTGAGTGGTTAGATGCTCCGTCTACTAATCTGGTGGTACCGGATTCACGTCTCAGCAGTGGGGATTTTTGTTTTGTTTTGTTGGTGCCACCACACCAAAAAGTACCCAGGGGTCCACACATCTTCTAAAAATGGGCGCCATAGAAATCTGGGAAGTTAAATGCGTCCAGGCGTGATACTGACCACATCAGACTTTCATATGGAAATACGGGCCTAACACCGTATCCCTAATAATGGCATGAAAACGGAGTTTTTTACCTTTGCCTTATACATCTATAAACCGTCTCGATTCATGATCTTGTTCATACCTGCATCCCTCGGAAAATATTTGTAAATTCTTTCTACCATCATTCTCAATATTTCTGATCTCCACGGATATCGCACGCCAACTTCTATAAACTTGCTGGCTGCTTTCCTCCACGCTGTTTGTTAACTGTATTCTCCAGTTCCTTAATTCATTTTCAGGTTTGGCCATTATTGCAGAAGAATTTATATTTCTTCAATAACTTTTACACACACGCTTATATAAAAAAATAAATCAAACCAAGCACATTGCAAACAGTGAAAACAACAACAACAACAACAACAAATCTAAGATATCGAAGATATACGAGTATTTAGCGGAGGGAGCTATGTTCGGAAGCTTCAGATTTCTTTTTATCTTGTTAGAGCTTAAAAATTATAAATTGAAGAAATGGAGATAGAGCAGCGATGAAAGAACGGACTGCTAGCATGGAGAAATGTTGAAAAAAAAGACTGATAGGATTGAGAAATGTTGAAAAAAAAGACTGCTAGGATTGACAAATGCTAAAAAAAAAGACTGTTAGGGTTGAGAACTACTGAAAAAAAGACTACTAGGATGGAGAAGTGTTTTTAAAAAGACTGCTATTATTGAGAAATGTTGAAAAAAAGACTGCTAGAATTGAGAAATGTTGAAAAAAGACTGCTAGGATTGAGAAATGCTGAAAAAAAGACTGCTAGATTTGAGAAATGTTGAAAAAAAGACCGGTAGAATTGAGAAATGTTGAAAAAAAAGACTACTAGGATGTAGAAGTGTTGAAAAAAAAGACTGCTAGGATGGAGAAGTGTTGAAAAAGAAGACTGCTAGAATGTAGAAGTGTTGAAAAAAGACTTATGGAATGGACAAGCAATGAAAGAACAGACTGCTAGAATGGAGAAGTGATTAAAAAATAACAAACTGCAAGGATAGAGAAGTGACAAAAGAGCAGAAAGTGGGAAGTGAGAAATAACAAATGACCAGACAGTGGGAAGTGAGAAATGACAAAAGAGCAGACAGTGGGAAGTGAGAAATGACAAAAGAGCAGACAGTGGGAAGTGAGAAATGACAAAAGAGCAGACAATGGGAAGTGAGAAATGACAAAAGAGCAGACAGTGGTAAGTGAGAAATGACAAAAGAGCAGACTTTGAACATGAAGAGGTGGGTAATACCTTATGTAGACAACTTTAAAAGGACAAGATGCAAGGATTGGATTATGTCCTTATCGTAACATAAAAAAGAAACGCTGAGATAAAGTGCTTTTAAATTAAAGATTTTGAAAAGCATTTTGATGATCAAATATTTTCCTTATATATATAAACAGGTACCTCTGTGAAGTATACGGGATTTTTTTTTCAAAATTTGCAACGTGAAGTTAATTTTTTTTTTTATACTTTACGAAATGTCTTTGTATTTTTTCTCTCTCTAGAGAAATGTGCTTGTGTGCATGTGTATGAGTGCGTGGATGTGTGTGTGCGTGCGTTTGTGCGTGTGCGTGAGAGCGTGCGTGCGTGTGTGTGCGTGCGTGTGTGTGTGCCTGTGTGCAAGCGTGTGTGTGTGTGCGTGAGAGCGTGCGTGCATGTGTGTGTGCGTGCGTGTGTATGTGCGTGCATGCGTGTGTGTGCGTGCCTGTGTGCAAGCGTGTGTGTGTGCGTGCGTGTGTGTGTGCGTGTGTGTGTGTGAGTGCGTGTGTGTGTACTTGCGTGCGTGAGGGCGTTCGTGAGGGCGCGCGCTTTTGCGTGTGTGTATGTCTCTCAAGGCAGAATAAAGATCATATCTTCTCTATGTTTTGTTCTGGTTTGCTTTACCCATCTGCTGCGTATGGTGTCAGCACGGCAGCTTTTAGAAAGATTATTCCTTGCGGTGTTCAGTGGCACAGGCGTTGGAGCGATTATTTCAGTATCCTCGTTCGAGATGATACTGAGAACCTAATACAGTACAGGACAGAATAGGCTCAGTGAAATCCAGCTTGGTGTGTTTGTGTCTTACCTTCCGGGATTGCCGTGGCTGATAATACCAGATCACCGGATATCAAGGATCATGGAGGTGGGGTAGGATGTAATACTGAGTTTAGTCAGAGTCGCCCAACAGAAAAACTGAGAACTCAGATTAGCAAGTGATGCTTGGTAAAGTCAGGGTCTGAATCCATAGCAGAAAAAGTACATGAAGTAGTTGGAGCTGTACATGGTAAAGGTTAGTTAAATCCCCGTTTCCGTGCCAGTAAGGCATAATGGGGATGCGGTGTTAGGTCCGTATTTCCAACACCTTCGGCAAATGAAAGTGTGATGTGGTCAATATCACCACCAGTTTTAGAGGGTGAGTAGACCCCCAGGGCCGTTTTGGGTGTGTCGGTAACAGAAAGAAATCCCCACTGCTGGGACTTTAGCCTGGTTCTACTGAATTAGAGTGACATAAGCAGTACACTAAATAGAATTCGGTGGCGATCTTGCATCAGTTACACAGCCTAGAGAATACATTCTGACCAGCTAGGAGAAATCGACGAGTTATTTTCGATGGAAGAACGTTTTCTTCATGAAAAACTGCTTTAAAAAAAAAAAATCCACATCAGATCATTTCGCCATGTCACCTGAGTTAGGAGATCTATGTCTGGGCAATAATTACACGGAACTTAAATTCACATATAGCAAAACAAAGATTAATAAATCTAGCATTGGCGAAAGGTATGCATAAGCAAACATGGAAATCCTCCGACGGAAAAAAACACATGCAATCACACAGACCTTGTACTAATTAACAACAGAGAAGCAAAAAGTACACAAGAGGTTTGAGGTTACAGAGGAACGGAATGTCATGGCTAGCGTACAAATGAAGATACAACTCTTAAGATCTTCTACAATAAAATAGCTACAGCAAACACAGTAATAAATAGAGAAGGACTAAGAATAGAAGACACAAAATAAAAATATAGAGTAGAAAGAAGAAGAAGAAGAAAGGAAGCTGCAGAAATCAAAGAGCAAGACGACAAAAATAAAGCACGGGAATCCATCAAACAAAAATCCATCGTCAGAAAAAAAAATGTCCTGGAAAGAAACCCAAAATGAGGAAAGCTAAATGACTTATTAATATCTGTGCCAGAGTAATACGAAAGAAAAAAGAAAGCAATAAAAACTTGGTTAAATGGTCTAAACAAAGACGTTAAAGAGAAAGAATACAGAGACGTATGTAGAGACAGTACAAAAATTGTCAGAATTCATGAACGAAAGCATATGACAAACACCATATTACAGATAGAAACAAGCCACCAAAACATGGAAGCAAGAAAAAAAATCTTCAAAGATGTTGAAATAATAAAGAAAGGGTATCAACAACAGGTATATAGCATGTTAGATAGCAAAGGCGTCATAACAAACAATGAAGTGAAAATATGTGAAAGGTAGAAAGAATATTTCTAACAAGTGTTAAACTGCGACGACCTTACCACCACTCTAAAACAGAAGGAGATAACTACATGTGACCAGAGCATGGAAGAAACCGAAATAGAAGAAATAATGAAAGCCACAGAGCAACAGAAAAAAAAACACCAAGGCATCAGGGTCCGATGAGGTATATGCAGAACTGATAAACGAAGGTAGGAATAAAACTCTATGAAGCGTTAGACTCCATCATACATCAGATATGGAGAGGAAAAAAAAACATGAACGAAAAGATGCGTTGATAGTTCCCTTTTATAAGAAAGGATATAAGAGAATGTGTGAATGAATGAATGCATGATCTTTAGTTTTAAAGGATGAAGGTAATACAGCAGAGAGGTATATTCAGCACTTTATCACTCCATCTTTCATTCTTCCCACACACTCGATTTAACAATGTATATATTATGTGTGAAAATTACAGAGGTATATCATTATTATCATCAAGCTATAAAATACTGTCTATAATATTACTGAATAGACCTCATGCGGAAGAAATATTAGGATATTATCGAGCAGGATTTAGGAAAAAACAGATCTATAATCAGTCAGATATTTTAGAGAGCAGAACAAACGTTGGCAGTATAGAAGGGAAGTCCATAACATATTCATAGACTTCAAAAATGCTTAAGCAGAAATAGCCTGTGGAACATTATGAAGTAATTTAGTATACCAGGGGAACACATAAATTCATTACGATATGTGTGTAAGACATAGAAAACATCGTGATACATAAAGGAAAGAAAGCAAAATCATTCCAGATAAGAACAGATCTGAAGCAATGACATACCTTGTCGCCGGCGCTGTTCAATCTCATCTTGGCAAAAATTATAAGAACAGTAGATCAAGAACAAACTACCAGTGACGGAACGGTAAAGCTAGGATATGCAGACAGTATAGATATAGTAGGAGAAACTCTACAAGAGACCACTAAAGTGGTGAAGCATCTGACAAAATAAGCAGAAAAAATGGGACTAAATATAAAACAGGAGAAAACTGAAAACATGAGAACAGTCAGACCAAAAGATAAAACATGAAGATCATATTCAAATAGAAAGTATAAAGACTAAAAGAATAGACTCCTATAAAAACCTAGGAATACTATTCAATAGTTCCAATATTATACGAGATAAGAAAAGGACTAGAATACAAGTTAGAAACAAGACATATTTTTGCCCTTAGATAATTATTACAGACAAAAGTTCTATCCCACAACAGAATAAACATATATAAGACACAGATTAGACCAGTTGTAGGTAAGAAACATGGAGTACAACTAAATAAGATGAAAACCAAATACAAATATTTGAGAACAGAATCCTGAGAATGTATGGGTCGATGGTTAAGAGACCATATAACACAACAATGGAAGATAAGAAGTAACCAAAAAATCTACACATTGTTAGCATGTAAAAGCCATTATGAAAAACAGCAGACTGAGGTGGTTACGACATTTAGAGAGAACAGAGGAGAACAGATAAACAAAGATGGCCTTATACAGAAGTGACGAAAAGGGATGGTCCAAGAGCAGTGATGGCACTAGGATTTTCTGAAACCTGTACAAATGTACCTGTCTCTCGCCTTCCATCAAATGCTTTCGGAAATACCGGTTTTGTCAGTAAAACATTCGCTACTTTATATTTTATTCATGTAAAATTAAACAAACTTTGCAAACATTGGCCGACAGTATATTGTTTATATTGTTTATATTATTTATATTGTTTGTATTGTGTATGCTGTTCGTGTTAAAGATTTTTTTCTTCTTTTATTTGCGCCGACTTTACAACATGCTCATATGCTGTACCAAAGTCAAAACTGGCTGGTTCTTCTCCATATAAATTGAGCATCACCAGTCAACTGGCCCGATTATAATCCAAACGATTTCGCTGATTGCTTTTTACTAGGTTTTTTTTTTTTACAATATAAACCGGTTACGGTAAACGGCGAACTCCAAAAGTTTCGGTTTTTCTCTTTTTTAAATGAGTAATTTACCGGTGATTGCCAGTTAACGCGATCACTCCCAAGAGGTAGACCTAGACAACATTGGCGAGACAAGCTAGAAGAAGATACACGCGCTCTTGGTATCGACAATTGCCAAGAAAAGATCAAGAACAGAGAGGGACGGAGAGCAGTGTCGTGTCTGCAGCAGTGATACTCAGTTGCTCGGAAAACTGATGAATTCAAAGAAGAAGAGAAAGAGTTAAATGGATATTTTTTCCCCTCTTTTTTTTCCGGCCAGAATATAACTGATTTTTCGTGCTGCCGATAAATTTCAGTGATTTCGTTTCAGTTTGTCATGCTTTCAAATCAGCAGCTTCGTGAGTGTGTGTGTGGGGGGGGGGGAGGGAGGAGAGTAAACCGTGGTCTCTCTGCTGTATTACCTTCCTTCCAGGTTAAATATACAAGTATGCCCTATCTCTCTAAGTCTCCATGTTTTTTTCTTTTTCACACTTTTTTTTCTTCACACGTTTGATGTATTTAAAAAAATATATTACTTTCACACATTTCCCTGCACGAGTTTGATGTAATTTTATTATTTTCACACTTTTCCCTACACAAACTTGATGAATATTAACTATTTTCATACTTTTCCCTGAGCAAGTTTGATGTACTTTAATTATCTTCACACTTTTCCTAGAAAAAAAAACTCGAACTTTGTTCACCTTTTCACATGTACGTACATGAACATGTAAGTCAGAAACTGTACCCTGGCATTCTAGAGAAGATAAGAAACGATCTGATTGGTCGAGGCATAGCTCAGATGATTAAAAGCCTGGTTTTGCGGTGGGTCGCGCACGCCAAGCCGGGCACAGCCCTACCTCCTAGAACGGCTCAGGTAAAATAACGGAAGCGGTGCGGTTTAGTCGGCACTTCTTCTATCGAAAGGAAACTAAAACAAAAGTGGCTTTCTCGTAAAACACTGGGGGGTTTTCAAGCCATTACAACTTTTTTCGCACATCAAAACTAAGGATTCTATCTGTTACCATGTAAACGATGAGAGATAATAATACTATTTGGTAAGTTGTTTTTTTTTCACTCAAAAGTTAAAAATTTTATAGGAATAGTTAAGTTTAGTATAATTTTAAAGCTTTATCTACTATAATTTTATGTGCTTTATTTTTTTTTCTGGCTTTTTTGTTTATTCATTTTAGATTTAACTATTAAAATTTTAATAATTTAATTTATGGATCAGAAACAAGGAGTAGAACAAAGAAGGATGAACAAATGCAAGTCATTGAGAATATGACCTTAAGAAGAATCTTTGGGCCCATAAAGGATACCAACATTGAGGAATGGAGGGCTTGAAAGAACACCGAATTTAACAACTCATTTAAATCATACCGGATTATAAACGCCTTGAAGCAGAGTAGACTACCTGGTTGGGTCACGTAAAAAGAATGGAAGAAAACAGGCAAAAAATGATGTATGTATAAGAGCTGAAAGACAAATCACCGAGAGGTAGATCAAGACAGAGATGGAGAGACAATATAGAAGAAGATATACAGGAAACTTGTGTCGCCAGCTGGGGAGAGATGATTAGGAATAGAGAGGAACGGAGGCGAACTTTATCTGCAGGAATGAGCCTTATTCTTCGGAAGGCTGAGAAGAAGAAATTGTATTAACAATTTAAAGCGACGGCACAGAAAAAATAACAAGTTAGGCTGATGGAGAATCAAGGATCCAGCTCCAACGCCTATCGGCATGGCACATGATGTTGATGATGATGATGATGAATTTTAATAACACGAGCTAGCTTGTACTATATTTAATTAATTTTTACATCGAAAATAATGAGCGAAACTGTTCTTGCAACGTCTGTTCCAAGACTACCTTACACGAGTAATCTGAGTGGTGCAGTGGTTAGATAACATTCGTCTCTCACGGCGATTTCTGTGGTTCAGATCCGGTCTAACGCGCTAAAGTCACCAGGATGTGGAAGTGGATACTCAGGTCCAAAAGGAGAAAGAAAAAAAAAACGAGCAGGCTTGATGTTGACTTCGCCGTCCTGCTTGTGGATCAGTAGGTCAAGGAAAACATGGCCACTATCACTATACTCTCTGTGCCAATGGTTCTGCGGAACAGACTGCGACACATCTGGTAACGGAAATTCCTGTCATGGCACACCTGTGTTTTTAATGCTGGACTCGAGCGCAGTTTTTAACTATAAATGTTTTAGCAATTTCACAGCTTACGCACTACATTGACTATATTCAGATTTCATATGTTTTATTACACAAGGCGTTGTTTTCAACGTGAAGCGTGAGCCCGCCTGGAAGCACAGATCTCTGGCCATTTCAACTCACACTGGACTGGGACTGGCAGTTAATCTCCGTCAGTTCTCTATCTGACGGCTGTCTATCATAGAAACCAGCAAAATATGCGCTGTAAGTTTGTCAAAAACATTTTCTTAACATTTGATGACACACCTAAAGCTCTCTCTCTCTCTCTCTCTCTCTCTCTCTCTCTCTCTCTCTCTCTCTCTCTCGCAGCTCACTACTGTGCCGCAGCACAAAGTTTGAAAAACTATACTTTAGGCGTCTCAGCTAAGATTAGGGTTGTTTTTTTTTCTCTCCAATAAATATCAACACAATTTGAATATCTTCTCCCTTATTTTATAACTATATCAGAGTAATTAAGGTGACAGAGGCAGTGAAAACTAGTCGAGCTTATCAGGTGGACAGTGATACAATGAGCCAATGTGTGGGGTATCTCCAGTAAATGGAATATAAACATTAATCAAACGTATTTTATTTAGCAATGAGGTTATATTAGAACACCGCGATAGTTTAGCTTTGCCATAGTCATGTTTTGTCGTAGTCTAGCTTTGCCATAGTCTTTCTCTGCCATAGTCCTGCTTTGTCATAGTCTAGCTTTGCCCTGCTTTGTCATAGTCTAGCTTTGCCATAGTCCTGTTTTGTCATAGTCTAGCTTTGCCATAGTCCTGTTTTGTCATAGTCTAGCTTTGCCATAGTCCTGTTTTGTCATAGTCTAGCTTTGCCATAGTCCTGCTTTGTCATAGTCTAGCTTTGCCATAGTCCTGTTTTGTCATAGTCTAGCTTTGCCATAGTCCTGCTTTGTCATAGTCTAGCTTTGCCATAGTCCTGTTTTGTCATAGTCTAGCTTTGCCATAGTCCTGTTTTGTCATAGTCTAGCTTTGCCCTGCTTTGTCA
This sequence comes from Achatina immaculata, assembly GCA_009760885.1. Lineage (NCBI taxonomy): Eukaryota > Metazoa > Mollusca > Gastropoda > Stylommatophora > Achatinidae > Lissachatina > Lissachatina immaculata. The sequence continues at coordinate 29,214,765 of CM019719.1, read as the reverse complement.
TAGTCTAGCTTTGCCATAGTCCTGCTTTGTCATAGTCTAGCTTTGCCATAGTCCTGCTTTGTCATAGTCTAGCTTTGCCCTGCTTTGTCATAGTCTAGCTTTGCCATAGTCCTGCTTTGTCATAGTCTAGCTTTGCCCTGCTTTGTCATAGTCTAGCTTTGCCATAGTCCTGCTTTGTCATAGTCTAGCTTTGCCATAGTCTTTCTCTGCCATAGTCCTGCTTTGTCATAGTCTAGCTTTGCCATAGTCCTGCTTTGTCATAGTCTAGCTTTGCCCTGCTTTGTCATAGTCTAGCTTTGCCATAGTCCTGCTTTGTCATAGTCTAGCTTTGCCCTGCTTTGTCATAGTCTAGCTTTGCCATAGTCCTGCTTTGTCATAGTCTAGCTTTGCCATAGTCTTTCTCTGCCATAGTCCTGCTTTGTCATAGTCTAGCTTTGCCATAGTCCTGCTTTGTCATAGTCTAGCTTTGCCCTGCTTTGTCATAGTCTAGCTTTGCCATAGTCCTGCTTTGTCATAGTCTAGCTTTGCCCTGCTTTGTCATAGTCTAGCTCTGCCATAGTCCTGCTTTGTCATAGTCTAGCTTTGCCATAGTCCTGCTTTGTCATAGTCTAGCTTTGCCATAGTCCTGCTTTGTCATAGTCTAGCTTTGCCATAGTCTTGCTTTGCCATAGTTTTGATTTTCCATTTCAGTGCTATCTGTGTCACGCACTCCATAAAGTTAAAGAATCGGAAATGGGTGTCAGAACTGCTAATAGTGAAGGCTACAGAATGCTAAAAATAAGTGAAAATCTACCGCAGAGATAAATTAGCAATTTTAACGATGGCTACAAAGTGAGAGTAGTAACTTAAGTCCGCCCACAGTGAAAAGGTAACAATTTTCAAGGTTGACTTCAGAGTAAAAAAAGTTAAATTTTCAAGGTTGACTTCACAGTGAAAAATGGTAACATTTCATGGTTGACTACAGGGCAGAAGTGGTAAATTTTCAAGGCGATATTTATAAAAACAATAAATAAATAAAGATAAGTTTACAGAGATGAAAGAAAAATATGTCAGTCATTCTTTTGGTTATGACTAACTTAAACGTTTTTTCCATAAAAGACTTTTACTGGAATTCACGCTTCTGCGTACAAACAAATTCTGGGAATTCCAGTTGGTTTCCAGGTGAGACAGGTGTGAGACAGTGGTGTGTCCTCTCACCAATGTTCTTCGGTGTCGCGATCGACTGGATCATGCGCAATAGTACAAAGGATAGCCATCTGGGTATCGCATGGACCGAGGGCAAAAGCCTCGAAGACCTAGACATTGTGGACGACGTAGCGCTACTGAGCTCGTCGCATGCAGACGTCCAAGAGAAAACGGGTCGCCTCCACTCCTGGTCAAAACAACTTGGCCTACAAATTAATAAGGGGAAAAAAATTATTGATCTCATAAATAGACTTGGTGAGATCTTGCTAAACGGTTTTGCTTTTGAAAAAGTCCACAGTTTCAACTATTTGAGAAGCAAAATGTCAAACTCGGGTGATACAGCACCAGAAATCAAGTCCCGCATTGCAATGGCTTCCAATACTTTCAATAAACTGTCTACTATCTGGAGGTCAATTATGCTCAGTAAAGCCACGAAACTTAAAATTTTAAACCTCTGTGTGACCCCAGTATTAACATACGGCTGTGAGAGTTGGAAATCAACCAGTCTACTCAATCAAAGAACTGATGCATTTGAGAACAAATGTCTCCGTAGACTATTGAAGATCAGTTGGTCCGACTTTAAATAGAACGAGTCAGTAAGGCAAAAATGGAACCAAGACTACGTATCAAGATACATCAAAAGACGTCGGTGGGCCTAAATTCGGCCACGTTCTCAGAATGGACGAATCCAGACTCCCTCGCCAAGCCCTCACTTGGTCAGCGAAGGGCAAAAGAAAGCAAGGCAGGCCAAGGGAGACCACGTAGTACCATCACTATAGAGTACAATTTTGGAATTCAAGTCCACCCAAGACCTACAGCGGGCGGCGGCGAGTCGTCAGACATGGGAAGTATGATTTCCACCCTATGAGCCAATGTTGGCCTAAAAGGAATGTCAGTCAATCAAAACGTTTGTATGTGTCTTCTTGTGCACTTTCTTTCTCTGCTGTATTCACCTACCTTTCTTCTTCAATTTTGCATCACATATGGGAAAGGAAATCTGCAGTTCCAAATGCAAGGTGTTCCATATGTAATGGTGCACTAACCCAGTATCGATTCCAGTATCGTAGTGATATCTTAATGTTTGTTGACTCTAGCCACATCTACCTGCCGCGGCTGGGGTCGCCGATTAAGCGTGCTGTTTAAAAAATCTGATTTAACTGATTTAAACAATTCACCCGTTATGAGCTTCGACAACTGCTTCGCTACTTAACAACTGAATACACAAAGACTGAATACAGTGAATGTTACACAACAGGGTTAAACACACTAACGTACGCAGGCAGATGTGGCTAGATCTCACAGTCATTAAGATATCACTACGATACCTGAATCGATACTGGGTTAGTGCACAGTTATTTTCTGAACGCACTGTAGTCTTTCCCACGTAAATTGTCTGTCTCAGAAAGTTGTAAATCTTGATTTTGCCATGCGCACTCTTTACCCCTTTCACATAGACAGTGATGCATTCCATATGTTACTATCTAGACACAAAAAAAAAGAGTAAGGAATGAAGCAAGAAGGAGCAAAAGTGTTATGTATAACCTGGCCATGACCTCAGACGTTCCATGAAAAACAAAACCTGGTAGATGAAGAAGTTCCGAAGAAGATTCGAACAAGCAAACAAATATCCACGAAAGTGAGTATCATAATGCCATATAGAATCAATATGGTTTCTATATTGTTGTGAAACTGGGACAGTAAATATTGAGATAACAAAGAATCAGGAAGCAACAGAGATGTGGATTTGGAGAAAAAAAATGCAAAAAATACTCTGGGCATATGTTTAGGAGCATAATTTCATTATTTTTGTGCAGTTTTCTTCATAAAAGAGTGCTAAATGAAATGTAACTTCAGAGCGCAGCATATGAACACTCCCATACGACTGTTAGTTACATGGATGGCTAGTTCATTGTTTGAATTGTCTAATTAGTTAGTTAGGTAGTTAGTCAGTTAGTCAGTTAGTTAGCTAGTTCGTTGTTTGGTTGGTTGGCTGCTTGGTTGGTTGATTAGTTAATTAGTTATTTAGTTAGCCAGTTAGTGAGTTAGATAATAAGTCAGTTAGTTATTGGTTGGTTGGTTGGTTGTTTGGTTGGCTGGCTGGCTGACTTGCTGGCTGACTGGTTGGTTGCTTTGCTGGCTGGTTGGTTTGTTGGTTATTTGGTTAGTTGGTTGGCTGGTTTGTTTGTTGGTTGGTTGGTTGTGGGTGGTTGATTGGTCATTATCTCTACACTCTGGAGAAGTTGTATGGTGCTCCGACCTCCTGTGTGATGCATCCTTTGTTGAAGAGCAACTGATGGCCCTTTGTTCTATGTTGATTTATCACAACCCTCCACAGAAGGTTAACGCCTGGCTTAACTACATTTCACTCAGACCTTTCATCCTAAGCAGTGATATCATTGTCACAGCTATATACTTGTATCATGTTTTTAACAATAGCAACACACGTGTTATGTATAAACAAATAAGACAGTGGCGGATATTTTTAACCCGTGCATTCCCATTATTTCCAGCGTTATCTGAGACTGCTGCGAGCTAACGCGTCCAAGATCGGAGCCTCGATTTACAGCGCTTTGACTGATGGGGGGTTATGTTTAGAAAGTAATTTTTGCCTGCAGTATTTCTTCTTTTTCTTAGCCAGAATCTGGGTAATTGGGGCGTGGATGGGTTCTGTAGAAATGTTTTAAGAGGATGTCATAAGGTTTTTGAAAAGTAAGTTTTATAGCGGAGGTTTAAACGAGATATAAATAATAGTTCAGTAAGCCGATTCCAGCTAAGGTTGTTCATTGTGGTAACATTACAAAAACAATGGGGGGAAAATACGTCTGTAAAATTTACTACCATAATTTTGTAACTTTTTATGAGTGTTGATTCTATTATGTCACAGAGTGAGAGCAGGGAGATGGTTCGTGTAAATTGTTCAGCCTCATTGCCGAAGCAAATCTTACAAAGCCGTGTTAATTGTAGTGAGCAGAGATCAAAAACGTATCGTAGGCATTATTGCAACACTAATCATTCGGATGGCATGTTTTGTTTTCTTTTTTTTTCTTTGTCTGGGAGAAAATTGTTACTTTTGTTCCCCGGATGGTAACTTTTTTTTTTGTTGAGAGTAATTATCGCGTGAAAAAGTGATGTTTACATTTGTATTTTTTCTTATTTTCCAGTCATTTTTGACATTTTTCAACTGGTAATTATAAAAAAACAAAAGAAGGAAACTAAAATAAATCATCTTATGATAGTGCTCGAACTTTTATTCATTCTTTCACTCAGCTCTCTGCGCCAATGTGGCACGCTGCTGCAGACAAGACGTGTCTCCGTTCCTCTCTGTTCTTAGTTTTCCCCTTGCCGATTGTCCTCTCTGTTCTTAGTTTTCCCCTTGCCGATTGTCCTCTCTGTTCTTAGTTTTCCCCTTGCCGATTGTCCACTCTGTTCTTAGTTTTCCCCTTGCCGATTGTCCTCTCTGTTCTTAGTTTTCCCCTTGCCGATTGTCCTCTCTGTTCTTAGTTTTCCCCTTGCCGATTGTCCACTCTGTTCTTAGTTTTCCCCTTGCCGATTGTCCACTCTGTTCTTAGTTTTCCCCTTGCCGATTGTCCTCTCTGTTCTTAGTTTTCCCCTTGCCGATTGTCCACTCTGTTCTTAGTTTTCCCCTTGCCGATTGTCCTCTCTGAGGACTCCTAGGTTTTCTTCCAGGTTGTCACGCTAGTGCTGTCTTAAGGCATGGGTCTACCCGGACACTGACCAGGGGCTCCCAAGTGCATGAGGGGCCAACCACCCCACGGAAATCTCAGAATATGAATGTATATGCGGGTGTGCTGTACGTGTGTAGACGCCGGGGGCTTTTATTTTAGGGCGCCGAAGGATTTACTACTGAAAGTTAAACTGAAAGTACTAATAAAAAAATATACTTAATTATACTAACTGTGTATAGTTTCGTTCATAACATTACTTGCATAGGTTAGAGAGAAATGGTGGGGCCAGTGCATTACTTTGCCCAGGGGCCCCCGATGCTGTTAAGACGGCCCCGTGTCACACCATCGTTTTTTTTTCTGTCTCCGTTTATTACTTCTATATAAGCCCTTTTTGTCTATTTCTCAAATTTTTAGCATTGAATTATTTGAATTATACTGTCGCTTTCATCCGTGTCCTTAGGTACAAACACATCTACTGTTTGTTTACTGTTTCCCTCGTGCTAACACATAAGAAAAATGCACCAAGTCATTCATGTTATTGGTATTTAACAAGTCTATATTGCTGATTCTTTATGGCTTTTATGAGACTGATAGGAACAGAAAGATAAGTTTACACAAAGAGAAGAAGAAGAAGAAGAAGGAGGAGGAGGAGGAGAAGAAGAAGAAGAATTTCTAAATTGCACAAGAAGAATTCGAAAAGTATTCAAAACGTACATGAATAGACTCCTGTATTTTTGAACAAACAAACCCGTTTGAAGAAAGCGATAATTTCTAGGCACGAAGTTATACAAGAGAAGAGAGACAAGAAAAATAATGGCAATCTTCTCCCATGTGTCTTACATTACATCCTGTTTTTTTTTCTTGTACTTTCTCAGGCAGACAGCGTCGTGCCATCGTGTCATCAATCTGGAGAACCCAGTAGAGACGAGCATTATAAACAGAAACGTAGGCGCTGGATGCAGCAGGAATGGAACATTTCTAAAGAGGTCTTCGTCCGGTACAGTCAGATACGTGCAGCCTCCAGGAATACAAAGTTTATTTTTCTACGTGCTTTTATTGTGTAAATAAATCAAGTTGTGTCCCTTGTTATCAGTTTGTCAAAACAGGAAAAGTAAAAAAATAAAACAAACCAAAGTGGGACAAATCTCCGAGTGATTCCTTGAAGGTGTTCTGCTTCGTTGTATATTTGTAGGAACTTTATGCGTGGATATTTAGAAGAAAAGTGCTGGGGCCTTGTAGAAATCTTCAGTGCTATGGAGAGATCCAATGGGGCCCGAGGGTCCGTTATTATCAGACATGTTATCCAAACTGTAATGTTTTCTTGAATTTTGCCTATAGTAAGAAAAAAAAAATTAGGAAAAACAGGGTTGCAATACCCTATTTACAACTAGCCCCAGAAGTTACAACCCCAGTTCTCCTATTTCCACTTCGCCTCTTGTCAGACCTGAAGGTGTCTTAATTACATTTCCTGGGTTTTCCAAAAATGTTTTGCTGCTTTGTTTGGCATGGATAAAGACATCAGAAAAAAAAAACACACAATGAAAGCGATAAATCAAGCGCAAGACGAGGGTTAAAAACGGATGGAAAAGCTTAAATAGCACACACACACACAGAAACAAAAAAAGTAGTAGTTTTTTTTTAGATGACCAAAAAGTTTTGCAGAACAGTCTAAGACGATTGTGAGTAACAAATACATGTTTTCCAGCCAGCAACTCTATAGCGGAATCTTCATTTCAGTTTTTGGAATATTCTATCACTATAATGTATGTCATTTTAAAATAAACAGGTGTATCTACAGATAACTGAAGACATAAAAGTCAGTATTATAAGATTTTAGTCTAAAATGGAGTTAGTTCGTTCCCCGAAACTGTGGTCTAAATTCCTTAAAAACAATGGCTACATCCTCCATCACTGTATAGGCACCGGAAGTTTCGGCGATGTTTTTGTTGTAACCAAGGCGACCACAGGTATGAAATGGGCTCTGAAGCGTATTGTTGTTCGACGCAGCATCACCGAAGACAAATACACAATGTCCGAGATAAAAGCTCTGATGGAATTCGACCACCCGAATATCGTGGATATGGAAGAATTCATTCTGTGCAAAAATTTGGCTTGTATTGTTCTAGAACTTGCTGCAGGTGGCAGCCTTGAAATGATGATCAGCGAGTACGGCAGCAACATAAACGATCCTTTTATCAGGATATCTTTCGGGCAGATTCTCTCCGCCGTCGACTACTGCCACGCGCTCGACTTCGCCCATCGAGACATCAACCCCAGCAACATTCTTATCTTCAGTGACAACCTCGTCAAATTAGCCGACTTCGGTTTGTGCGTTCGTTGCAGTGACGTCACATCCGGAAGAGCTGTTCTATGTTCGGACTACCTGGGTCAAGATGCCTTTCTGGCGCCGGAAGTGAAACTTCGTGAACCTTTTCACGCTAAGCCGGCAGACGTTTGGAGCCTCGGCTGCGTTCTTTTCTTCATGATACAACGAGTTAACCCACGTGATGTGCAAACTGAATTATGGGAACTCACTGAAAAGTTCAAACGTGAGTTATTTTTGTTGAACAATAAATCCAAATCGGAAACGGTATATTTAAACTTGATTAAGAAAGCGTGTATTTCAGATCCTGCGGACAGGCCAACGTTGCCAGAGTTGATATCGGCGTGGAAGGTTTAACGAAGGAAATTTGTTTGACGTTGAACGTTTTGAAAATTTCAAACTGGCCCATAAATACAATACCGGTGATAAATGAAATATTCTATGAATCTTTTAATGAGTATTTATTTCAGTTTTTCTTGTCAGCCAGTGATCATTTCATATCAGACTTTAATCATCTTCTAACACTGGTTCTCAACTTTCTTCCGTTTATGTACTCCTTGGCAGCCTGTTTCCATAAATTGTACCCGTACATGTTAGAAAAACTGTGTGTTACTGTTATAGTTGCTGTTATTGTTAGCAAAACTGTGTGTTACTGTTATAGTTGCTGTTATTTTTTTTTCCTCTCTCGCGTACCCCTAAACGTCTTGCCGTGTCCCTAGTTTGGAAAACACTGTTCTAAAACATTCCCAAAGTGGATGTAATGTTGCTTAAAAAACACAGTCCTAAAACGTTTACAAATATCTTAACGATTTTTGGAAGCGTTTTGTAAAAGTGAAATATACGCTTCAGGTTAGTGTATTTTCTGATGTTAGTTCATGGGATTTTGTTACTTTGTTTCTCAGTTTAAGAGTTTTATCAGACTCCCTGGAAACAAAAACGTGCAAAAACAATTTATTTATTTTTTAACCCGTACGAAAAAAAAAGCCACAATCATATTTTTGTCAGCACATTAAAAGTACAATTCATTTTAATGATACTGTCACATGTGAGTCTGTGATGTTATGTCTGAGCGGCCGAATATCAATTGGTATGTATGTGCGTGAGTGTATCTGTAGGCTTTTGGCGTTCGGGGCATGTTTAGGTGAGTGTGTCTACGTTTCTTCTTCTTCTTCTACTACTACTACTACTACTACTACTACTACTACTATTACTACTATTACTTTTTTCTCCTGGAACCGCGAGCTGGAGTTCTTTGCAGAGAATGCGTGAAGATGTTGAGTTACAACATCAGACTGGGAGTCGGATACGGCGGCTATATTTTTTTTTTCTAGACACAGAGTGGAGCCAAAAGTCAAGGGCTGTGCAGTGCCTCTTCAGAAGGCTCCACCCCCATAGGAACTATAGTGATCCCAGTCCTGTTAGCCAGGCTAGGACTTTTACCGGAGGTACCAGCGGTCAGTAAGACTGCACAGTGTATGGATAAGAGTCTTTTTATTCTTCATGATAATTACCTTTAAAAGTTACTGCATGTATGTGAAAGTTGTATGATGAAGGGTGGAACGTTAGACGGGCCTGAGTCTCCAATTCTTAACCCTTTGAAAGTAAAGTTCGCTCGCCCCCTCCCCACCTCTCTCTCTCTCTCTTTCTCTCTCTCTTTCCTTCTGTTGAAAAAGGACAAGTGTCATGCTGATCTGGAAATCAAGTAAACGACTTAAGAGATGCTACAGTATGGTAAGTCCAACCTCCTGCTGCCTAAGGGTTCATGTAAACGCAGCAGATATCTGTGACTATACATTTGTGGAATTAAATATATACAGTATATATATATATATATATATATATATATATATATATATATATGGTTATTTTACACGTGTTTGCCTATGTGGGAATATCTCATTTTGTATATTACATACAAGGTGCGTCCGGTAAGTAATGAGACTGATTCCATAAAATTCGATTTATTCAAGATATACATGTTGTTTTTAAAGTCTCATTACACTTTCTATGAAAAAAATAGAAAAATGAAATAAATGACTTCATCACAAAATGTGCTTTAAAAAGTCATTTAATTAGTTACAACACTGACTGCAAAGAATCAACGAAGTTTTGGGTTAGCTGGAATGTACCACTGAAATATTCATTATAACAGGTGTTGGAAATGTCCACCACGGGCTTCAAGACATGACTGTACACGTCTCTTCATATTGTCAAATACCTTGTGCAACGTGTCTGTTGTTATTCTGATTTCTTCTTTCAAGTCCTCAATTGTTTGTACATTATTTTGTAAACATTTCCTTTCAAGAAACCCCATAGATAATAATCGAATGGATTTAGATCTGGAGAATGAGCAGGCCAAATTCCACGAGATATTATGTGATTTGCGAAAATTTCTTTTAAAAAAAAACGTGTGTTGCTCTAGCTTTCTGTGCAGTTGCACCATCTTGCTGGAGCCACGCTTCTTCAATTTCACGTTCATTCAGCTGTTCTAAAACAAAAAAAAGGTTTCAGAATGTCAGTACGGTACCCATCAACATTTATAGTGTTGTTGAAGAAAATTGGTCCAATTAAACGTTTTCTACTGACGTCACACCATAGCCCAATTTTTCGCATCGTGTAGCGGACCTTCATGAAATGCACTGGGATTAACACTGCTCCAAATACGATTAATTTAGCTATTAACGTATCCAGATAGAGGAAACCATGCCTCATCACAGAAGAATGTTAAATCGAGAATTGTCTCGTCTTCTTCAGCTAAAAATGTTTGAAACCACATGGAGTAGTTGACTCTAGATTGATTGTCACACTCTTTTAGTTTAGACACAACAGAAATCTTGTATGGATGAAAATTTAACCGATGTTTAAGAATTTTGCGCACTGTGCTCAGTGATACGTTCACTTCTTGCGACATTTTCCTTGAGGACGTGCTTGGACTTTTCAGGATTCTGTCTTGTATATCTAGACATTTTTCTTCAGACACAGCAGGCCTGCCAGATCGCGGAGCATCTTCCACAGTTCCCGTTTCACGAAACTTATTCAACAAATTTCTAACCGTAGTGCGATGAGGAGGTTGTTTATCAGATAATTTTGCTATAAATCTTTGAACAAACATTCGTATGTATCGACCGCCATTTCGAAACACTTGTTCAACCAAAAAACTTCTTTCTTCCGTTGATAACACCTATCTGTTTTAGGTGCAAAAAATTACTCCAGCAGATGGCAACCATTCACTGCATCTTCACGATTGACTGTGCAGCACATTTTTTATGATGTCATTTTCTTCATTTTTACATAGAAAGTGTAGTGAGATTTTAAAAACACCCTTTACTTACATATACTTAAAATTCCTCCTAATAACATAATTGAGCATCAATACGCCGTTGCCAGCGGTTCTGCCACGCGTCGTAGCTCGCCTGGAAGTGTTGAACAGGGATCTCCTTCAAAGCACTCGTCACTGCAGTTTACACTTCATTAACAGTCCCAAAATGGTGGCCTTTGAAGCTTGATTTGAGCCAGGGAAACAAAAAGAAGTCAGCCGAGGCCAAGTCCGGGCCATAGGGAGGTTGGCACAGAGTTGCCGCGGATTGTATCGCCAGAAACTCTCTCAATAGCAGCAACGCATGGCTCGGCGCATTGTCGTGGTGAAGAACCCAGACGTTGGCGATCTCCAGGCTGACGCGTACGACTGTTCTTCAGCCGTTTAAGCACTTTCACGTAAAATGCTGCGCTGACCATTTGTCCAGGTGGTACGAACTTCTTATGGACAACACCTTTATAATTAAAAAAAAGACAATGAACATCGATTTCATCTTCGATTTGCACATTTAATGGGCTTCCTGTGCGTTCTTCATCCTCGACGCTCTCTCTTCCTTCGTTGAACGTCTTGTGCCACCGAAACATTTGTGCTTTCGATAAAGCATCCTTCTCGTAGGCTTTCTGTACCATAACAAGCGTCTCGGTCGCGGATTATTCAATTTCAACACAAAACTTTATCGCTGTTCGACACTACTCTGCATTTTGACGGTTACGCGACGCTTAAACAGCTGTCCACTTCGCAAGCTATCCGCACTCTGTAAAAGCCCAAACTCAAATGACGAGATATCGATCCTTTACCTAACATCCCTTCAAGCCTGGAAAATCCATCCCCCTCCCCCGGACTTGCTGATTGGCTGAATAACATAAGTCTCATTACTTACCGGATATACCTTGCAGGTACATTATAACTATGTGTATGTTAATATAATGGATGCATCTATGTAAATACTGTTCTGTAGACAGTGATATCTACACATATCTCGGTGTTTGCATATAAAACTGTTCCAACCGTTTATACTGTTTTCACAGTTGATGTTAGTATAAGTTAAAACACTTGTGTTGAATGTTTTAAATGTGTATACATCCGCGATTTCCATTTCATCCGGTACATTTTTATAATACCAGTTAGTCAACAATCCACATAATGAACAATCTTTACTCAAGTACACATTATGAACAATCTTTACTCAAGTATATATTATGAACAATCTTTACTCAAGTGTGTCTGAGTGGCGAAGTGGTTAGTGCGCTGGTCTCTCATGGCGAAAGTCGGGGGTTCGAATCCGGCCGGAGGCAACCCAGTCACCCAGCTGTAGAAATGGGTACCCGACTTCTTCTGGAGTTGGGGAAGGAAAGGCGGCCAGGCATGATACTGACCATATCACCTTCTAGTGTGCTGACAGGTCAAGGAAAATATGGGCACTAACACCATATTCCTATGTGCCTCTAAGGCATGACAGGATTACCTTTACTTTTTTTAACCTTTACTCAAGTACACATTATGAACAATCTTTACTCACGTGCTCATAAGGAACAATCTTTACTCAAGTACACATTATGAACAATGTTTACTCAAGTACACATGATGAACAGTGTTTACAGATGATGAATAATCTTTACTCATGTGCTCATAAGGAGCAATTTTTACTCAATGACATTATAACAGTCTCTTTTAAATAAACAGTTTAATTTAGTATATTTAAATAAACAGTTTAATTTAGCGTCTGTTTAAAGAAACAGTTTAATTTAGATTTGGCTATCTTAGAGTGGTGCATTTTCTTGGTCAGTAATTTGTAAATTTTTTATGTGTCTGAGTTCATGTCTATGTTTAAATCTCTGTCGGCGTGTATGTCTATGTCTGTTGTCTGTATCTGCGTATGTGTGTCTGTGTTTCTGTCTGCGTCAATGTTTTGTCCGTGTCAGTGTTTGTGTACATGGCTGTGTCTGTGACTATGTTTGTGTACATATCTGTATCAGTGTCTTCGTTTGTGTCTATGTCTATATCTGTGTCCATGCCTGCATCTGTCTATGTACATGTCTGTGTTTGTGTGTATATTTGTGCCCCTGTCTTTGTCTGTGTCCATGTCGACGTCTGTGTCCACGTATATATCTATGTAATGTCAATGTGCATGTCTCTGTCTGCGTTCATGTCTAAGTTTGTGTATGTGTCCATATATATAATTTGAATTGCCAAACAGAAGCACATCTCTCTACTGACTTTAATCCGTATCTTTTAACCTTTTTAAAAAATAAACTTTTTTTTTCAAGAACCAGGAAAGTAAATCTTCAAACACTTCTCTCGGCCCCCCCCCCCACCCCTTATCCAATTCTTCTTCTTTTTCTTCTTTGTCATTTACCTCCTCCTTATGTCCCAAAGCTCGCCATTTTCCATCTTCCGGTTGCTTAATCCAAGGACAAAACAAGAAAACTCAATGTGTTTCATGAATAAAAACTCTGTATCAAAATAACGCGCATAAGTTCTCGTTTCTCATTTCTTTGTTCCTAATTTATTATTCACTGTTTATTTTCTTGCATTCATTTTTTCCTGCTTCTTAAAGTCCCACTTTCCGTCTCATCATTTTATTCCTGGTTTAAGACTGCACTTTATTTTTAACTGGCTTTATTATCGGCTTCTTCTTCTCGTTAAGTTTCTACTTGAACGCTGTGGCCTTAGTTTGTTCTTATCAAACATCTTGACAGGAGAATTTAATACAAGCAGTTGTCTGCCAGTCTTGTCAAGCGCTCGCTCTGGGCATATCCGCGCCAGGATAAGCGATTTGAGGGTTGGAGGGGGGGGGGATGGTATATTTCTAAGTCAGAGGTTTTCAAATATGTGGTTTATGACCCCCTTGTTTGAAGACAGGCTTGAAAATATCTATATATTCACCAGTTCGATAACGTGTACACTGAAAAACTGATATTAGGTTTCAATGTGCAGGGAAATGAATAACTGTCTTTAGGGAAATGAATAATTGTCTTTATTCTTGTATCAGGAATAATATTTCTTATAGATGGATTATTCTTTATGTTTGTTACGCTTACATTTCTTTATTTATGTTGTTTTGTGCCATATTTGAATATTTCATTGATTCTTCGCGTTTATATTTTCATATTCTGTGTTATTCTCCTACCTCTTAATAATTGCCCAATATGTTCTCTCAACCATTTTGTATTTTGCTTCGTTTTATTCTTTTAAAAAAAAAAAAGAGGAATCATCATCTTTGTCATTACTTGAGAATGAATGAACTTTATTTTCGAAGGATGAAGAACTGGGCATGAAGGCCTGTCTGACATTCTGTCATGAGAATGAAAGAGGAGTCACAGAGATTAAAGGATTATGGGAAATCATGATTAAGTGAATTAAGGGAATTCTCAAAGCTGAGAAAATCTTTTTTTTTAATCCAGAAATTAACACCCTTCTTCATTTTTTCATTAATATGTCCTTAGTGTTAATTTGGATACTTCTGTAGCACCGGTCAGGCTTGATCTTCTGATGATCTGATGCGGTTGTAAGGGGAGAAGGGAGTTGGGAGATCTGTTATCTTTCAGATATTTTTTTTTAGATATTTGAACTGAACGTAGGGTTCATCTAATAATACTTCTTGACAATGAAAGGGTGTTTAAAAAAGTTAACTTTAATAGATCCAGTATCATTAAATCGCTTTTCAAATGCAGAAAGCTCCTCGTATGTCTGGGCAGGCAGTTTGAGAAGCCCTGGCTTAGTTTGAGAAGCCCTAGTCCTGGTTTATTTTGAGAATCCGTGGTTTAGTTTTAGAAGCCTTAGTTTAGTTTTAGAAGCCGTGGTTTCGTTTGAAAAGACCTGATTTATTTTGAGAAGCAATGTTTTATTTTCCAGAAGCGTTGATTTAATTTGAGAAGCCCTTGTTTAGTTTGAGAAGCCTTGGTTTAGTTTGAACAGCCCTGCTTAGGTTTGAAAAACCTTGGTTTAATTTAAGAAGTCCTGGTATAGTTTGAGAAGCTCTGGTTTAGCTTCAGAACAGTGGTTAATTTTGTGAAGCCTTAGTTTAGTTTGATAACCCGTGGTTTAGTTCGAGATGCACTGATTTAGTTTGAGAAGCCATGTTTCAGGTTGGAAAGCCCTATATTAGTTTGAGAACCCCTATTTTAGTTTAATAAGCCTTGGTTTAGTTTTAAAATCCCTGGTTTAGACAGACTTAAGAGTGGGAGACAGAACAAACAATGCGCACTGTAACATTTCTCTGATCTCTGATAACTGAAGATCAGTTTATGTTTTCCTCTCTCTCTCTCTCTCTCTCTCTCTCTCTCTCTCTCCTCTTCTCTTCTCTTCTCTCGCCATCGAGATATAAATACATACAAACACAAACGCATATATCATTTTTTACGGCCAAAGATGCTTTAGCCCAGACCGATAAAAGAAAACATTATGATTAGCGCACGCAGAGGAGATAATTCAATATTGCATGCAGTGATTGGTGCAGCGACAGAAATAACGTGGTATGTATGTAGCTGGGTGGAAGGGAGGTAAACAGATGATAGAGACAGGGGGGAAAAGCAAGAAAACAAACAAATTTTACTTTCAAAGATTGAAAAATTGGGCAAGCAGGTCCGTCTGACATTCTACCCCTTTATTATTCATCTTTCCCTTAACTTTCAAACATTCAGTTCCATATAAGGAGTAATAAATACATAAAGAGCATGATTTTAAAAAAAGTATATGACAAAAATATTATATTCAACCTCTGAATGTTCAACAATATACGAATATACTAAATACATGCGATGTAAATATTATCACATTCACACTGATATCGGAGGCCTGACTGGCTGAGTAGTTAGGCATTCGCCCTACTAATCTGGTGGTACCGGGTTCAAGTCCCAGCAGTGGGGATTATTTTTTGGGTGCCATCACACTGAAAAAGCTCCAGATTCCACCCAGCCTAAAAAAATGGGCACCAGAGAAGTCTGGAAAGGTAAATGCAGCCAGGCGTGATACTGACCACATCACGCTTTCACATGCCGAAGGTCTTGGAAATACGGGCCTAACACCGTATCCCCAATATGCCTTAATGGCGTGGAAACGAGGATTTTACCTTCACCGGGGTATCGCTAAACAATATTCTTAACAATGCTAAGAAGCTTAACAATATTCCAAAAATCCACAAGATAAAGACAAGTCAGGAGCATCAGTTGGAAGATGGGAACAGGGATACAAAGATATACTGTAGACATCGCGTCCAGCCGTTTAACTGAAAGGGAAGATCTGGGGAGTCATTGCAGCCTCCCCGCGGAAACGACACATGATGATGATAAGAGATATTTTCACATCTGTTCTGAAGCTACTGACTGATGTCCAACTCACAGGCAAACCCATCGCAAAATATTCCCATACACAACTTTGCACTGACGGGAGGCTGTGGGATTTCCCATTAACGTATGATATTGACGTGCAAACCGCGGATGTGTAGACAAGATGTTAGCTACAGCTGTAAAAACCATAACAATAACACCTTGAATGTTTGCGAAACCACTTCAGTTTAGAGGGAAATGTTATACAGTTCGAGCTGAGTGAAGGTTAGGCCTGTACAAAACAAAATGTGATGGTTGCTTAAAGTCTGGCTCGTTTTCTTGCTAAATGTTGGTCTAATATTCACGTACTGTTGATGTTTGGAGTGAAAAAGTGTACGACCAGAGCGGGTGTGTTTTAACAATATGGATGAAAGATTTTGCTTTACGTTGGTGTGGGTATTGGTTTAGTTTCCTGTAGGCTGGTGAGACAGTTTCCATTATACGAAGGCACGTACAGTTTCCACAATTTGATAGGGGTACAGTTTCCAGTGTGTGACAGAGTACAGTTCCCATGATGTTATGGGGGTACGGTGTTCATTATGTGACTGAGTACAGTTTCCATGATGTTATTGGGTAGAAAATTTCCACGATGTGATAGGGTACAGTTTCCATGAAGTGATGGGGTATCCATGGCGTCACAGGGCACACCATCCATATTGTCACGGGAGTACAGTTTCGATGATGTGACAAGAAGCAGTGCTCATGATGTAACTGGGGTTCAGTTTTCATGATGTGACTGGGTATATCTTTCACATTTTTCATGATGTAATGAAGTACAGCCTCCGTGACGTGATGATTAAGATTATTTTTGTTCTAGGTTTCTTTGTGTCTTCATCTACATTTTCTACATTATCAGATGATTTTCTTTTATTCTTAACATTCATTGCTCTGGCTGCGTACATACATACGCACTTACACACATTCAAGAAAACATACATACAAGCATACCTGCTTACTTATATAGATGTATACATTTGTACTTACATACAAGAACTGCATACACACATATACACATTTGTAAGTATACGCGCGCATGAATAAATGTGTACATTAATTCATATTTAAGATCTGAAACTTCAACATCAGCGACATCCCTGGTATCAGCTCTCCACGGTGTCACCACGATCATATTAACTTCTTCTTATCTTCATCCTCCTCCTCCTTGTTTTAATCTCCTCCTCATTCTTGTCTTACTCCTCCTCTTCCCATTTGTCTTCTTCTCCTTCTCCTTCTTTTCTTCCTCTCCTCCTTCTTTTGCCTTCTGCACTTCCCCCTCCTTGTCTTCCTCTCCTCCTTTTCTTCCTTTCCTCCTTCTTTTGTCTTCTACACTTCCTCCTCGTCTTTCTTTCCTCCCCCTCCTTGTTTTCCTCTCCTCCTCCTTCTTGTCTTCCTCTCTTGCTCCTTCTTCTTCCTCCTCCTTCATATCTTCTTCCTCCTCTTTCTTCATGTCTTCCTCCACCTTCTTCATGTCTTCCTCCTCCTCTTTCTTAATGTCTTCTCCTCCTTCTCCGTATCTTCCTCTTCCTCCTTCTTCATGTCTTCCTCCTCCTCCTTCTTCAAGTCTTCCTAGTCTTCTTTTTTGTCTTCCTGTTCTCCTCCTCTTTCTTAATGTCTTCCTTCTCTTCTTTCTTCATGTCTTCCTCCTCGTCTTCCTTTCTGTCTTCCTGCCCTCCTCCTCTTCGTCCTCCTCCTCTTGCTTCTTTCTCTTGTCCTCCTCCTCTTCCTCGTTCTCCTCCTCCTTCTTGTCCACCCTTCCCTCTTCCTTATTCTTCATCAATACAGCAACTCGTTTCTTCTCGAATCTTCTAATTAAGTCTTACAACTTCAGCCTAACGCCTGGAAACTGCCCAACAGGATGCAATCAAGCCACTTCCGCTATTTTAAATCAGACGCATAACTTTAATAGTACATAACGAAGTTTAACAACTTTAAAAAAAAAAAAAAAAGAAGTGCTGCAAATTATTTCTCTGGCGAAGTTTTTCTGCTTCTCGCCAAAGTTTCAGAAAGTTTTGTGAAAGCTGATATGTCTGATGCACGAGTGTGTTTTGAAAACAGCATTACAAAATGTCTGAACTGGCTAAATATCAGCATTTCCTTTTGTTTAGCTCTACCTGCACTTATTTCATTTCGTGTTATCAGCATTTTATTATCGCAGAACTGTTTGCTTTATCTGTTTGTGCAATATGTCTATAAATGCCCAGCGAATATTGTTATCTGTTTTTTTATTGACCGCATAAAGGGTGGGTTAGAAACCGAAAGAAAAAGCCATTCTGAATGGACGTATGGAGTTTTCTGAACTGGAGAAGAAAGTGTTTTGAATCTTTACCAAATTATTTTCTAAGAATCATATATCAGTTCAACCAATGCCCGTTTACGTTATTCCGGAGCATAAGCCACAGACAAAGTTTTTTTTTCCCCATTATTTCTATTTCTGGCCTTGTGCTCCAAATCACACCATTTGAGTTTCTTTACTTTTAGAGACTTTGTTTGTATCCTTTCTTCGTGTAGTCTTTGGGCTTTTCTGTTTTCTGGTCCCTTGAGTGTTCCCTGTTAAAACTTGTCTAGTTATAACTGTCTCTCTGAGCTACAAAAGGACATGAAAAATGTATGATGCCCGTATTCTTTCTAACGTGTTATTTGATACGCTATAAAACTATACGTATATTCCTGACAAATAGACTGAAGCTTGTTTAACTCTTTCACACCTGAATAGATTTCCACCTGTGCCAGAATAAACTTTGATGAGAAAATTTGGAAGAAAGAAACTGGAAGGAAGGTTCTTATTATTTTTTTAAAAAATATGGGTTGGGTTAGAAATGTGATAGCTTTCATTTTGTTCAGACTTTGTCTAAACATCGCCCTGTGTACTGGCTCGCATAGGCTTGCTAGATCTACCGACACTGCCAGTGCTGTTTTGGAGCAGAAGAGTTAAAGTACAAACAGCATCAGGGTCTCCGAAAGAAACTTTTGATAGAACTCTCTCTCTCTCCCAACCTCCTTCCAGGTGCACCCTTAAGACAACAGAAATCCTCCAAGGACTCTCAGAACAATGCATTGGCTGGACCCCACTGTCGTGAGCTTGTGTACGACCTATCAGTAAAAAGAAAGTTGTGAAGAGACACTGACTACACAGCGGAATGTACTTCATATGTAGGTAACCTATTTGGTACTTCTAAACTTAAGTCTTATTCCACGGACTGTTAAAAGGGAACGCGTGTTCTGGTCAGAGCGTAGCGGAGTCCAAGGTAGAGCTGGCCGGCAGCTGAAGTAAGAACTGGTTCTTTCAGTTCTTCCGGTAAAAGGGGGTACCCAGCTCCTACATACCGATTCCTGATACGGAATAGTTAGTTAGTTAGTCAGTCAGTCAGTCAGTCAGTCAGTCAGTCAGTCAGTCAGTCAGTTAGTCAGTTAGTCAGTCAGTCAGTCAGTCAGTCAGTCAGTCAGTTAGTTAGTTAGTTAGTTAGTTAGTTAGTTAGTTGATCCTCTTGGGTCAAAGGCGGCACATAGGGCGGAGGACAAGGCTCTCCATGTCTGACGATTCCTTGCTACTTGCTTTAGATCTTCGGTGTTTATGATGAGCATTGTTGAACACTCCTTGGTGATAACTCTTCTTAGTGTGTCTTTGGGTCTTCCCCGCTTTCTTTTACCCCCTGGTGACCACGTAAATGCTTGGTGTATCAGTCGTTTTTCGTCCATTCTAAGTACGTGGCCGATGTAGTTCCTGCGACGTCTTCTGATAAAGTCTGATACATAGTCTTGTTTAGTTTCTTGTTTTATTGATGTAACCGATCTGAAGTCGTGCCAACAGAAATTTAGCAGTCTTGGAAGGCACTTATTTTCAAAAGCATCTGGTCAACAAGCCGCCATCTTAAAACATCCATTGTGATAGAAACGGAATTCAGGCTCTAAATGTTATGATGCTTCATTCTAACTTACTAAATTGTGGTGATACTGAATCTCTCTCTCTCTCTCTCTTTTTCTCTTAAGTTATCTCAAGCTGCTCTTACAGACACCGAATACAATTAACTGTTTTCTGAGTAGTCCCGAAAATTTTGTTTAGTAGATAGTCACTTATAATGTATGTAGTTACTTCTGTACTGAGTGAATGTTTAAGAGCGAAACGTAAATGTTATATTTTATTTTATGTCTGTCAGCTTCAATGTTAGTTATGTTTCTTATATGAACAGCATATTTGTAGAATATCTGGAATAGAGTGAAAGATGTATGATAAAGGGCAGAATGTCAGACGGGCCTGCGTGCCTAATTCTTAACCCTTTTGAAATAAAGATCAATCAATCAATCAATCAACAATCAATCAATCAATCTCTCAGACCTTAAGTGCCAAGGACACATGAGGCTTCCGCAAGGGTTTTTCACAAAAGTCTGTCTTTTGCCTTTTTTTCTGCTCTTGCCCACGTGCTCCCTCTTTTGCTCAACATCCTCTCTGTTGTTCTTCTCCATGTCTCTTTTAGTCTACCCTTACTTCTGTTCCTCTGTGGTGTCCATCTTAGTGCTATTTTTGGTAGTGAGTTGTCAGTCATTCGGAGCACATGTCCCAACCATCGCCAGCGTCTTTCCTCAATAATTGCTGTCAGTAGCTTCATCTGCATTTCTGCCAACAAGATGTTATTTCTTATGGTGTTTGGCCAAAATATTTTTCTAATTATTCGTAAACATTTAGTCTGGAAAGAATTCAACTTGTTTTCTATGATTTTGATGATACCGAATAGTTGAGCTAAAATTGGAACCGAATTTTTGTTCGTTCGGTAGAAACGGGTACTCTGTTCCTGCAGACCGATTCCTGATATCGAATAGTACCAACTTGGAACCACTTTATAAAATAGATACCAAACCTTTTCCAAATACTAGTAGAACCGCTTTTAGAAAACAAAAAACAAGCCAGTTCCAAATACGAGTAGAACGGGGATCACTTCGCCTTTTCCCAGTTATGTGCAGGTTTTATACGTGTTTTCAACATACTATGTGTGTATGCGGGCGTGAGAGAGAGAGAAAGAGAGAGAGAGAGGGAAAGAGAGAGAGGGAGAAAGAGAGAGAGAAAGAGAGAGAGAGAAAGAGAGAGAGAGAATTTCTTTTTTCATTCCCCACATTTATGAGAACAGTAAAGAAAACATCCGACAACACGCTTCACATGTCTCATTCTCTCCCTTGTCAGGCAATCATGGCTGCCACGCATGTACTATCACATCCCAGGACTGTACTGTCAGATTCCATTACGTCTTTGTAATTACGTTCAGGAATATTTCTTCCTTTCTTTTCCTTCCGTAACAGAAACATGTGCTTTCTCCTCTGTATGCTCTCTCTGTGTCTGTCTCTCTCTGTGTCTATCTTTCTCTCTGTCTCTGTTTCTCTCTCTCTGTCTCTCTCTGTCTTTCTCTCTCTGTCTCTCTCTGTCTCTCTCGTACACATTTTGGTTAGGCATTAAGAGTATAATTTGGTAGGAAGGATTATATATGCCCTGAATAGCAAATGTCTTCGCACGGAAAGCTATTTCGCAAGGGACTGCACCGCTTCAGTACTAGTCTGTTCTGTACTAAAAGCTAGATACTAAACGAGGGCCATTTTTTAAAGAAGGGACGTAACCACAAAAAAATATGAACAATTCTTTAACTCGTCCTCGAGGTCTTTCATATATTTTTTTCAGAGGTTATGATCCCTGACTTACCGATCAGTTTTTTTACCCGTCCTCGTATGTCCTAACCAAGCTGACGAAAAATATTAAGCGATTACATGTAAGTGTTACAATGAAGGGAAAAGAAATGAAAATTTGGAATGTGCTCATAGTTATGCAAGCTTATCTAAACATAACAAAGAAATAATACGCCTGTGTGAGAATATTGTTGTTGTTGTTGTGTCTCCCTGGTTATGCGAGCAGGATGTAATTTTGCCACAGATGCAGTTGTAACATAGTATATTAGGAGAGTATTATAATTATTACTATTATTAATGTTATTATTATTATTATTACTATTAGCATATTATTATTATTGATAAGCAGAAAGTAGGTAAGGAACGATGGAATATTGGAGAACCGTTGAGAGAGGAACACTCCCACGGTATTAGTATTATTACGACAGAATTAAGCAGATACTTAGAAATATTAAATAGGATGGACGCATAGAAGAGTAATCAAACTAAATAGATACCAACAACACAAGACACAATGAAAAGCGAGGACACAATAAAAGTACAGAACGGACTAATCTCTAATACCTACGACATGAAAGAGACAGTGGACTGAATAATATCCCCCATGACAATTGAATAGACGGATTTGACGTAACAGACTTACTGACAGGTGAGGCATATTTGCTAATCTTATGACACAATTTGCAAACAATTTTGAAAAATGGGAGCGGACTGACTCATCCTGAATTCCAATCAGAGTCCAATAAGTATGTAGTTAACCAGCTAACCAATAAAACGATCTACAGGTGCGTCCTACTGGACAACTGGTTTACGATATATAAGCCAGGCATGCACTTTTGAGGAGGATAGAAAGAAGGAAGACAGGGAATAAAGAGATAGACAAAAAGAAGAAAGGCAGACAGGAGAGCAACGACAGATAGAACAGACGGACAAATAGAGACAATAGATATTCAGAAGAAGACAGAGTTCAGAACCAGAAGTAGTTTAGGTCAGACAGACGATGTGTTTCAAATTAGAAATTGATTATTAAAATAGGGTGAGAAATGCAGATTTCATATTTTTGGAATCGTGTAAAATGCTTTCGGAGATGTCTCAGTTTGATGCTTGTGAATTTCGTTTGATGAGTATTAAAGGTGAACTATAATTTGATTCAAGAGCGAACCATGTGAGTTTTCTAATGACTATGCATGATAAGACTTCAGTCTTGTGGTGAACCATGTAGTAGTACCACGTGGAGTGGCATTCTGAAATGGAGAAGTGAGCGAAAAGAGTAGAAGTAGTAAAGTACATTCATAAATTAAAAAGCGACAAAAAAGTGACAATGGAGAAAGACAAGCAGCCATTGATTCAGTGGCAGAATTATAAGACAGTATTAATCAGAGAACACTTCTTCACTAGCATAATAATTCAGAAATAAACATTGTTATACTGTGAAGACGTCGAAGCACAAGAAGAGCTTTGTATGGGGAGTGGTTTGCTGCCGTTATATTGCAGACCAGGAGGTAAATTTAAAATTATGTGATGTGCAATGTTCTCCGACAGGCTCCACTACCACGCGGATCACGATCCTTATCCCGTTGGTCAAACTGAACGTCACTGGGAGCACCATCGGAGAGGTAGGAGCAGGGTCTTGACCAGCCATGGTTCCCTGGTCCTGACAACTGCCTGTATCATTGCCTTGCTCCGGGGAGATGAGTCTGGAAGAGGGTGTGGCGATGAACTTACCTACCTCTCTTGTCTTGATGCGCATCAATAGTCTACAGGGTGAACAAAGATCCTATCTTGTATTTGGATCGGTGACCAAACATTCACACAGAACGTCTGATCCGGGATACAGCTAGTCTACAGGCAGGGGAGGTAATCTGATTGTACAAAGGGAACTAAAGGTTGTTCTTACTTATGGCAATCCAGTGCTTCTCAATTATGTTTTTCGGATTATGCGCCCCACTGAGCGCCTTAAAGATTTTGATGCTTCCTTCAACTATACGTGAACAATAAATGAAATCATATGTAAATATTTCAGTCGTGCTGAACAATAAATTCCGCTACAGAAGTTTCATGCACTTTAATAAATAATAATTTCACTGTGAAAGAATTATAATTCAACTACGGGATTTATATTATAAATTCAGCAATGGACGTTTTAACACCGCCGTCACTTATCACCGCTGTCCTGCAGCTTGTACTCTGGTTACTGCGGCATTTTGGTGTTGTCCATTTCACTTAGTTCATCGAAGAAAATCATCCATTCATTTGCATGTCCCTTGCGGAACTTTGCCTCCCTAACAGCTCTCGTGTAGGCCTCTCGGTTGTGAGCAAGATGGCCTGCCGCTGATACATCCATTTGCAGATCATCAACGATGTCTTGCAACCATCTTCGCCTTGGTCTTCCTCTCTTTATTTTTCCCATTATGTACCCTTCCAAGACGGTCTTCGCTAGATTATCATGACGTTTAATGTGTCCAAAATATTTACGTTTTCTCTCTTTAATCCTCTTTACTAGCCAGCCTTCTTCAATATTAAGCTCTTGTAGTATAGATACATTTGTTGTTTTTTTGTGTCCATGGTATTTGAAGAACTCTTCTGTAGCATTTACATTCAAAGACATATATGTGTTTCTGAGATGTTTTGTTAAGTGTCCAGGTCTCACAGGCATATGTTGCGATGGGAAAGATGCATGCCCTTAAAAAGCTTATTTTTGTGGATCTGTCTGCTCCTCTCCACAGATTCTTTATTTGTTTTACTTCCTGAACAGCGATAGATGTCCTCCTTTTAATTTCACTCATTGTATCTCCATTATTAGTTAGTAGTGATCCAAGATATTCAAAACTCTCCTCTTCTTCCAGTTTTTCCTCAATGAAATTTCAGCTGCCTTATTTGTTTTGTCAGTTGTCATCAATTTAGTTTTCTTTGCATTAAGATAGAGGTTTTGCTCTTCGCTGTTCTTGCGGACTGACATAATTAGTTTTTCCATTCCTTTTTGTTATCTTGTTATATGGAAGTGAATCATGGACAATAGGCAAGTCTGCACAAAAATCATTGGAAGCAGCAGAAATATCGTTTATTAGAAGAATGTTGTGAATCCCCTGGACAGCAAAAATAACTAATGAAGAATGTATGAGAAGAGGTGGAGAGACAAAAAACCTTGTCAAAAAGATAAGAGAGAGACAATGTACTTTCATAGGACATGCAATGAGAAGAGGGGGCATTGAAAATATTATAACAACAGGAAAAATAGAAGGAAGAAGATCAAGAGGAAGACCAAGAGAAATGATACTGGACAGTCTGACGGGATGGTGTGAGAGGAGATCACCAGCTGAATTGATGGCCTGCATGAAGGATCGGGTACTCTGGAGAAGCATAATAGCCAACGCCAGTCGGCACGGCACCTGATGATGATGATGATTCCTTTTTGTGTTGTAGACAGTAATACTATGTCATCAGCATATCTAATCTCTGGTATTTCATAACCTTCAATTGTTATGGCATCGTAATATTCTTTGTCTACGTCTTCTCTAACATTTCTCATTATATTTTCAGTATACAAGTTAAATAAGTAAGGCAACAATATGCAGTCCTGACGGACCCCTTGTTTTAAGTCAAACCAAGTTGTTGTTTCACCATTTATTCTTACTGCTGCCTGTTGGTCTAAATACAGCAGTTATATTAATTGTATCAAATGTGTTGGAAATCCCATTTTTCCATTATTTCCCAAAGTTTCTGGTGTTGTACACAATCAAATGCCTTTGAGTAGTCTATAAAGGATAAATATAGATTCACTATAACTTATCTGCATTTCTCTATTATTAATCTTATATTGAATATATGATCTCTTGATCCTCTTCCTTGCCTGAAACCAGCTTGGACCATACTGACTTCTTCTTCTATTTTCTCTCGAAGTCTAATTATGATTTTTAACAAAATTTTACTGGCATGACTAATCAGGGCAACAGTTCTGTAGTTTTCGACGAAAGTGGAAAGAGGAATTTACAGAGGAGAAACCGAAATCACTTAAAGTGAGTCAAGTGAAAGAAACAAACCTGTGATCCTGTAATCAACAGATTGCAATTAGTCACCATCAGTCACCGTGATACTCTCGGCCTAACAGTTTCATAAGTTCAACCTTACAGACTTGGGGTAAACCTCCCTCGCTAATGATCGAGAGCTCCTGAGTTTATAAATGAATGTGACAGACATACGATTTACTTTATAAAAATATATGTGACGGACGGTTGCATGGATCGCGAACCATAGCTGACCAAGCTCCTTTGTGCTTTCTGCATGAACAAATTCATATTATGTGATCACGAAGTAAGTGATCACTTGAAGCACCTCCTCTCCGTTGGTACCCCTAGGAACAGGCCTAGCTTGGCTAACGGGGCAGGGATCACCATAGTCCCCATGGTGGTGGAGTCTGCTAAAGAAGCATTGCACACTCCCTGATTTTTAGCTGTAGTCCGGGACTGAAAAAGTAGCCGCCATAACCCGCTCCCACGCCGATACGATGCTGTGCCTCAACATCTCTACAGCATCGGCTGCAAAGAACACCAGCTCGTAGTTATAGAGAGTTCGTACAATTCAAGTATATATATATATAAAGACCAATGAATACCTCAATTAACAACTTTACTTGCTCAAACTTTCTGCACACCATTATTTTTCAGGTTATTTATTTTAAGTGTAGCTTTTCCTTACAGGAACAGGTAGATCCTATGTTTTGAAAATTTAAAAAAAAAAAACAGGTTAATTTTTGTTTCCTTTGGACATAAAAAAAAAGAATGGAGAAGAGCAAAACATGTGCTAAGTAGAAAGAAGCATCATTGATTATCCTTGTCAGAGAAATCATTTGTTTGTTTTAGTTTTTTTTCTTTCAGAAAAAGATGAATCCACGGACATATACTTTATAGTTGTTATCCGAATTGTTTTCTAGCCAAACTTTGAAATTATCCATTAATGAAAAGTAATATAAATAAATGATCAAAGTAAACTGTGATCTCTCACGTTTAGTTGGAAATGTGATAAATACGCCTAATTGTGATGTTAGAATACACGAACATTTACCTACGTATATGTTTTCCGGAGTAATTTGTTCATTTTCAGGAAAAAAAATGTCTGAAGTTGCATTTCTTTACGTTGCATTTTTTTTAATCAAGAAAACAGCAAATTACACATAAAATGAATTTCTTTATGCAGAAAATCATAAATTACACATAAAATGAATTTATTTACGCATAAAACCACAAATTACACTTAAAATGAATACATAGAATAAAGTTGTTTAAGCAGAAAAATCAGAAGCTGCTTTTGAAGAAATTATGAGAGAAAACATGTGGAAATGGTAACATTTGTAATTAGATAATTTTTCTGTAGACAGTCTCAAAATCACTGCCTGCTGCCGTCTAGATTTAATTCAGCGATCCAAAAAGGGGGGGGGGGGGAGTACCGCACATCTGAGGGCAACGAGAAGATTCAAGGGGCAACAGAAGAAAAGGAACTGGTGCAAGGCATCAGAACCAGTTAAGTCAAAACTGGTTTTTGAGTGCTCGAACCATGTGGTTTGGGAGTCAACGGAGTGGCAGCCCCCGGCCAGGCCCTTCCAGAGAAATTTTGAGAACCTGTGCTTTAAGTCACTCGTTGTTTTCTCTGAAAATTCCCTATATTGACTTTTTAAAAATTAAAGCCGAGTGAAATACCCTCTGAAAGTGTGTAGACAGCGAGCGAAAGTTTGCCAGTTCAGTCCCAAACAATGACAATTTGTTTTCAGTTTGCCTGTTAGTTTCTGCTGCCAAAACAGTGATATTTTGTTATCAGTTTATTTGTTAGTTTTTGTTGTCCAAACAATGATAAATTTGTTATCAGTTTGCTTGTTAGTTTCTGCTGCATAAGTCTTCCATTAATGCCTGCCTAGGGCTTACTCATGATAATGTTTGAAAGACTCGTAGCAAAGCTTTGAATTGTCTGGTAGATTTCAGTGGAGTATCATGGGGCACGACTTTGAATTGTCTAGTAGATTTCAATGGAGTATCATGGGGCACGACTTTGAATTGTCTGGTAGATTTCAATGGAGTATCATGGGGCATGACTTTGAATTGTCTGATAGATTTCAGTGGAGTATCACGAGACACGACTTTGAATTGTCTGATAGATTTCAATGGAGTATCATGAGACACGGCTTTGAATTGCTTGGTAGATTTCAACGAAGTATCATGAGGCACGACTTTGAATTGTCTGGTAGATTTCAACGAAGTATCATGAGGCACGGCTTTGAATTGTCTGGTAGATATCAACAAAGAATCACGAGTCACGAATTTTTACAGCTGCAAAATATTGTTGAACTGTGGAAAGATCCCCTTCAATGAATTGAAAAGATCTGAAAGTTAATAATCATCTTCCCGTCAGTTTTTTCTATCTTGTGGTAGTTATCATTCTGTTATACTTCCTGCTATACATGTTATATTTTAAGTTTCGTTCATTCTGTAATGAAAAAAGTAAGAGTGTAGCAGTGATACTGATTACACTGCTGTAATATTTTTACTAGGAGGAAGTACCTAGTCAAAGTTGTTTAAAATGCTGAAATAAAAACTAGTATATATTTAGATAAAATAAATAAGCTAACTTATGATGCAAACAATGTAGGACTGAAGATCAACGTAGGAAAGACAAAGTTAATCTGAACAACAGAAATGTACTCAGAGTAGATAGTACGTTAGTGGAGGAGGTAAACGAATTTATATATCTTGGCAATAGAGTAGCAGAAAACGGAGACAGCACAGAGGACATCAACAGCAGACTTACTAGAGCAAACCAGGCTTTTGTAGTGCTGCAGACTATATGGAAATTTTTTAAAAACTAAGCATGAATGCGAAAATCAGGATATTTAAGAGTAATGTTCTAAGTGTACTACTCTATGGAAGTGAATGCTGGAAAATCACCAAAACCATAGAAAACAAGTTGAATTCTTTCCAGACTAAATGTTTACGAAGAATTAGAAAAATAGTTTGGCCAAACACCATAAGATATAACATCTTATTGGCAGAAATGCAGATGAAGCCACTGACGGCAATTATTGAGGAAATACGCTGTCGATGGTTGGAACTTGTGCTCCGAATGACTGACATCTCACTACCAAAAATATCACTAAGATGGACCGCTGTTGGCGATATTCTTCAGCTGCCGTGTGTGGAGCGGTGCTCCTCCTGGCCAATGAAGAAAGGTGCAAATGAGGTTGCCGCGCAGAATCACTGCGGAAAAGGTGGTAGAAAGGATAAAGCGAAGCATACAGTCACATCACGGCACCTCTGGTCTGGAGGTCGGCCACGTCCTGAGTGCAGTTATATCGGGTGAAATGCATGAACCGGCTTATCCCAGATAAGCTGCTGGCGAGACTCTTAGAATGCCGCGCGTGGAGTGAAGCTCCTCCTGGTCAAGGAAGAAAATGCGGAAAAGAAATAAAGGTTGCTGTGCGGTGCCGATGGGAAAATGTGGTGGAAAGGATAAAGTGAAGTTTAATCGGTATGTCCAGTAGTATCGCTACGAGAGCTATACATACCACGGCACCTCTGCTCTAGAGGCCGGCCACGTCCGAAATACACCTACACTGGTGAAATATGCCTAAACCGGCACACACACGGGGTGGAACTTGATGGCTAGACATGTCATGCCACCTCCGCTCTAGAGGTCGGTAACGCCTGATATACACCCGTACTGGTGAACTTTGCCTAAACCGGCTCACACCAGGGGTGAATCTTGAAGGCTATGTATGTCACAGTACCTCTGCTCTAGATGTCGGTTACGTCCCAAACACGCCCATACTGGGATAATATGCCTAAACCGGCTCAACCCAGGGGTAGAAGTCACTAGTGGCGAGGATTCGTCCTCCTGGACAAAAGCTCCATCCTGGTCACAACTAGGAAGGGTAGCGGCCACGACCGCAAAATGCTGAAGTCGGAGACACTGGACCAGGGAAGTCTAGATAGGCAACCACCTTTCACCCGGCGGGGATGTTTGCGTATCCTAATCACGCTGAGGTTTTCCGGTGAGAAAGTCCAACTCTGGACTGGATGGGCAACCACCTCTCACCCGGCGGTGATACACGGGTATCTCAAAACACGTCGAGGTTTTCCGGTGAGAAGGTCCAACTCTGGCCTGGGTGGGCTACCGCCTCTCACCCAGCGGGGATGCACTGATATCCTAAACACGTCGAGGTCTTCCGGTGAGAAAGTCCAACCCTAGACTAAACTGGTGCAACGAAGACCACGGTGTCACGCAATCCCGCTTCTGAGACCCACCAAGAATACAGGCTAAAGCCCTGTGATACTCTGAACCCCTTGTGGTCCTCACGTGGATCTCGTGTGGTCCACACAGGAGACCACGGGACCTAACGAGGACCACAGGCGTAAATTCAGTAGGATCACAGTGCGGTTTTGGTGGTAGAAGCGAACGAAGAAGAAGAAGAAGAAGACTAAGATGGACACCACTGGGGAACAGAAATAAAGGTAGACAAAAAGAAACATGGAGAAGAACAACAGAAAGGATGTTGTGCAATAGAGGTCTCACCTGGGCAAGAGCAGAAAAAAGGCAAAGGACAGGCATTTGTGTAAAACCCTTGCGGAAGCCCATGTGCCTTGGGCACTTAAGGTTCAGAGAGAGAGAGAGAGAGAGAGAAAGAGAGAGAGAGAGAGAGAAATATTTTACAAAATTAAAAGGATGAAAAAGTGGAGAAAAAGACCAACATTTTCTCTGAGAACGTTGTCTATTTAAAATACCACAAAAATTAAAGGTATTTATAAAGCTGAGGAAGCGGGAAAACACGGTTCAAATGAACAGGTGAGACGGCAAGAGGAAGTGTTTCTTTCTTCCTGTTTTATATTCGTCTTCTAAAGAAGACTAATGTCATACACAAATAATCTTCACTTATTTTTTTTTTACTTTACACCGTGTACAGACATTATCTGAGTTTTTTTTCTTTATTTTATGCATTTAATATGTCGGATAAACGAGAAGCAAAAGGAGAACATTGTAAATAAAACTCGGGCCACGGACATGAATGCCTGGAAAAGTGGAGTTGGCCGGGCAGAATTTTTATGCCAAAAAGACTTCGTGAACTACGGAGATAGTTCTCAGCCTGGGAACTACACACGTTTTACTCTGAGAGAAACGAATTTAAATGTATGTATGTATGTATGTATGTATGTATGTATGTATGTATGTATGTATGTATGTATGTATGAATGTATGTATACAGATATGTTATTAATGTAATGTAATGCATGCATGTATGTATGTATGTATGTATGTATGTATGTATGTATGTATGTATGTATGTATGTATGTATGTATCAGTCAGTCATTTGTATGTCCCTTGTGGAAATTTGCCTCCCTAACAGCTCTCCTGTAGGCCTCTCGGTTGTAAGCAAGGTGCCCTGCAGTTGATGCGTCTATTCACAGATTATCAAGATGTCTTGCAGCTATTTTGTTCTTCTTCTCTTTCTGTTTCCTATCATTTATCCTTCTTCTTCTTCTTCATCTTCTTCTTTTTTCTTCTTCTTCTTTTTTTTCTTCTTCTCTTCTTCTTCTTTCGCTTCTACCACCAAGGTCGCCCCATGATCCTACTGAATTTACTAATGTGGTCATTAATTGGTCCTGTAGTCCCCCTGTGGTCCCCGAGAGGACCGCAAGAGATCCCCGAGAGGACCACATGAGGGTCAGAGTATCGCGGGGCTTGGACTTGTATTCTCGGTGGGTCGCAGAAGCGGTATTGCGTGACACTGGTTTTCGTTGCTCCAGTTTAATCTAGAGTTGGACTTTCTCACCGGAAAATCTCGACGTGTTTTGGATATCAGTATATCCCCACTGGGTGAGAGGTGGCAGCCCATCCAGTCCAGAGTTGAACTTTCTCACCGGAAAACCTCGACGTCTTTTGGATATCCGTATATCCCCTCCAGGTGAGAGGTGGCTGCCCATCTAGTCCAGCGCTGAACTTTCTCACAGGAAAACCTCAGAGTGATTAGGATGCGTATATATCCCTGTCGAGTGAGAGGTGATTGCCTATCTAGTCTGCACTGGTCCAGTGTCTCCGACTTCAGCGATATGTGGTCGTGGCCGCTCCCCTTCCTAGTTGTGACGAGGATGGAGCTTTTGTCCAAGAAGACGAATCCTCGCCACTAGTAGGTTTTCCCCCATGGGTTAAGCCGGTTTAGAATACTATCCCAGTATGGGCGTGTTTAGGACGTGTTTGACCTCTAGAGCGGAGGTACCATGGCATGAGTAGCCATCAAGTTTCACCCCTGGGTTAAACCGGTTTAGGCATATTTCACCAGTAAAGGTGTATATCGGACGTGGCCAGCCTCTAGAGCAGAGGTGCCGTGGTATGAGTAGCTTTCGCCGCGAGACTAGTGGACATACCAATTAATTTTCACTTTATCCTTTCCTTCACCTTGTCACAGTGGCGCAGCTTGGCAACCCTATTCGCATTTTCTTCATTGGCCGGGAGGAGTTTCTCGCCAGCAGTGTCTTAGTTTAACCCCTGGGTTAAGCTGGTTTAGGCAATTCGCCCGGTATGGGTACACATAGGACGTGGCAGACCTCCAGAGCAGAGGTGCCGTGATTTGAGCAGTCCTGACCTCGAGACTACTGATTACTTCACTTAATTCTTTCTTTCACCGTTTCCACGGTGGAGCCCCGCGGCAACCTCATTCGCACCTTTCTTGACTGGCCAGGAGGAGCCCCACTCCACGCACGGCAGCTGAATAATCTCGCCAGCAGCGGGTTTTAAATAAGAGTGTTCCTTCTCTCAGATGAGCTACCAAACAAGACTCTCATCTACCAGAAACGTCTGTTTTTCAGACGCTAGATATTCGCCTTCGCCCCTTCTCCTATCAATTTGAACAATTTCGCCACGAGAAGGCCAGGAGCTGGACTTGAGTGTCAGAGACTATTTGAGATGCACGCCTTGGAGACATTTAATTGGAGTGGAGAGCGTATCCTCCACCCCACCTCCTGCTATGACAGTCCTTAGAGCCATTTATCTTTCCAAGGTGGCCTTCTCTAAATTCTCATGACGTTAATATGACTAAAATATTTAAGTTTTCTTTGTTTAATCCTCTTTGCTAGCCAGCTTTCTTCAATATTAAGTCCTTGTTGTATATATATGCTAGCTGATTACCCAGGTTTTCCGTTAATTATTTTTACTGCGGAGTGGAATTTTAGATCGCCATATTTCCCCCAAGGACGACCTTATGCTGGTTGCACAAGGAAGTGGGGGGGGGGGTTGACCCAAGAAAATATTTATTCTTGCTCCTGGAAGTGAAACTAAAAATGAATATAACCAAGTTTTGAATTAAATTAAGATTATAGTGAATTTGTAAAAGACTTTACTTTATCATGTGTAGACCGCCCCTGTGATCTGTTGATCATGATCAGGAACGCAAGTCTCACTGGAAATTGAAATCTCTTAAAGGTAAAAGGGAGATCCGTCGGAATGAGTGGTATCCGTGAGATAAAAACTGCTTCGCCCTCTCCCTGTTCTGTTAAGATAGTCGAGTCAACTACATTGCCCGCCATGCTCTTTACAATCAGCCTTGTGCCGTTGCAAAGTTTTGGCGGGTCGAGGTTCCGTAGTAAAATAATTGGAGATCCCAGCCTAATTTTCACCCCATCTCACCCCCCCCCCTCTCCGGTTGGGGGCTGAACTTGGACGTAAACGGCATTGGGAGTGTCACGATTCATCTCAACGACCCCGAAAACTATGGAGTAGACACTAATATCGGTCGTTTTCGATTACTTTTACATGTCACACCGTCCCACCCCAGGCCCCCTAGGGGTACTAGGGATGTATTACCCCACAGTACTTTTCTCCAGATTGTAAGTCATAAGTGTGCCAGGTTTGGCTGAAATTGCTCAGGCGTTCCAGAGTTATGCTGGAACATACATACACACATCCATATATATATATATATCTCTCTCTCTCTCTCTCTGAACCTTAAGTGCCCAGGGCACATGGGGCTTCCGCAAGGGTTTTCCACAAATGCCTGTCTTTCGCCTTTTTTCTGCTCTTGCCCAGGTGAGCCCTCTATTGCTCAACATCCTTTCTGTTGTTCTTCTCCATGTCTCTTTTGGTCTACCCTTACTTCTGCTCCCCTGTGGTGTCCATCTTAGTGCTATTTTTGGTAGTGAGTTGTCAGTCATTCGGAGCACATGTACCAACCATCGCCAGCGTCTTTCCTCAATAATTGTTGTCAGTGGTTTCATCTGCATTTCTGCCAATAAAATGTTATTTCTTATGGTGTTTGGCCAAAATATTTTTTTAATTCTACGTAAACATTTAGTCTGGAAAGAATTCAACTTGTTTTCTATGGTTTTGGTGATTTTCCAGCATTCACTTCCATAGAGCAGTACACTTAGAACATTACTCTTAAATATCCTGATTTTCATATTTATGCTTAGTTTATTTGATTTCCATATATTCTGTAGCATTGCAAAAGCCTGGTTTGCTCTAGTAAGTCTGCTGTTGATGTCCTCTGTGCTGTCTCCATTTTCTACTACTCTGCTGCCAAGGTATACAAATTCGTTGACCTCCTCCACTAACTTGTTATCTACTCTGAGTATATTTCTGTTGTTCACATTTTGCTTCATTAACTTTATCCATATATATATATATATATATATATATATATATATATATATTAGCTGAGTGGTCAGACGCTCGGTTTACTAACTAATCTGGTGGTACCAAGTTCAGTCCCAGCAGTGGGGATTTTTTTCTGGTACACACCAAAAAGGCCCCCGGGGTTCACCCAGTCTCAAAAGATGGGTACCAGAGAAACCTGGAAAGATAAAACGGCCAGGCGTGATGCTGACCACATCACACTTTCATGTGCCGGTGGTCATGGAAAACATCGGCCTAACACCACATGCCCCAGTATGCTATCATGGTGTGTGTATATATAACAGAGTTTCTCAACGCATCGATCCGCGACGGATCTGCTGGGGTTCAGCCAGAGAACACTCTCCTGCGTTTAGTTTCACTCGGAGACGGAGAAAAATAGCCGCCACAGCCCATTGCTATCCGCTACGTGTATGTGCCTCAACAGCTGAAAAGAACATCCAGCTCTCAGTTCCAAAGAGTTGGAAGATGAATATGAGAAATATACAAAAACTGGAGATGTATTAATGCCATACAAAGAATACATACAAAGAGGATGCGTTCAAATAATGGACTTTAAAATATCAATAAATATATAAAACAAAGTACACCCCAGTTACTGGCCGATCTGTTAGTATATTTAAAGCAAACGCTTTAGCCACGACTTAACCCACGGTTAAGTATTTTTCTATTTTCATTCCGATATAAAACACTGGAAGCAAAATTTAATTTAGGGCGAGAAATTATGTATTCATCTCACTGGAAATAGAAATGTAAGAGACTACTTTTGATTGTAGTTCTAGCACTCTAATATGCTTGGTACGTCACTCCCGCGTTCTGCACTGAAACCGTTACTGGGAGCCAAGATCAGAAAAGTAGTAGTCTCATTTCTGATTGCAGAAACAAACCCAAAAAAATAAGCAACAACAAAGCAAAGTACACTGACAGATTAGCAAGAAGGGACTGAATAATACAGGATATGCATTTGATGATGATGATGATGATGATGATGATGATGATGATTTGTCTAAACATATGTTTGCACTTGTATTGGTCTCCTCTCTCTATTTCTTCACCC
Organism: Achatina immaculata; assembly: GCA_009760885.1. Taxonomy (NCBI): domain Eukaryota; kingdom Metazoa; phylum Mollusca; class Gastropoda; order Stylommatophora; family Achatinidae; genus Lissachatina; species Lissachatina immaculata. The sequence continues at coordinate 29,179,540 of CM019719.1, read as the reverse complement.
TGTGTGTGTGTTTGTATGATTAAGGCTCACACCGAAACGTCACAACTGTGTGCTAGTTAAGTAATAAAGCTGTTCATACGTTTTTGTCCTAGTTTATACATTTTGGTATCACAGCTTTACTACAGTGGCTCCGTGTATAGTTATATACTCATACACTAATGATTATATTGGTATATTCATTAAAATGCATGTTTTTTTGAGTGTTCTAAAACATATTCGACTACTTAATATTTTCCTTGCGTCTCTTTCCTCTAATGTGCTGGATTATCTATACAATTTCTCCTTTTTTTTTCTATTAAACATTTTGCATTACTAATCATTTGCTGCTGATCGTGGTGTGTAGAGACAGAGAGGGGGAGAGAGAGGAAGAGAGTGAGAGAGAGAGAGAGTGAGAGAGAAAGAAAGAGAGAGAGAGGTAGTTTGCTTTGCACCAGACAATAGATCAAAATATTTCGACTTTCTTTCATTTTCAAGAGGCAATATACCTGCCTAACTTATGAAAGAAAAAGAAAATAAACTTTTATAGCGTGTCTCATTTCCTCGAGTTTATGTAGAAAGCGAGAATATTTAGAGTTCACTAAGTTCGTTCAGGTATAAGACAAGAGCCATTATTCCGTATTTTTTACATTTCTTTCTGAAGATTATCAGTTTGTCAGCTAGACATACTTGACAACAGAATTTAGAAATGGAAAACATCAAGAATATAATTTGTGAACATGTTCTTTGTGTTAGCCAGTCATTCTTAACAAAATAACTTAGAAACGTTTCCGGTTATAGTTTCTAAAAATCACGTGCTCTGCCTCTGTAACCAAGTCAACACTACAGGCAACCATGGCTCAGAATGTATACTTCCGGAATGCAAGGCAACTCTGCAGACAAAGTGCATAAAATGTGGCTTCTTAGAGTCAGAAGTTATGATAACACACTGGATTGGTAGTAATGCAGAAATGTATTTACAACAATAACAAACATTCATTCATTCATTCATTTGCATGTCTTGCGGAATTTTGCCTCTATAACAGCACTCCTGTAGGCTTCTCGGTTGTGAGCAAAATGGCCTGCTGCTGATGTATCCATTTGCAGATCATCAACGATGTCTTGCAGCATCTTCGCCTTGGTCTTCCTCTCTTTCTTTTTTCCCATTATGTATCCTTCCAATACGGTCTTCTCTAGATTATCATGAAGTTTAATGTGTCTACAATATTTAATTTTCTTTGTTTAATTCCCTTTACTAGCCAGCCTTCTTCAATATTAAGTTCTTGTGGTATGGATATACTTGTTCTTTTTGTGTCCATGGTATTTGAAGAACTCTTCTGTAGCATTTACATTCAGAGGCATTTATGTGTTTCTCAGCTGTTTTGTTAAGTGTCCAGGTCTCACAGGCATATGTTGCGATGGTAAAGTTACAGACGTTACAAACATTACAAACAATACAGATGAGAAACTGTAGAATATAGATACAAAATGTAAATTAAATGAACGGTCCATACAAAGCAGATCTATTTAACGAGAAAACAAACCAACAAAATGAGTAGCATTCGAACTCATCGTCTGTTCTGACCTGACTGATAATCTTTTTTGGTTTCGTTTTTGTTTTTTTTAAAATTCCTCTGCTTCTCTCTCTCACGTGAATACTCCGTCTGGATTTTAGTTGCTCTTATTATCAGTCTGGATATTGGTTGTTCTTATTATATTTTGGGTGTTCTTATTATATTTTGGTTGTTCTTATTATATTTTGGGTGTTCTTATTATATTTTGGGTGTTCTTATTATATTTTGGGTGTTCTTATTATATTTAGGGTGTTCTTATTATATGTCTGGATTTTGGGTGCTCTTATTATGTTTTATAATGTCCATGTACGCGTGTTCCACATCGTGGATTCATTCAGAACCCAAGTATATGTGTTAGCTTTCAGTTCAGCCCTTTTGGCTGAGTAATTTACTAATCCTGTGATACCAGTCTGAAGTCCCAGCATTGGAGATTTTCTTCTGGTACCACCACACCAAAAGGGCCCTGGGGTCCACTCAGCCTCTGAAAATGGGAACCACGGAAATCTTGGACGGCAATGAGGCCAGATGTGATACCGACTGCATCACATTTTCGCGCGCCCGAGTACTTAGAAATACGGACCTTACACCGTGTCCCATTACTCTTTAATGGCCTGGAAACCGGGGTTCGACCTTTATCTTACAAGGAAGCGGGGGCGAAGTTTGTTGAAGGAGAAACGGGATGACTAATTATGAGCATCAGTAGGATGGGCAGTCAGTACAGTGTAGTTTTATCAGTCATTGTACACTCATAAAGACTGAAGAAGAGATCGGAGCAGCCATGGAGTGTCCAGTACAAAGAAGATGATGGCCCTTTTTAGACTATGTAATTACTTGTGCGTTCAAGGTATCACTCAGCTTCTGTGCTATTTCACAATGATGAAGAATAGAAGTGTTTCCTATTTTTAAAAAAAAAATGCTAGGTTTCCTTGCTTGTCTTAATCTAACTAAAAATCAATTTATGAAAAAAAAATAAAATGATTATTAATTGTTGAAAGGGGAGAGAATCCCTGGGGCAATAGATAAGGGTAGATTTAAAAAGAAAACAAAGCACTTAAATGATTCCTTATCAATTACGTTTATCCATCTCTTATCAACTACATTTATCCATCTCTTATCAACTACATTTATCCATCTCTTATCGTATTCAGAGAGAAAAGAAACGATGGAAATAGGTAAGAAAGTTTGGAAAGAACGTGAGAAAACCATGACAATAGTTGCAGTGAGCAATGGAGGATGAGTGATATTTAGAGACAGTTCGGCTTCCTATCTTTGCAGTTTGATCAACGAAAGATATCATTGTGTAGTATTCCTTGCGGTGTCTTAAAAGAGCTGTGACACATTTTTTTTCCATTTCTCACGATAAGCAGCCTGTGGTGGTCCTACTGTTAACCGCATCTCCTGCTATTGTTCGCCGTGTGGGGCCATGGTATGTCCATCTTCGCCTTTCTGTCATGAGCCTATGGCATTGCTTTTCAAGCTAGCAGTGGCAGATTCCTCAGAACAGATAACAACATCATTTTCTTCGCCTTTTACCTACAAAAACTGTCAATGTCTTAAAGCAAGCGGGTATAAGTTGCTTGTATCTGACAGTATCTTCTTCTATTGTTCACCAACATTATGGCAAGATATGAACGCATTGGGGTGGGAGAGTGGGGACATAGGGACGGAGTGGAGAGGAGAAGCTGCCCTATTTGGCATTTGGCGAACCTTAGCTAACATGCGAGCGTCAAGGTTGGCGAACCTTAGCTAACATGCGAGCGTCAAGGTTGGCGAACCTTAGCTAACATGCGAGCGTCAAGGTTGGCGAACCATAGCTAACATGCGAGCCTCAGGGTTGCCAAACCATAGCTAACATGCGAACCTCAGGGTTGCCAAACCATAGCTAACATGCGAACCTCAGGGTTGCCAAACCATAGCTAACATGCGAGTCTCAGGGCTGGAAAACCATAACTAACATACGAGCCTCAGAGTTGCCAAACCATAGCTAACATGTGAGCTTCAGGGTTGCCAAACCATAGCTAACATGTGAGCTTCAGGGTTGCCAAACCATAGCGAACATGCGAGCGTCAGGGTTAGCGAACCATAGCGAACATGCGAGCTTCAGGGTTAGCGAACCATAGCTAACGTGCTAGCGCCAGGACTGGAAAACCATAGCCGACCAAGGTACCACCAGTAACAGGTCACGCCTGGCTAAAGGTTCAAGAATCGCCGTAGCCAAGTGTCGCTGGAATCTGCTATAAGCAGTACTGCAGGCTGTCTGCATTTTAGCTCCATTCAGAGACTGAAAAAAATAGCCGCCAAAACCTGCTTCCAATTCGACACGCTGCTGTGCCCCAACACTTTCACTGCATCGGCTGCAAAGAATACCATATATATTGTCTTTTGCTATATTCCTGTAAGTGAGAGCTAGTGTTCTTTGCAGTCGATGCTGTAGAGGTGTTGAGGCACAGCATAGTATCGGCGTGGGAGCGGGTTATGGCAGGTACTTTTTCAATCACGGAGTACAGCTAAAAAGCAGTGGGTGTGCAATGCTTCTTTAGCAGACTCCACCACCATGGGGATTATGGCGATCTCTGGTCCGTTAGCCAGGCTAGACCTATTACAGGGGGTACCAACGGAGAGGTGGGACAGGGTCTTGGTCAGCTACAGTTCCCTAACCCTGTCGGTCGCTGACTGCCTAATCGGACAGCGGAATCAGACTGCGTCTTCACTCCCAGGTATATATATATATATATATATATATATATATAGAGCAGAACCTCTATCTTAATGCAAAGAAAACTAAAGTGATGACAACTGACAAAACAAACAAGGCAACTGAAATATGTATCAGTGAGGAAAAACTGGAAGAAGTGGAGAGTTTTGAATATCTTGGATCACTACTAACTAATAATGGAGATACAATGCGGGAAATTAAAAGGAGGACATCTATTGCTCTTCAGAAAGTAAAACAAATAAAGAATCTGTGGAGAGGAGCAGACAGAACCACAAAAATAAGATTTTTAAGGGCATGCATCTTTCCCATCGCAACATATGCCTGTGAGACCTGTACACTTAACAAAACAGCTGAGAAGCACATAAATGCCTTTGAATGTAAATGCTATAGAAGAGTTCTCCAAATATCGTGGACACAAAAAGAACAAATATATCTATACTACAAGAGCTTAATATTGAAGAAGGCTGGCTAGTAAAGAGGATTAAAGAGAGAAAACTTAAATATTTTGGCCACATTAAACGTCATGATAATTTAGAGAAGACCGTATTGGAAGGATACATAATGGGAAAAAGAAAAAGAGGAAGACCGAAACGAAGATGGCTGCAAGACATCGTTGATGATCTGGAAATGGATGCAGCAGCAGCAGGCCATCTTGCTCACAACCGAGAGGCCTACAGGAGTGCTGTTTGGGAGGCAAAGTTCCGCAAGGGACATGCAAAGGAATGAATGAATGAATATATATATATATATATAGTTTTTTAACTGAATATCAAGTCCCAGGAAGATGTGGGGGAGTTGAACAGTTAAACTATCTCTGGCTTCAGAAATCTACTCAAACAAAATGAGGGTAATGGAACTCCACGACACCACAATTTTAGAAATAAAATGTCAGGTTAAACAACCTGAGAATCCCTGAACATGATAACAGAGCTGACCTTGAGATGATAAAAACATTTATGGCAGCTGTCAACATAAGTCATCCTGGAGGATGTTTATTTGGAACATTTTCAACACTGGTAAATAGTAACCTCGAAGTGTCAGAGATGCTCAAATGTCACGCTGACATCCGCATATGGAAGTATTTTGGGAAAGCGTGAAACAAGCGAAACCTGTCACAGACAGGTAACTGTAGTTTCATTGGTTATTGCTTCTTCTTCTTCTTCTTCTTCTTCGTTCACTTCTACCACCAAAAACCGCACTGTGAACCTACTGAATTCACGCCTGTGGTCCTCGTTAGGTCCCGTGGTCCCCTGTGTGGTCCAAAATAGACCACACTAGATCCACGAAAGGACCACAAGAGATTCAGAGTGTCACAGTGCTTTAGCCTGTATTCTTGGTGGGTCTCGGAAGCGGGATTGCGTGACACCGTGGTTTTCATTGCACCAGTTTAGTCTAGGGTTGGACTTTCTCACCGGAAGACCTCGACGTGTTTAGGATATCAGTGCATCCCCGCTGGGTGAGAGGCGGTAGCCCACCCAGGCCAGAGTTGGACTTTCTCACCGGAAAACCTCGACGTGTTTTGAGATACCCGTGTATCACCGCCGGGTGAGAGGTGTTTGCCCATCCAGTCCAGGGTTGGACTTTCTCACCGGAAAACCTCAGCGTGATTAGGATACGCAAACATCCCCGCCGGGTGAAAGGTGGTTGCCTATCTAGACTTCCCTGGTCCAGTGTCTCCGACTTCAGCATTTTGCGGTCGTGGCCGCTACCCTTCCTAGTTGTGACCAGGATGGAGCTTTTGTCCAGGAGGACGAATCCTCGCCACTAGTGACTTCTACCCCTGGGTTGAGCCCGTTTAGGCATATTATCCCAGTATGGGCGTGTTTGGGACGTGACCGACCTCTAGGGCAGAGGTACTGTGACATGCATAGCCTTCAAGATCCACCCCTGGTATGAGCCGGTTTAGGCATAATTCACCAGTATGGGTGTTTATCAGGCGTTACCGACCTCTAGAGCGGAGGTGGCATGACATGTCTAGCCATCAAGTTCGACCCCTGGTGTGTGCCGGTTTAGGCATATTTCACCAGTGTAGGTGTATTTCGGACGTGACCGGCCTCTAGAGCAGAGGTGCCGTGGTATAGCTCTCGTAGCGATACTACTGGACATACCAGTTAAACTTCACTTTCCACCACCTTTTCCCATCGGCTCCGCACAGCAACCTTTATTTCTTTTCCGCATTTACTTCCTTAACCGGGAGGAGCTTCACTCCACGCACGGCATTTGAAGAGTCTCGCCAGCAGTGAGACAAGCCGGTTCATGCATTTCACCCGACAGGACTGCACTCAGGACGTGGCCAACCTCCAGACCAGAGGTGCCATGATTTGACTGTTTGCTTCGCTTTATCCTTTCTACCACCTTTTCCGCAGTGATGCTGCGCGGCAACCTTATTTGTACCTTTCTTCATTGGCCGGGAAGAGCACCGCTCCACGCACGGCAGCTGAAAAATCTCGCCAACAGCGGCAGATGAGCTACCAAACGTGACACTCATCTACCCTAAGTAACTGGTTTTCAGGCGCCAGATATTCGCCCTCGCCCCTTCTCCTGTCAGTTTAAACAGTTCTGCCACGGGAAGGCCAGGAGCTGGACTTGACTGCCAGAGGCTGTTTGAGGCGCATTTGCAGTCCTTAGAACCGGTTATTGCAAATTATGGCGTTTTCTGACTGCCAGTGTTTCCTTGTTTTCTGCACCTTTTCTTTTCTTATTTAAATCTCTCAAACAATTTGACTGATTTGAAATAATAAATGTGATTGTGAGTTGTCCATTGTCGTAAGATGAGAGTGAATGTACTGCGCTTAAGGGTGAGCAGACAGCTTCTTGCAAAGTTTCGAACTTTCTGTAATGTACAGAAAGAAATGAATATATTATGTTTCCTTGCGGAAAGGTGTGTCCTTATTTTTCTTTTGAAAAATATACGAGGGACGTTCAGAAAGTAGTGCACCACATCGTTTTTTTTTCAGCTAATAATGAAGATAAAAGCATAACATTTTGCACACTTTAAATATGGCATGCACCGATTGTGTGAACCAAATTCACCGCAACTGGTCAAAGAATATGGCTGCCCTAACCGTTGAAATGGAGCGTGTTAGCAGCTTGCGGTATAAGCAGCGAATTGTGATAGAATTTCTCGTTGCAGAGAAGGGAACTGTTGTGAACATTCACAAGCGTCTATGTGACGTGTATGGAAGTTTTGCAGTCGACAGAAGTACAGTCAATCGCTGGGTTCAGAGAAACAAATAATCAGTAAGTGGAGATAAGGAGTTGCATGATCGGCCGCGCTGTGGACGTCCAGCCACCAAGGCAGAAATGTTGAAATGCGCTGAGGGCATTATTCTTACTGATAGGCGTATCACTACTCATCAAATGGCCTTAAAGCTGTCAGTCAGCAATGGCAGTGCAAATTCAATTATAAAAACTCTCGGGTTTTCAAAGGTTTGCGCAAGAAGTCTCATAAATGAACATCGATTGCAAAGGAAAGCAATTTCTTCTGAATTGTTGGAACGTTTCAATGCTGAAGGAGGGAGCTTTTTGGCTAAGATCGTAACAGGTGACGAAACCTGGGCACATCATTTTAAACCTGAGTCAAAAAGACAGTCAATGGAGTGGCATCATTAGCAATCACCATGAAGAAAGGAATTCAAAACAACTCCTTCAGTTGGAAAGGTCATGATCACTGTCTTTTGGCATTTAAGGTGTGATTCTTGTTGATGTTATGCCAAGAGGAGAGACAATCAATTCGCAAGCTTACATTAAGACAAACTCAACCGTTTTCGCAGAGTTCGGCGGCACAATAATCCAGCTGACCTGCTTCTCCTTCACGACAATGCGCGCCCTCACACAAGTCTGGTAACACGGGAAGCAATCACCAAATTGAGTTGGACTGTACTACCCCATCCGCCCTATAGTCCCGATTTGGCACCCTCTGATTTCCATCTGTTTGGTCCACTTAAAGATGCACTCCGAGAGGTAAGATTTGAAGAAATTAAAGGAACATGGCAACGCTCGCAGTCCTCTCCAGATCCTGATATGAGCCCTAACGCTTTTGCCCCAAGCTTGTGTCCTCTGACCTTGTCTCACGTCTCAGGTCTGCATGGTTGGGGCACTCTTGAAGGATATGTTCCGGAGTCTGGCCTTCACTGCCACATGGACACTCGTCTGTGTGAGACATTTTGAGCCAATGTAATTGGGTCAGTAGTCTGCAGTGGCCTGTCCGTAGACGAAAGAGGATGGTTTGCTGATGTCTTTGTAGCTGGTGTATTACATCTGGTTCGTTGTTGCATTTCAGTTGTTTCTTCCATTCAGATCTGCACAGGCTACGGATTACAGTTTTCCTCTCTTGGTAGTTTACTGGATGATTTGTTTGATCTTGATTGCTGCCAGCTTTGGATAAGGTGTCAGCTATTTCATTGCCAGCTATTCCACAATGTCTGGATGGTACAATGGTACACATTGTGTGGTCACAGTTGTTAATGTAGGTCTATTTTTTGCCAGAATTACAAACAAATATTAGAAGATGAAAGCGCAAGAAGGCAGGACAATGCAGCGCAAACATTGCTTTCTATTGCTCCAGGCGAGTATGCAAATCCAGCATCGGTAGAATCATCTACGAGAAGAGCTGCTCCGCAGGACGATGATGATGATGATGATGATGATGATGATGATGATGATGATGATGATGATGATTAGCTAACTCCACAACAGTTGATATCTGCCTACTTCAAAACCTTCCTTTTAAGACTAAAATTGTTACATTTGGTTTTTTTTCGTTGGGCCGTGCTCCATAACATGTCCCAGATATACATCATCTTACCATCCTCACATTAGTATTTCGTACTCTATCGAAATTACTCCGCCTTTTTTTTCCTCAAAAATCTCTCTTTCCGTTTGCCAAAATATTCCGTCATTTAAAATACTCTGTATTCTTTGTCCATTTCCTGGATGGATTAATGGATTGATGGATTGGCAAGATGGTATGGAAAGAGGTTACCAGAACAACTCATAAAGGCAACACAAAACAGAGTTGTGGTGAGCTATGCCCGAAGCCAGTAGGCACGGCATTTGACAGACAGACAGACAGGCAGACAGGCAGGCAAGCAGGCAGACAGACAGGCAGGCAGATAGATAGATAGATAGATAGATAGATAGATAGATAGATAGATAGATAGATAGATAGATAGATAGATAGATAGATAGATAGATAGATAGATAGATAGATAGATAGATAGATAGATAGATAGATAGATAATCAATGTGTGTCGTTGTTTCGTTATACCGCCTCGTCCATGACATTAGTAGTTTTAATAAGACACCACGTGTCTGTAGACACTGCCTAACCCTCCCCGCCTCTCCTTCCCCCCCCCCACCAAAAAAACCCCACATATATTCCCTAATGCCACTTCAAGACACGCTGAAACTACGTTTAAACAAATCTTATGACCCCCCACTAAACCTACATTCTCAAACCGCAGCTATAAACTTATCTCACTACCTCATAAACTCATATTCCCTGAATGGAGCCCTTCAAGAATCTCACCATACCTGTAACACCATCTCCCTTAAAACAGAAGTCTGTTTCTTATTGCCGACAAGGATGTTTACACGTATGGCCACGCCAAAGCTATATTGCAGTATCTGTACCGGGCGTTATGTCTGGGGGAGCATCGTGTTTAATATCTCCAGTATGATCCTGCCCAACACTGACATAGGAAGCTGAACTTAACACCCCCCCTCACCCCCCCCCCCCCCGTCCCGTCCCTACAGTTCTGGAAAAGCACGCCTGCTAAGATTAAGGCCGGTCTGACCTGGTACGATCATAACGCAAATTAATTTAAAACTCACTCCGCGCTTGGCACTGGATATTTCTCTGGTTGTGAGCGGTTGGGCGAACAGCGTGCATAACCTGTACGCGATAGGAGTAATCATTAGGTGCCTCTAGTGATTCGAGATTTGGTGGGTGGAGAGAGAGAGAGAGAGAGAGAGAGAGAGAGAGAGAGAGAGAGTTATACTGTAATCTAGATTTCATTCTGAGCTTTTTTTTTTTAAAAAAAGGGGGATTTTGCTTTCCCGAGAAATTGTGATTAAAATAAATTAAAATTGTTTATAAACAAATCCACGGGAAAAATTCATTTTAAAGATATTGACATCCTTTTATCAGATTGTTACAGCCATAACTACAGCTTACTTATCATGCTATCACATCCACAGATACAATTACTGATCATGCTGTCACATCCACAACTACAATTAGTGATCATGTTATCACACATCCACAACTACAATTACTGGTCACGCTATCACATCCACATCTACAATTACTGATCATGTTATCACACATCCACAACTACAATTACTGATCACGCTATTACATCCACAACTACAATTACTGATCACGCTATCACATCTACAACTACATTTACTGATCATGTTATCACATCTACAACTACATTTACTGATCACGCTATTACATCCACAACTACAATTACTGATCACGCTATTACATCCACAACTACAATTACTGATCACGCTATTACATCCACAACTACAATTACTGATCACGCTATTACATCCACAACTACAATTACTGATCACGCTATCACATCCACAACTACAATTACTGATCACGCTATCACATCCACAACTACAATTACTGATCACGCTATCACATCCACAACTACAATTACTGATCACGCTATCACATCTACAACTACATTTACTGATCATGTTATCACACATCCACAACTACAATTACTGATCATGTTATCACACATCCACAACTACAATTACTGATCACGCTATCACATCCACAACTACAATTACTGATCATGCTATAATAGAGCGAGCTGTAGGAGATTGTAGAAGTCTTTTTTTTTAACCTGAAAATTAATTTGAAAGTTCCTTCAGAGAAAGAAAAAAAAAAGAGTTGATTAAATCTGTTCCAAGAATACAGGAATAGAAGGATCGTCAGTTGTTCCATTGTTCATTTGTGTGTATGGTATTTTCTTTCGTTTCATGTATTTCACCTTTACACTGTTTTTGGACCAATATATATATATATACTGTTCTTTCCTCTCTCTCTCTAAAAAAATGAAACCACTTGAAGCCAGTGTGTTGTTTTCCCCCCTAATTCTCTCTTAGTTAGTTTTCCCTTTGTTTCTTTTCACAGCAGGTACAGAACTGTTAAACTCTAGCAAGAGTAGCAGAATTAGACATGTTTTTACTAGAGGCAGATAAAAGAGTTGCGAGCATTGTTTATCTTGCATCGAGACCGGCTTGGCCGCAGAAATTTTCTAAAAGTACCGCTCTCAATATGTTTGGGTTGCTTCCCTTCACATCACGGGCGAAACAAACTCGAGGGATTTGATTTTTTAGGTCATTGTATGCTAATTTGTTTTTATATGGGAAAACCACATTGACAAAACTATGGAGGCCGTTTTTCTAACGTTGAATAATTATATCAATTTAATTAATGGAAGCATCATTAACATCATCAACATTAGCATCATCGTCATCATCATCATCATCATTTTCCTTTTCTTATTCATCATAATTTTTTTCTGCGTAATCATAATCTACCTCCTCCATCATCGTCTTCTTCTGTCATCATTATAGTCTTCATCTTCACCAGCATTACATTTATCATATTTTAATATATTATCTTTTCTCATCATCATCATCATCATCATTATTTTCCTTTTCTTATTCATCATAGTTTTTTTTCTGCGTAATCATAATCTACCTCCTCCATCATCGTCTTCTTCTATCATCATTATAGTCTTCATCTTCACCAGCATTACATTTATCATATTTTAATATATTATCTTTTCTAATCATCATCATCATCATCTTCATCATCATCATTTTTCTCTTCTTATAACTCTTCTTCTGCACCTTCTCTTCCTCTTCAAGTTTTCTGTATTACTGAACAATACTTTTTTTAAAAATTTCCTTTTAAGAATTTTCTCTCTCTTAGCTTCAGACTAGAAAACATGATGACCATCGGAGGGACAATTTTCCAACACAAAAACATCCATATCGTGACTTGGAGGTCACCAGACAAAACCACAGAAAACCAAACCAATCACATACTAATAAACAACAAGTGGAAACGGTCACTACAAGATGTGAGAGCGAGGAAAGGAGCAGATGTAGGAAGTGATCACAACCTTCTGGTAGCAAAAATAAAACTAAAATTAAGGAAAGCCAAAATCGGAGAACACAGAAAAATACATTTTGATACAAGAAAACTAAAAGACCAGCAAACAAGAAATGAATTCTCAATAGTACTTAAGAACCGCTTCAGTGTCCTACAAGACGAAGCAGAAATGTCCATACTACAGTTCAATAAAACACTACAGGAAACAGCAAAAGAGGTGCTGGGATATCAGAAACGGAGAAAATAGGAATGGATAAGCAAGAACATATGGGAAAAATAGAGCAAAGAAAAGAAATCAAGAAAAAATTACTGAACACCAAATCACAACGGCTTAAAGAACAAATTCTAAGTAATTATGCGCAAAAAGACAGGGAAGTGAAGGAATCATGCCGTCAAGATAAACGTCAATACTATGACAACTTAGCAGAAACAGCAGAGAAAGCAGCATATACAAATGACATGAAAACCATATATAAAATCACAAAGCAGATGACAGGTAACTTCAACACAACATGTGAAAGTGCAGTAAGGACACAAAATGGACAGCTGGTCAGTGGAGAAAGAGAAAAAAATTGAAAGATGGAGGGAACACTTTAACACCCTACTAAACAGAACACAAGCAGCACAAACAATAGATATACCTGAAGCAAAAACGGAACTAAACATCAATACAGGACCAATAACAAAAAGTGAAGTAAAGGAGGCAATAAAGAAGCTAAAATCAGACAGGGCACCAGGTGAAGATGAAGTGACTGCTGAGATGTTGAAAGCAGAAGAAACAGAAACACCAAAACAACTTTGCCGGATATTACAACAAATTTGGGATCTAGAAAAAGCCCCAGATGAGTGGAAAACTGGGCTTATAGTAAAACTACCAAAGAAGGGTGACCTCAGAGATTGCGGGAACTGGAGAGGCATTACCCTACTGCCACTCACCAGTAAAGTATTTTGCAGAATAATCATCAACAGAATTGTACCAACACTTGAGGAAAAACTTCGGAAAGAGCAGGCAGGATTTAGGAAAGGAAGATCATGCATAGACCATATATTTGTACTTAGACAAATATTAGAACAGGCAAATGAGTGGCATAGCACAACATATGCATTATTCATAGATTTTGAGAAAGCCTTTGACAGTGTCAACAGAGATGCACTGTGGAAAATCCTAAGATGGCATGGCCTCCCCCATAAGATAGTTAATGTAATCAAAGCTCTATACGAGGGTTTTCAGTGCAAAGTAATCTGTGGAGAACATACCTCCAGCAGCTTTAGGGTACAAACAGGAGTGAAGCAGGGATGTGTACTATCACCAACATGATTTATCTTGGCAGTAGACTGGTTAATGAAGGAGGCAACATCAGACAAACGCAGAGGATTACAATGGACCCTTGACACAGTGCTGGAGGACCTTGACTTTGCGGACGACATTTGTCTATTATCAAGCAGTCACAAAGATATGCAAGATAAACTAAACAAGCTAACTCAGAATGCAAACAACATAGGACTAAAGATCAACGTAGGAAAGACAAAGTTAATAAAGCAAAATGTGAACAACAGAAATGTACTCAGAGTAGATACCAAGTTAGTGGAGGAGGTCAACGAATTTGTATACCTTGGCAGCAGAGTAGTAGAAAATGGAGACATCACAGAGGACACCAACAGTAGACTTATTAGAGCAAACCAGGCTTTTGCAATGCTGCAGACTATATGGAAATAAAAAAAAAACTAAGCATAAATATAAAAATCAGGATATTTAAGAGTAATGTTATAAGTGTACTATTCTATGGTAGTGTATGCTGGAAAATCACCAAAACCATAGAAAACAAGTTGAATTCTTTCCAGACTAAATGTTTACGAAGAATTAGAAAAATATTTTGGCCAAACACCATAAGAAATAACAGCTTATTAGCAGAAATGCAGATGAAACCACTGACAACAGTTATTGAGGAAAGACGCTGGCGATGGTTGTGACATGTGCTACGAATGACTGACAACTCACTAAAAAAAATAGCACTAAGATGGACACCACAGGGGAACAGAAGTAAGGGTAGACCAAAAGAGACATGGAGAAGAATAACAGAAAGGATGTTGAGCAATAGAGGGCTCATCTGGGCAAGAGCAGAAAAAAAGGCAAAGGACAGGCATTTGTGGAAAACCCTTGCGGAAGCCCCATGTGCCCTGGGCACTTAAAGTTCAGAGAGAGAGAGAGAGCTTCAGACCAGAGTTCAGCAAACTTTGTGAATTGCAGTGCTATCTATTGGCTTTATTTTGTTATTGACACTTATTTAGTGCTGTCAGATGTTTTATTTTGGCCTCCCTCATATTTTTTTTAACAATTCCTTTTAGTTTTCCAGTGATTATCAGGACTTCAAACTCTGACTTCTCTTTATATATCCAAAGATATTTGATTGCTTTTTTTTCTTTATAATTTGAGGTGTTTTTCCATAGTCTGTCACCTCTCCCAGAATCTTATCATTGTTTTAGATCCCTCTGGCACGTAGGTAAAAAGCAAAAACCACACCACTTTTGTTTCCAGCTTCTGTTTCGTCTGCTCATTGTCCAAGTCTTATACGCTGAAAGTAATGATGCCTTTTTGTAAAGTTCAGTGAAGTTCTCTAGATTCACCAGTGCCTACCGACTGCAGCAGTGCTAAAGTTGAGAGATAAAGGTCAGAATACTATATTCTTCAATATTTGAAATATTACAGCTTGTCTATTGGTTGTTATTTTACTAGACTCTTTTGAAAACAAATGCCTAAGAAAAAATACTCGGCATCAAGAGAGAGATAAGACAGATGAGTGAACACCAACCAATCTCATGGGTGATCAGGAAAAGGAAATGGACATATGTTGGTCACTTGATGAGAAGAAATGATCAGAGAACCCCAAAACAAGCTATCAAGTGGAACACAACAGGCCGAAGAAAAAGAGGTCGGCTACGTGAAACTCTAAAAAGGACATTGTTAAGAGAGGTCAAATTAATAGGCATAAAATCCCTTGATGAGGCTGAGAAGCTCGCCGAAGACAGGAAAACTTGGCGAACTACTCTGAGAGCCCTATGTGACGTTTAACGGCACGGGAAGTATGTAAGATGTAAGTATCAGTTGTTCTTCAGGCCGAAGAAAAAGAGGTCGACTAAACTCTAAAGAGGATATTGTTAGAGAGGCCAGTTTCGTGGCCATAACATCCCTTGATAAGGTTGAAAAGCTCGTCGAAAACAGGAAAACTTGCAAGCTACCATGCGAGCCCTTTATGACGTTTAACGGCACGGGAAGCATGTAAGAGATTGGTTATTTAGTCACTCTGAAGAGTGTATTTTTTATTTGTATTGAGATTAAAGAGCTTAACCATAGCAACAGTGCTCTGTACTTTAGATTAGCTAGAAATCATTTTTTTAAAAAAAGAAGGCCTGAAGACGTGATCAAAATTGGTCGTTATGAAGTTTTAAATTTTGGTAAAAACACAAGGAAGGATTCGAAATAAGCGCGTAAATGCTGTACAGTAAACGAAAGCACAACAACAACAAATAAAAAACAACAGCAATGTTTCACGCTGTTAATAACACCATTACAAGTTTTCCCGATTTATTTGTTACCAAAACGCTATATTGTTTCTATATGCTAGTACTCGAGGTGAAGGCCAGAGAAGCTCCTGTAGAACAAGTAGAACCACTCCTGGCAAACAGTCACCACACAGAGCGCAGTTCCGTCACAGAAAATCTCTAGCGGCAACATCTTCTTACCTTTCGTTGTTTCTCTTGACAATCTTGAATTGGTTGCTCACACAAGAGACAGTAACGTTTCCTGCAGCTCCTATACGTCTTGAAAACTGAGGATAACCATTTCAAAATGATAAGAATCGGACAGTGAAATATGCGTTGTTTTATCTGTTCAGATTCCTTATCATCTCAGTCGCTAAGTTTTGAATAAGTGTAATCTTCTGCTCAGACCTCCTTGAACCTTTAGGTGCCTAAGGCACATGGGGCTTCTACAAACGTCTGTCCATCACCTTTCCCCGCTCTTGCCCGGGTGAGCACTCTATTACTCAACATCCTTTCAGCTGTTCTTCTCCATGTCTCCTTTGGTTTACCCTTACTCTAGTTTCCCTGAGTTATTTAAACCAGAGATTTACAAAAGGGTCGACATCAGACTATAAATGGTCGATGGGACTGTCCATGGGGTCCATAAATTGTTTATGAAATTTTTTGTAGTACTAGTAGTAACAGTAGTAGTGGTTAGTAGTAGAAGTAGTAGTAGTATAAGCAGTAGTAGTAGTAGTAATAGTAAAAGTAGTAGTAGTAGTATTAGCAGCAGCAGCAGTAGTAGTAGTAGTTGTTGTAGTACTAGTAGTAGTAGTAGCACCACCAGCAGCAGCAGTAGTAGTTGTAGTAGTAGTAGTAGTAGTAGTAATAGTAGTAGTGGTAGTAGTAGTAGTAGTAGTAGTAGTAGTCGTAGTAGTAGTAGTAGTAGTAGTAGTCGTAGTAGTAGTAGTAGTAGTAGTAGTAGTAGTAGAGAGCTCCTTATTAACTTACTTTCATAAAATAAATGCTCAGGAGTTGAACAGCCAGAAACTTCCATAAGAAGCTCATTGAACTAAAGAGCATGGAGACCCCTGGTTTGGAACAAAGGTTTTGTAAACGGGGGTACCCGTTACCCTTGAGGGATTTTTTTTTTTGGAACCAAATGATTGGGGATTCGATATCTGACCAGTTTCGATCTGTGAAAACTTACCATTGTGTTAGAAATGCCTCAGCTCTTCTGCTCCTAACTGCTTCACCATGTTAAAAAAAAAGTGGACCCAGTATAGTGACATCTTCTGAAGGTGTTCTGGTACAACGATGACTTATACAGTCGACAGTCTGGCATAGGGAGTATAGAGATATCATGGACAGTCCACTGGGGTTGCAGCCCTTAAAATTTTCAGACCCCTGGCTTAGAGGGATGGGGGGTATCACTGGTTGCTTTTACTAACTGTGGCGAAATGGTCGTTTAGGAAAGGACTGATGTTAAACACGCTGTGTTGTACGTTAAACAAGAGAGAATCGGCAACAGTTTTCATTGCTTTCAGTCTTGTGATACAAGTTTAATAAGTATGAAAAGAATAAAACTTACAACCATAATGACTAGAACACTTGGTCTAAGTGTGACTTCTTCATCATCATCATCATCATCATCATCATCATCTTCTTCTTCTTCTTCTTTTTCATCATCATCATCATCATCATCTTCTTCTTCTTCTTCTTCCATGAAAATGGCACTGATTGAGTTGTGTCACTTTCTGCAGTTAGCCTGTGAACTGATTTTTTTTCCAAGAATCGATTTTTCTCCCACTTGTTTGGTAGCATCTGTTGAGTCACAGTATCATTAGTGACAGGAAAAAAGACAAAAGATTCCCCCTTCTTGTTTAAACTTTTTCATCTGCTTCGCATTTGATTTTTGTTTAAAACAACCAGTTAATTACACAGAAGAGCGTCCAAGGTGATCACTGATTTTACGTTCCTGTATAAGTTTGTCCAGACACATGCGTAAGTCAAGCATAATCGTAATGTATTCCGTGATGGTATATAATGACGATGATCATGACTAGACCATCATGACTATATCATCACGATGATGATGACGATGATGCACCCGAAGTCGTGCACCCGCCATCTTGACCGGAAACTATTGCAAGAGCCACCTTGGACAGGCTGCGTGTGGGGGGACGACATCGGGGTGAATGACAACAATCACATCAGGAGGATGGTCTGATTGGGGAAGGAGATGGGAAGTGGGCGTTTTTTTTCCGAAAGAAGTGGTTTAGCTCGTGTTACCCACAACAAGTCTGTGACTGGCTCCATCAGCAGGCGCACGCTTTACTGAATGTTGGAACGGGAGGCGGAGTACGTACGGGAATGCCCGGAATTGCGGGGATGCCAGTCTCTGGTCACAGATGATGTTGATAATGATGACGATGATGATGTTAATGATATTGGATATTTTATACAGTTGAGTTTTTGGGGCGCGGTGAATCTGCAAAAAGCTCTCTCTTCGTCTCTTGCTAATGCGCAAAATTCCACACGTTTCTGTTACCAATGGCTGCAAAAAAAAGGAGCGTTTAAATCATCATCTGTAACTAACAGTACAAGTCATTCTTTTGTAAATGCATGTGTCTTTAATTTTAATTTAGCACCCACTGTTGGAAAACTCCTGGCTTGTTCAGGTAAGGGAAAAAAGTGAAGATAGTAAATAAAGGAAAGCCAGAAACTCCTTTCTGTCGACAGAGCAGGATACGGGGGGGGGGGGGGGGGGGACTGGCAAGAAATTGGTTATATTATTCTCACTCCAAGCTATCTGCTCGAGAAAATATTTTCTGCCCATTTGACTCTGCAGTAACAGAGACCTACAGACTCGAGGCAGGTGGAAAGAAACACGGTCAACTAAAGCGAAGAACCCCTGTAAGCGGATTGGTCATGTCTTTAACAACAACAACAACAACAACAACAATAACAACAACAACAACAAATCAGACACTGCTGCTGAAACAGCCATATGATCGACTACTGGAGGAAACAGAAAGAGAGGACGACCAAGGAAAACCTGGTTAAGAACTGTGGAAACATTATGCAGCACGGCTGAGGCGTTTTATGAAGACTGACTGCAGACTAGGAAAAAGTGGTGAGAATTTGCTGAGACCCTGAGAACTTGGACCGTACTTGGAGCTGACTGCTTATTTCTTCCCCGTGTAAAGTGTAGGATGGATAAACTGCCTGGATTTGGGTTAACAGCTGTTTTAGTCAGATATGTTCCTGGTAATAGTAACGGTGATGATTAAGGGAATGACATACCATTCTTTAATATGAACCAGACAAGAATGGCCAATATTACCGCGAAGATAACGACGTCGTAGTTCATGCACACGTACTTGTGTATCAGAAAATGGATAGTATCAGTAATCAGACGACCCATTTAAGCTCTCCTGATTGTGGTTTGCACACATGCACTGAATCAACAGTGCACAGCTTCACCTCTGTAATCTACACACGACTGAAAGATGGCTGTACATTTTGTGCTTAAACACGACACTGCACCTTTCGACTAGTGTTTCGGTATCTTCGCATTGCTCAACGAATTCTTCATTTGCTGACTTTTTCCTTTCTTGTAGCCACTTCCATCGCCCACAGCAGCGAAACGTGCATAAATTTTTCCTCTGCTCACAGCTTTATCCAACAGTTGTAAAACAGAAGCCCTATGATTAATCAATTATTTCTGAGATACTGAAAAAATAAAAGGCAGCCGGAAGCTGTGTTTATCAAAGTTGCAATGCGTTTAATTGATGTACAAATTGTAGCAGCACGACTTTGTACTTCGTCAAAAGTTTATTTCTCTATATGCTCGCATTTTTTTTCTGTAATTAAGTCAGTCAGTCGTTTGCATGTCCCTTGCGGAACTTTGCCTTCCTAACAGATCTTCTGTAGGCCTCTCGGTTGTAAGAAAGATACTCTGCTGCTGATGCATCTATTTGCAGATTATCAACGATGTCTTGCAGCTATCTTTCATTCATTCATTCATTCATTTGCATGTCCCTTGCGGAACTTTGCCTTCCAAACAGAACTCCTGTATGCCTCTCGGTTGTGAGCAAGATGGCCTGCTGCTGCTGCGTCCATTTGCAGATCGTCAACGATTTCTTGCAGCCATCTTCGTTTTGGTCTTCCTCTTTTTCTTTTTTCCATTAAGTATCCTTCCAATATGGTCTTCTCTAAATTATCATGACGTTTAATGTGTCCAAAATATTTAAGTTTTCTCTCTTTAATCCTCTTTACTAGCCAGCCTTCTTCAAGGCAGCTATCCTCGCCTTGATATTCCTCTCTTTCTTTTCTCAGTATGTACCCTTCCAAGACTGTTCTTTTCCACAGCTTCTTTAGTTGTTTTACTTTTTGAAGAGCGATAGATGTCCTCTTTTTAATTTCCCCCATTGTTATCTCCATTATTAGTTAGTAATGATATCCAAGATTTAAAACTCTTCACCTCTTCCAATCTGTCCTCACTGATACATATTTCAGCTGCCTTGTTTGTTTTGTAAGTTGTCATCAATTTAGTTTTCTTCGCACTGAGATAGAGGTTTTGCTCTTCACTATTCCTAATAACGGACATAATTAGTTTTTTCCATTCCTTTTTGTGTTGTGAACAGTAATACTGTGTCATAACCTCCAATTTTTATGGCATCGTAATATCAGAACTATTCTAAAGCAGGTGCAGAAATTCAAATACCTTGGAGCAGTAATAACTTCAGATGGGAGGTGTAAGACAGAAATTAGGACCAGAATAGGCCAAGCAAAGACTGCATTTCAGAGAATGAGAAACATATTAACCAACACATCTTTATCAATGAATGTTAGAAAACGAGTCCTAGAATGCTATATTGAACCTATCTTGTTATATGGAAGTGAATCATGGACAAATAGGCAGGTCTGCACAAAAATCATTGGAAGCAGCAGAAATGTGGTTTATTAGAAGAATGTTGCGAATCCCCTGGACAGCAAAAATAACTAATGAAGAATGTATGAGAAGAGCTGGAGAGACAAAAAAAAATCTTGTAAAAAAAAATAAGAGGGAGACAATGTACTTTCATAGGACATGCAATGAGAAGAGGGGGCGTTGAAAATATTATAACAACAGGAAAAATAGAAGGAAGAAGATCAAGAGGAAGACCAAGAGAAATGATACTGGACAGTCTGACAGAATGGTGTGAGAGGAGATCACCAACTGAGCTGATGGCCTGCATGAAGGATCGAGTACTCTGGAGAAGCATATTAGCCAACGCCAGTCGGCACGGCACATGATGATAACGATGATGATGAATACTCTTTGTCTACATCTTCTCTAACATTCCTCATTATGTTTTCAGTATACAAGTTAAATAAGTAAGGCGACAGTATGCAGCCCTTACGGACCCCTTGTTATATGTCAAACCAAGTTGTTTCATCATTTATTCTTATTGTGCCTGTTTGTCTAGATACAGCAGTGATGTTAATTGTATCAAATGTGTTGGAAATCCCATTTTTCCATTATTTCCCAAAGTTTCTGATGTTGTACACAATCAAAAGCTTTTGAGTAATCTATAAATGGCATGACTAATCAGGGCAACGATTCTGTAGTTCGTGCATAATTTCAAGTTTTTTGGTAGTGGTATGAATACAGTTCTTTTCTATTCTGTAATTAAAAAAGTAAAGGTAGTCCCATAGTAAATGCCGTAAGAGATGAAGCGTTAAGACCTCATTATGCTAGGCCATCAGCCTATGAGGTAGGGGTGGCCAGTTCCTTTCTTCGCTGCCTTTCCTTCCCAGATTTTATGTGGTACCCATTTTACGAGGCTGGTTCGACCTTGGTGCCGTATTAGTCGGAAAAATATTCCCCCCGCTCAGCTGGGGATTCGAACCCTGCACCGTTCGGGGGCTAGACGAGTGCTCTAACCTCTACACTAGCCGGTGCCACAATTAAACATATCTGAAATGTGCACTAAGAAAAGCGATGAAAAACGTCCACCATTTAATAATTAATCAGTGGAGACTTCCGTTTTTTAAAGGTAGATAGAGATGTATGGTGCAGTTTTACAAAGTGAGGGAGGGAGTGAGTATCTATCTAACTTTTTTTTTATTTAAACCAGTTTTACTGCAGCCGCCATCCATTTTATCCGTCTTTTTAAGTACTCATTGTCTAAATGTGGTCTGTTTTCTTTTCTTGGGCTGGTTATTTTGATCGTGCTATCATCATTTATTAAAAGTGTCCATTTTGTCTTTTATCAGTGGCAATTATATTAGTTTTAATATCACCTTCTTGTTCATGGAGAAGAACAACAGAAAGGATGTTGAGCAATAGAGGGCTCACCTGGGCAAGAGCAGAAAAAAAGGCGAAGGACAGGCATTTGTGGAAAACCCTTGCGGTAGCCCCATGTGCCCTGGGCACTTAAGGATCAGAGAGAGAGAGAGAGAGAGAGAGAGAGAGAGAGAGAGATCACCTTTGTTCACAGGACAAACATAAAGGTTCTCCGATCTGCTCCCTATTTTCTAATACAGGATAAACATTGATGACACAGTTTTATATTGTCTCTTTCTCTTTAAATTAATTCTATAAAACAGACGCAGTTCTATATAGCTTGTAATAATGTGCCAAGGTGAGACAGGAAGATGGCACCAGATGAAGACTGGACTGACATTCAAGTAATGTGCAAAGGTGAGACAGGAAGAATGACACAAAATGAAGACTGGACTCACCCTAAAGTAATGTACAAAATGAAGACACCCGATGAAGTATTATTAACCGGACTCGCATTTAAACATCTCACATCTTGGAAACATAACATCACGAGAACGAGAAACAGCGTAGTACCCACTCGGATATCTTACACACCCACGAAGGTGCTTGAGTTGCTCAGCCTTCACTGCGGGCTGAAATCCTGACAACCTGAAAGGAAACGAAACCATGACACAGAAATACCCTTGCTTAATTTCGGTCTCACGTGGGTACCCAGTTAGAGATGCAAACACACACGCACATCGTCTCCCCTACAATTTAAAATCCATTGGTAATACTTCATCCTTTAACTCAAACCTGTTTCATTATTTACTTGCTTGTAATTATATGCCTCCATAAAATAGCCAGCACTCTCTCAACACATGGCTCGTAAACCATCAAGTACTTCAGTGACATAGTTAGAAAAGCAACTTGTTAGATATTGTTAGAAATTATTTTAATGTTTGTTTTAAAAAAAACATATGTTAGAAGATCTGTATTTACAATGTATTTTTATTTATGTATATGTCTGCGGGTGTATGTGTGCATGAGTGCTATTTTATTAGGTTAATTACTTCTTCTCTTTTACCTTGAATGTAGTAGTTAAATCTTACACTCTTTTGATATGTTTTTACTAATTTAATTTGTATTTTTGTACTAAATCAAGTGTGTGGGAAGAATGAAAGATGGAGTGATGAAGGGCAGAATGTAAGACGGGCCTGCGTGCCCAATTCTTTACCCTTGAAAAATAAAGATTATTCATTCATTCATTCATTCATTCTCCTACAAATGCCTAGTGTTCACTGGATAGTTCGTTGTTTCTCTTGGCAAGGCGGCTGCATGCCCTACTGGAGTCAGTGGTTCGAGGCCCAGGTAATTAATTCTCTTGTCATTTTTCTTTCTCTCATGTCTAAAGTGCTTCATCTACTATTTTTCGGAATCTAACATTGCGCTAAATCATTTTATCACGCCAATTTTTCGTTGTGTCTCATTTGTAAAATTTGTATCTCCCTATCTTTCAAAAACTGTAGTATAAAAGAAACTATGCCATAAAGTGACTATATTTAGAAAAAAAAAAGTGGCAAACTATGCCGTAAAGTGGCTATACCTAGAAAAAAGTGGCAAACTATGCCGTATAGTGACTATACCTAGAAAAAGTGGCAAACTATGTCGTAAAGTGGCTATACCTAGAAAAAGTGCCAAACTATGCCCTATAGTGACTCTACCTAGAAAAAAGTGGCAATATATGCCGTTAGGTGACTATACCTAGGAAAAAAAGTGTCATCTCCTCGAGGAGAGGCGACAAACAATATTTCAAGTAATAGCATACAAGAATATGCTGTAGCTGGAAGGATAAGTCATAAAGTGCATTCTCTGTTGTTACTTCCTATATTATATCTTCGTCCAGCTGTTTAGAATGAACAGAGTGGAATTAGGAACGTTGACAAAGAATAGACTAACAAAGGCGTATTTAAAGCTGGGTTTTTTTTTTAGGAATGGATTCTCCAGATGTGGATCTGTGAAGAAGACATGTCTGGAAAGAGAACTATAACAGACTTCTCAAAAATCATATGATTTTAAATGAAAAATTACGTTGCTTTACCAAATTAAAATTACACTGGTTTGCCAAATTAAAATGACGTTGGTTTACCAAATTAAAATGACGTTGGTTGAGTGGTTAGGCACTTGGTCTACTAATCAGGTGGTACAGGATTCAAGTCTCAGCAGTGAAGATTTTTTTTTCTAGTACCATCACACCAAAAATGCCCGAGGTAGGTCCACCCAGCCACTAAAAATGGGTAGTTAATGGCTTGGCTACGGGGATCTTACCTTTACCTTTATACTCTTTTAGTAAATTTTAAACCCAAGAAAATGGAAAAATCGAAGCTTATTTAGGACGCAGAATATGTAGATAAACAAAACAAAAAGAACTACAGAGAGCAAAAATTTTTTGACAATCTTTGAAACTGTTATTTGTTGCACAAATACACGGGGGTGGGGGGGGGGGGGTGTACGTAATGACATTGATGGTGCCAGGTATTTTTTTTTAAAATTACTTTTTTTGCTTAAACGTTGGTGATTTTGTTGTTGTTGTTGCCCTTGTTTTTGTTGTTCTTGCACGACAAATTCTACATCTTTCCTAAATGTCTTATCACCTCAAACATATATTTAACGTGTCTTATTTTTATCTCTGACTTCTTTCAGCAATATATAACCAGTTGTTTTCTTATGAGGATTAAAAAAAGAACAAACAAATAAAAACACGCCTGCATTTATATAAAGGACCTTTTATCTTAGAGGACGCTTTGGAAGCAGGTATTTTTAATTTCCTGCTTTACCTGGGCAGATGATATTGAGAAAGTGTCTGGTCCATGTTGCAGCACGCAAAGGAAAGACAATGTCTGCATGTTTAGAAATCTGGCAAAAGTTTAGAGGATGTAAGAACGTGGATTGGAGAGATGCTTGCTGTCATTTACTTTTGGGTTCCTCTAAGGAACATTTTTCTAAAAAAAAAAAATACTAGATATGTAGATTAAAAAGAAGCTTTAAATGGAACTAGTAATTGTGGCAAATAATGTACCGTGATATGTTTGAGATTGATTGATTGATTGACTGATTGATTGAACTTCATTTGCAAATAGTGAAGAATTGGGCACGCAGACCCGTCGGACATTCTGCCCCTTATCATATAGTTTTCTCTTTGTTCCAGACATTCTATATCAGATGTGTGTGTGTGTGTGAAAGAGAAAGAGAGAGAGAGAGAGAGAGAGAGAGAAACTTAATGTGGCATAGGGAAAGAGATAAGTATAAATTCTCTCTGCCAATCTCGAACTTTGTGTGTATGATCAAGTCCTACACGTCACGTCCAATTCTTTATAGCTCTCACAGGTGCTACGGAGTCCATGCACTGTGCTGAGATCTTCCTTCACGGCGAACATGGACTTGCTCACCGCCTTTTAACCCTTTTAACTTCTTAGAGAAAGAGAGACTTTCAAAAACACCCACAAAAAAAAATGTGAAAAACATAGAAACAGCTTCGAGTGAAGAAACACTGAACATAAACATAATATGAGACAGAAACTAGAGAAATTGTGCTTTCAAAATAATGGTACTGCATTTAGAAGTACGCATGACGAGAGTGAGAGAGGAGGGGACAGAGAGGTAAACATGGAGAGAGAGAGAAGGAAAAAGCAGTAAGCATGAGAGAGGAGGGAGTGGTGTAAACATGTAGAAAGACAGAAGGTAGAGATGGGTAAACATGAAGAGAGAGAGAGAGAGGGGGGGGGGAGAGAGAGACAGGGAGAAGATTAAACATAAAGTAGGAGAAGAGTAAATTGGCGAGCTACTTTGTGACGTTTAACGGCACGGGAAGGATATAAGATATAAGAAGAAGGAGAAGAGTAAGCATGAAGACAACATGGAGGAAAAGAGAGGAGTAAGAATGAAAAGAAAGCGGGAGAGAGAGAGGAATAAGCATGAAGAAAGAGAGGAAGAGAAAGAAGAAAGTATAAAGAGAGAGATAGGGGAGTAAACATGAAGAGAGAGAAGAAAGAGAGAAACAAAGCATGAAGATAGAGAGAGAGTGGGAGAGAGAAAGTATGAAGAGAAAGAGAGAGAGAGAAAGAAGAAGAAGAAAGAGAGAAGCAAAGCATGAAGAGAAAGAGACAGAAGAAGAAGAAGAAAGAGAGAATCAAAGCATGAAGAGAAAGAGAGAGAGAAAGAAGAAGAAGAAAGAGAGAAGCAAAGCATGAAGAGAAAGAGACAGAAGAAGAAGAAGAAAGAGAGAAGCAAAGCATGAAGGGAAAGAGAGAGAGAGAAAGAAGAAGAAGAAAGAGAGAAGCAAAGCATGAAGAGAAAGAGAGAGAGAGAAAGAAGAAGAAGAAAGAGAGAAGCAAAGCACGAAGAGAAAGAGAGAGAGAGAGAAAGAAGAAGAAAGAGAGAAGCAAAGCATGATGAGAAAGAGAGAGAGAGAAAGATGAAGAAAGAGAGAAGCAAAGCATGAAGAGAGAGAGAGAGAGAGAGAGAGAGAGAAGATGAAGAAAGAGAGAAGCAAAGCATGAAGAGAAAGAGAGAGGGAGAGAAGAATAAGCACTAAGAGAAAAGAGAAAGGTTCGTCCGGTACAGTAACTAAATAAACTAAGTAATTAAATAAGTTGAGCACAGTAGCTAAATAAACTAAGTAACTAAATAAGTGGAGCACAGTAACTATGTTGCGAATCCCCTGGACAGCAAAAATAACTAATGAAGAATGTATGAGAAGAGCTGGAGAGACAAAAAAAAAATCTCGTAAAAAAAAAAAAGAGAGAGACAATGTACTTTCATAGGACATGCATTGAGAAGAGGGGGCATTGAAAATATTATAACAACGGAAAAAATAGAAGGAAGAAGATCAAGAGGAAGACCAAGAGAAATGATACTGGACAGTCTGACGGGATGGTGTGAGAGGAGATCACCAACTGAACTGATGGCCTGCATGAAGGATCGGGTACTCTGGAGAAGCATAATAGCCAACGCCAGTCGGCACAGCACCTGATGATGATGATGACAGTAACTAAATAAACTAAGTAACTAAATAAGTCGGGCACAATAACTAAATAAACCAAATAAAATGACGGCACTAAACTAAGCTAACTGAAAGTGAGAGGAATCATGAAACTGAGGAAAAACCAAAAGAGGAGGTGGGGGGGGGAGAGAGAGAGAGAGAGAGAGAGAGAGAGAGAGAGAGATATTCAGTGTTTGAAATACTGATGTTACACTCTTTGAACGACAGATATAAAAGGAAACATAAACCAGATAACGTACTTTACATTTATTGCAGGCACGGATAGAAAGAGACACGGAAGTCATAAATATTGGCTAAGATACCGAGCGCTACAGTCTCACAAACTTCAATGAACATTCCAGTCTCACAGACTTCGAACAGGTGCCTGTGACGAACCATTATTCTGTCAGCCTGGCGAGATCTGCTGTATATATCAGTGTAAAGCTTTCCAGGGCTCTTGCCAGCCGCCATTTACATTAGCTTTTGGAGCTTATGCTCCACTTTACATTGCCGACATTTTAGAAGGAGAAGGTTATATGTGTTTACCTTAACTTCGACAGCAAGGCTTTAGGAATCAGATACGCCAGAAATAAACCTCGTCATTTTTTGCAATTAGTTGTGATTATTTTAGGGGGAAAAATAGTTATTTTTTAACTGCTGCACCATCCTGCGAGCCAGCTGTGTTTATCAGCTGCAGCCGTAGGTAAGAAAACTCATAGCGAAGACACTTTCTCAAACTGAGAATGCTGCCCAGAATTTCTTCGCTTCTCAGGACAGATGTTAGAAGCTGGCCTCTCAGTTTTCTCCTTCACCGTTTTCTCCGTCTTATTCTAAAACTCAGTTCCTGTGTTATATATCGTAAGTCAGTTGTACAACAGGCCACACCTCTGGATCTTTTTCTTGGTCAGCTGGTTGACTGCATACTGATTGGACTTCGGGATGATTCGGTCCACTCACTTTGTCGTCTTATTGGTCCTCTGGACTATTCATGCATGCAACATCGCGTCCCAAGATTAGCAAATATGCCTCACCTGTCAGTAAGTCTGTTGCATCAAACCCGTCTATTCATTTTTCTGGCATGAGTAAACTCTTATTATTCAGTATCAGGTGTTTGCGATACCTGACGGGGGTTAGTAATCCACTTCTGTTTACACAATGTCCGTCTGTCTGTCTGTCTGTCTGTCTGTCTGTCTGTTTGTATATGTACTATTGTTATCAGAGTAAATCCTTCTAGATCGTATTCAGCGTCCCTGTACGCAGTATTTCTAAGTATATGCTTAATCTGTCGTAATAATACTAATACTGTTGGAGTGTTCCTCTCCCACCGGTTATCAAATTATTTACTTCGTTTCTTACCTACATTCTACTTATAAATAATAATCATAACTGTAATAAAATACTAATAGTCATAATAATAATAATAATAACATTAATAATAATAACAAAGAATAAGTGAGAAAGAATAATAATAATAATACCCTAATATGTAAGAGACTGTGTTACAAAACGTCCCTGAGAATCCCGCGGTTTCATTTTCTGTCTGTCTGAGGCATTTTTGCATCTTTCTCCAAACCCTCGTCCTTGTTGCTTATAATTTCGTTAACATCTGTTTCGTTAATTGTCCACATTTCACAGCCATAAATCAGTATTGGGTCTATATAGCACTGCAGTACTCTCTTCCTCACATTCCTCTATGTTTGTAGGAGCATGTCCTTCCACTACGTGCTTTAAACTCCGAAAAAGACAAAGACATTTGTTTTCCCTTTGGGGGTCCACAGACCCCGGTTGAGAACCACTGCTTTAAATTCCAATAGAAGCAAATACATTTGTTTTACTATTACCCAGTAAACTATTGTTTTTCGAGAATAATTACATCGCTCGTGAGTAGATAGTCTGTCAGAGTTCAGAAGATAAGAAAGTAGGAATGAGTACGAGAAGCAAAAAAAAAAAAAATAATAATAATCTAAGGACCTAACTGTTGAAAATTATGTGAATAAAAAAGCAAGAGGCGAGTGTCTTTTTTCCCACATAGTTTTTAATGGTTACGTCCCTTGATTTACAGCTAACGTTTTTACTCGACCTCGTATATTGGTAAATATGTTGTGTAAAAAAAAAAGACATCATAGGAGCAACTGTTCCTCAGTTCTTACATCTTACTTCCTTCCTGTGCCGTCATGCATCACATAGGGCTCACAGTATCTCCTCCATAAGTCTCTATTCTCGGCGAGCTTCTCAATCTCATCAAGGGATTTGAATGTCAGTCATCTTAGCCTCTGATGTCAGTGTTCTCTTCAGGGTCTCTCCAGGTCGGCCTCTTTATCCAGATGTCTCCCATTTCATGGTTTATTTTGTGATCCTCTGATTGTTTCTTCTCATCACGTGGCACACATATGCCTCTCCCTTCTTTTTTTGATCACTGCTGAGACTGTTTGCTGCAGTCTTCTTTCTCCTATCCCTACAGTCTACAAGTCATACGACTGTATACAGTGCATTTTTCTTAAACATATGTTTTCAAATGCGTCCAATCTTCTTTTTCTTCGTTTGTTTTCCAGATTCTACATGCAGGTGGAAGGAAAGACCTGTAAAACATGACAGAAAGTAGGTAAAAATGTCATTATAAATGCCTGAGTGGCCAAAGTAATAACCATATCTCCATACTACAAGAACTTAATATTGAAGAAGGTTGGCTAGTAAAGTGCATTAAACAGGGGAAACTTAAATATTTTAGGACATACTAAAGATTAAGAGAATTTAAAGAAGACTGCCTTGGAAGTGTACTTCTTCGTCTTCTTCTTCGTACGCTTCTATCACCAAGATCGCCCCGTGATCCTACTGAATTTACTCCTGTGGTCCTCGAGAAAGTCTCATTTCGGATGGAGGCTCAGAGCATTGTGGGGCTTGGGCCAGTATTCTCGGTGAGTCACAGAAGCGGTATTGCGTGACACTGTGGTTTTCGTTGCAACAGTTCAGCCTCGAGTTGGACTTTACCACCGGAAAAACTCGACGTGGTTAAGATATGAATATATCCCCTCCGGCTGAGAGGAGATTGTCTATCTAGACTGCACTGGTCCAGAGTCTCCGACTTCAGCCTTCTGTAGTCGTGGCCGCCACCCTTCCTGGCGGTGACCAGGACGGAGTCCCTGCCGAGAAGGACGAATCCTCGTCACTGATCAGTCTCACAACTTGGTTAAGCCGGTTTAGGAATATTATCCCAGTTCTGGCGCACACAGGACGTGGCCGCCTCTAGAGCAGAGGTGCCGTGATATGGGTAACCCTCACCGCGAGGCTCCTGGTCATACCGATTTAACTTCACTTAAGCCTTTCCATCACCTTTTCCACTTCGAAGCCGCGCAGCAACCCTAATCGTATTTTTTTTTCACTGGCCGGGAGGAGTTTCGGCCCACGCACGACAGCCGAAGAATCTCGCCAACAGCGACCATCGACATTTGATAGGGCAGACATTTGAAAGATACGTCGTCGGCACAGAAGCCCATGCGATCATCACAAAGTTATCCAGAGTCACCAGTTGGGACGCCGCGCCCCGCGAAGGGCACCGACAATTGATTTTGAACTAATAAAAGCGCTCTTTCCACGAGGGTCGGAACTTGGTAAGCATGTATTAGTTCTAAAATTGCCACAGTTATCCAAGTAGGATCGTGTCATCTAAGGAATATCGACTGATTTAATGAGCCATTCGCGGTTTCACCGTGAGACAGTGTGAACGTAGACATACATGGCTTAATCTTTGATTTATGAGACTACTGGCAGGATCAACCAGATAGCTTTCTTCACCGAACCTTAGTCGGATATCTGCCGACAGACCGACGCGGGGCAAGGGAGACAGCGCTCTGCTCAGAGCGGATCCCTTTCAACCCCGGCGGCGTTTCATTTCCTTTAACCACCGGCGCCGGCGGCCGGCTCTCTCTGCTCTAACGAACGAAAGGAAAGCGCGGCACCGACAACCAATGCACATTACATACTGCAGACCCGACACTCTTTGCGAGAGATGGGCCAATTTCGATACCACCGGTCGACAAAACCGTAGTACACCACAGATGCCTTAGCACGAACCTAGCTGGCTAGCCGATTATAAGCTTCGCTCAACGGACAAACCACTCGCTACTGCATCGAGCCACTTTAATTCTCGCCGTCCGGGAAGGAAGACCTTTCTCCCCACGCAGGGAACTCAAGAGCGCTTTTTCGCCAAAAGAACTGTTGGCCTGCGCAACAGCAGCCCGCACAGCAGCTCTGCGTGGCTGCCTTGGAAGGGTACATAATGGGGGGAAAAGAGAGAGAGGAAGACCAAGGCGAAGACTGTTGCAAGACATCGTTGATAATCTGCAAATGGATGCATCAGCAGCAGGGCATCTTTCTTACAACCAAGAGGCCTACAGGAAAGCTGTTAGGGAGGTAAAGTTCCGCAAGGGACATGCAAATGACTGACTGACTGACTGGCTAAAGTAAAGCCATAACTTGTTGAGCAGTTGCCTCTTTATTATCTGATATTGTTGTTTCTGACTTGTCCTCATTCATTCCATTTTTCTGTCTACTTGTACTCCATAAAATTTAACTAAGTCCAGTCTGAGGATGGGACCTAGATAAATGATGAAAATACTGGGCGTCATACCACATAAAATAGATGAATATTTTAAAGAATTTTTTTGAGGGTGGAAGGGGGGTGCTATTCTATGTAGCACCCAGTGACTCAAATCTGACTACTTACTTCAGGGTTGGCGAACCACATCCGATCAAGACCCCGTCCTACTTCTCCGTTAGCACTCCTCATTACCATGCCTAACCTGACTAACGGAACAGGGATCGCTTTGGTCTCCAAGGCGGTGGAGTCTGCTAAAGAAGCACTGCATCTTCCCTGCTTCTTCAGCTCCATGCAGGAACTGAAAAAAAAACCGACTTCGGCTCATTCTGAAATCGACACGATGTTGTGCCTCAACAGCTTCACAGCATCGACCGCAAAGAACATCGTTGAATACATGGCTTTCGAGAAGAAGATTTACCTAAGATACATGAAGACACATGGACAGCCATGATTATAAGGCTGGCTGCTTCATCACTGAAATATGCACTGCGCGAGTTGTTGTTGGTACAAGGTGTCAGCGGAAAAGATAATTGGTGGTTAATAATTACCTTCTAGACCAAGTTTGATAAAACTGATCTATGAATCTTTAAGTTTTGTTTCTGTGGTATACTCTGAGAAACACATAACGATCCAGGTACTCTCGTTTCTTTCCACTAAGCAGCAAAAGTACAACTAGACCAAACTCTGCGAGCTTCCAACATGACAACATCTCTCAACGTGAGGGATAACCAGGAAAGTGGTTATGTTCACATATAAATGGATTTATTGAATGAGGAAATGAACGGTGAATAATGAAGGAAAAAAAAACGTGCTGCCAACATGGCAGGGTGACTTTACAAAACCACAGTTGATTTCCCGGCAAGACCTTGGTTTGCCATGTGAGAAGGAAACCTATTACATAACAATGGAAGAAACAAACCTGATTAAATTCTTCATACGTACAACTGTATGAATGCAAACACAACTAACTCACATCAAACATGAATCTCCAAAACACAAGGCTAACTGACTGCATTTTAACTGTCCTAGAGCAATTCATTCCATTGCTAAAAAAAAAAAAACAATCTATCCTAATAATAATGTAATCTCTTAATCTTTGCATCATAATGAGAATCTCAGTATAACCTGAATAATCTCTTTCTGTCAACTCCACTTCTTTTATATAACTCACATTTTCTCCTTGACCTTTCCCGAAATTTCTGTCTCTTCAAAGTCATTTCATGTGAGCCATATTGTTATCTCAACCATCTGCCTCCGGACAGTTCGTGGTTTTTTTTTCACAATAATTTCTGCACCTAATTTTACGGGCTATCAATCGAATGGTCGAGGGTTCGAATCCCCAGTTGAGCGGGATTTTTTTCCGACCAATACGGCCCCGAGGTCAACCCAGCCTCGTAAAACTGGTACCAGAGAAAATCTGGAAAGGAAAGGCAGCGAAGAAAGGAACTGGCCACCATACCTCATACACTGATGGCCCAGCATAATGAGGTCTCTAACACTTCATCCTCTACAGAATTTGCTATGGGACTATACTTATCTTTACCTTTTTAATTTTACCTTTTGTTACTATTTTTATACATCTTCCTAGGTTAAGAATCACGTGTCTCGTGTTCTCTCAGTCAAGACTTTAGTCGCTTCCGCCTGACACTCATTGATTTTTTTTTTCTGAAGTTTGACCACATCTTAGGCCAAAGTTTTTCATCAAGGGATGCAACCTTTACTTTCTATCATTTTTATACGAATTCTATCCCTTTAACCTAAGGCTGGGGCGACCATCTCCAACCCAGCGCGTCACAGGTGGCGGATGGTGAACGTCCTCCAGATATGGAGGATCCCTGTGAATAAGGGTTTACCCAAATAAGCAGGCGCGGACCAACTGGCGGTAGTCTCAGAGAGCGAGGTGGGGTAGTAGGTGGCTCTACTACTGCTATAAAGTGCCTCAGGTGCTCAGTGAAGGGAATACCAGGCGGGTAAGAGGCGCCTTAAAACCTCTCGCTCCCGCTGCCTTGCGGGTAGGACAGGGAGTCCAAAGGCTAGCGGAGAGTCCGTACACAAACCGGCAGAAGGCAACGGGAAACCACTGTTGTAGCTCCCAAGAACAGTTATTATGCCTATTGAGAGTAATAGATTTGTCATGAACGACGTTAATAGATGTTCCTCTGGAACAGCTCGTCTGGTAGGGCAGCTCACGAGCCTCAGGTAAGGCCAGATCGTCATCAAATTACTGGTGGCAAAACTAACAAGTTCAAAATAGCAACATGGAATGTTAGATCACCAGTTGAGCTTATGGCCTGCATGAAGGATCGTGTACTCTGAAGAAGCATAATAGCCAATGCCAGTCGGCACGGCACCTGATGATGATGATCCCTTTAAACAATTATTCTATCTCTTTGCTTTAGAAAATACTTAATATAATTATGTTTCTTTATTTCTGTATGCTAAAATATCCGTGGTGGTGTAGTTGTAGTACACTCGATTGGCAATCAGAAGATTCCTGGTTCGATTTCGTACTCTGGCGGTTTTTTTTTTGTTTGATCTACCAGCACTGGGGTCAGCCTAGCCTAAACTAAATGGGTACCTGGGGTACAAGTGCTAACATTACCTTAGGTACAAGTGCTGGCATTACCTGGGGTACAAGTGCTGGCATTACCTGGGGTAAAAATGCTAACATTACCTGGGGTACAAGTGCTAACATTACCCGTGGTACAAGTGCTGGCATTACCTGGGGTACAAGTGCTAACATTACCCGGGGTACAAGTGCTGGCATTACCTGGGGTACAAGTGCTAACATTACCTGGGGTACAAGTGCTGGCATTACCTGGGGTACAAGTGCTAACATTACCTGGGGTACAAGTGCTGGCATTACCTGGGGTACAAGTGCTAACATTACCTGGGGTACAAGTGCTGTAATGGCATAGAAATGTGAAGGCGCTAGCACTTCACATCCGTTACGGCATGCAAATGTCAACAGGACATAGATTTTATTTTTCTTCACTAAAATGTCACTAAACCCAGCCCCTAAATCCAGTTTTAAAAATACCCAAATATTACAATACTTGGATCATCACAAGTGTTTCAGCATTAAGTAACCCAAATATTACAATACTTGGATTATCACAAGCGTTTCAGCATTAAGTAACCCAAATATTACAATACTTGGATCATCACAAGCGTTTCAACATTAAGTAACCCAAATATTACAATACTTGGATTATCACAAGCGTTTCAGCATTAAGTAACCCAAATATTACAATACTTGGATCATCACAAGCGTTTCAACATTAAGTAACTATCAGCTGCCAACAAGCATTGAAGAACACGTAGAAAGTTATTTAACAAAACTTAGCAGAATTGGCTTTTGAATTTCAGATTACCTGTACTGATCTGGTATGGTTTCTATACATATTATGGGTTTACAGTATATAAACATATGGGATATTAACAGCGGTTACATTTACTTTTGGTACAGCTACTAATTTACAATTAGTATCATATATTACAATATTTGCATGGATAAGCACCGGTGTACTAATTTGTTGGGCAATGTCAGTTGACGAAACAGTGGGTCAGTGACAACAAAAAAGATGACAAAGAAACTGGATGCAGCAGAGATGTGATGTTGGAGAAAGATGCAACAAATATCATGGACAAACAAAAAAAAACTTCAATGAAGCTCCAGAACAACGAAAACTAGTCAAAATGATAAGAAAAAAAAAAACAATCAAAATTTCTTGGACTAAGAGGACAGATGTTGGAGAACCTGGTAATCACTGGAAAATTCAAGGGAAAAAGAAAGAGAGGAAGGTCAAGAAAAAATTTATCTCATCGGACAGACAGGTGGTATGGAAAAATAAACGCATCTAAACTAATTAGAAACACCAAGGACCGCGCAAGATGGAGAAAAATTATCGTAAACGCTATCCGTCACGACACATAATGTATACAATAAGATGGACACCACAGGGGAACAGAAGTAAGGGTAGACCAAAGGAGACATAGAGAAGAACAACAGAGAGGGTGTTGAGCAATAGAAGGCTCACCTGGGCAAGAGCAGAAAAAGGCAAAGAACAGGCGTTTGTGTAAAACCATTGCAGAAGCCCCCATGTGTCTTGGGCACTTAAGATTCAGATAAATATCGATATGGATAAGTAATGATGTACTATGCAATATCCTGCTACTAAATACATGGGTGGTTTGCAAGAAATGGGTCATGTCCCGAAAACGTGAGAATACCAGGCAACTTCATGAACGCTCAAGTGACACGCAACAGAATAATCCATATAAAACTGTCTTTTAATGAACCATATATTTTCAAAATATGGCCAAAAGAATTTGGATAATATACATGAATAGAAATTATCAACATAGTATTCTAGGTCGCTTTCAGAGTATGAATAATGTAGATTATGCATAATTTAGGCTGATTACTGAATTTCACCTGAGTTGGATTTTTTTTCATGTTTTTGTGTCTGCACGTTGTTTTTCACTGTTAGATCTTTCCAAACTGCCGTATGAGCTACCAGAAGGATTCTCCAAGTTGAGGATATTCCCGTTCTTTTTAAAACGTCCATTCCTGGCGGTCTCCAAGCCATCCTCTTCAAAACTCGTCTCCTGCTCGAACTTTTTCGGATCCTGGTACGTATAGAAGTGGGACACCACGCCGAAGAGGAGGAAGTTCAAGAGCATCAGCCCACCTAGCAAGAACATCAGGTACTCCATCTTGGAATTATTTATCTCGTCACTCCACCAGGGATCTGGAGATAGACAGATCATTACTGAAGTAGACAGACACATTACTGAAGTGGTGGATAGACAGACACATTACTGAAGTGGTGATAAGGCGCTTTCTAGAAACAGGGATAGAAATAACAAAACTAAAACACATGTTTCTAGCTGTTTGTGATGGCGATATATTTGGCTTCAGCCTTCTTTGTTAAGTCAGCTGTTCCAGGCATTTTGCTGTGTTTTTTTTTCAACTCATCTTACAACTTTTGGGGTAAACAAATTCAAAACACGGTTCAGAAATCTTCTTATACCCGCAAAACAGGTTTAATGAAGCAGTGAAATTCTGAAAATTAGCAAAATAGTTAACTCTTTCGCTTCTAAACTGATTTGGATCAGGATATGTCTCGAAGAGAAACTCTGGCAGAAGGAGACTGGAAGGAAGTTACTCTATAATTTAAAAACGTGAGTAGTTGGAAACTATTACTTATTTGCCAGCTTAAACTTTGCCTAAATATCGCTCTGAAAGTTGATTCGCTAGGGTGTGTTTAGAATTTATTAACACTTCCAGTGTGTGTTTAGAATATATCAACACTGCCAGGGTGTGTTTAGAATCTATCAACACTTCCAGGGTTATTTTGGAGTGAAAGAGGTTAATATTTTTCTACTAATATGTTATTTTTAATTTAGATTTTTGCGCGAACGTAATTCCGAGTGAATAACAAATCCCATGACAACAGTAACAAGCGGAATAATAATCATAGTAACAGATTATGCTATAATAATAAGAATTGTCATAAATGCATATGGTATGGATAAAATGTTTCAATGCAAATGCTACAGAAAAGTTCTTCAAATATCATGGACACAGAAAAGAACACGTATATCCATATACGAGCTTAATATTGAAGAAGGCTGGCTAGTAAAGAGGATTAAAGAGAGAAAAATTAAATATTTTGGACACATTAAATGTCATGATAATTTAGAGAAGACCGTCTTGGAAGGGTACATAATGGGAAAAAGAAAGAGAGGAAGGCTAAGGTGAAGATGGCTGTAAGACATCGTTGATAATCTGAAAGTTGATGCATCAACAGCAGGACATCTTGCTTACAATCTTACAAGCTGTCAGGGAGGCAAAGTTCCATAAGGGACATGCAAATGACTGACTGACTGATGGACAAAATCATGGTCTAGTGTACATATACTGCATTTTAAAAAAAAACAACTTAATAGCGCGAAAGTAAATGACTGCAAAGATCAAAAGTGAAGGAAAGCGGTATTTGAGAAAATAGAAAAACAGGCATTCTTATAAATTATTGCTTTAACAAGAAATTGATAGGGGGGAAAATGTTCATGTTTGCAAAAAAGATAATAGTATAGAACATTTGTCTTTTCTAAGCAGTGATTATGTAAAACAAGAGAGTTCTGTGAAGATAATCACGATCAACAAAGCACACCCCATAAATCTAATAGACCGAGTACAGTGCGATTCTTTGAGGGGTTTTTTTTTTCAATTATTTGTTTTAAATGTAGAACCGTTTCTTTGTGCGTCGTTAGTAAACTCGTTTCTCATTATTTTCCTTGTAACCTTTTTTTTTCTTTTCTTTCTTTTTCCATTTGCAATGAAGGTACATTTTATTATTTTTGTTGGATTAACCAAAAACCAAATGAGGGGATTTGTTGGTTTCCGGTTATATCTCTCAACCAGTCTGACTGTTGAGGCAGTGACTGGGACACGGAAGGTCTTGGACGTTCAAAGAGACCAGCAACCGCAGGACATGTTGTCTAATGCCATGTACAAAATATGAATGGGGAAAAAATTAGAATAAAATGAATGGAGCACTTAGATGTGACGTGTAAGAAGCTGTGGTTTGTAAGAGGCTGTGTTCAGAAATGCGCGTGGTGGAGTGTAGACAATATTCAAATGGAGACTTGTGATGTATAATAGATGGGTCATAAATAAGGATGAGATGGAGTGGGGGGGGGACGTAGATACAATAGTAATCTAGTCGGGAGAAGGTGGAATAGGTGATTACAGTTGGAGTAGAGAGGTTGTAATGAGATGGCGTGAGGAGGTTCCGAATTATGTGTTACAAGTAAGAAGGGAGTGGAACAGTACAGAGGGATTATAAAGCTATTCCTACATTTTTCCTAGTTTATACAATATGGTATCACAGCTTTACTGCAGTGGCTTCGTGTATAGTTATATACTCGTAATTATACACTTATTATTGGTATGTTACTATCTGTTATTGGATCCATCATACTATGTTATCCTCTAGCTGATGTGGGTTGCCACATTTTCTCGGTGCATTAGTGATCCATTTTCTCCCATCTCAGCAGGTGTTACCAGCCTGTTTTTCCTTTGCCAGGACATTCATACACATTTCTATACCCACTCCCTTTTCTCTGCCACATTACTTTTACTTCGAATCTCACACCAATCAGGCGGAGAAACTAGTTTTCCTTGTCCAACCGTCAGTATCTTGTGTCGGGAAGAAAGGGAGAGCCCGGATAAGTATAGTCTACATAGACCACTATAAACTGGATCCAAAAAACGGATTCCTGCACGGCTTCACAAAGTCTGATACACGTAAGGCACTTCAGAAGCTAAATAAATTTACCAGGAAAGTAGTATGGAAAGAAATTATGGGATACACATGAAGAACTGACGACCGTGGAATTCATGAAAGCTAGATTGCCGATGACATGAAAATGAGCACAGGATAAGAAAAAGAAGATAAAAGTGTGATATTTATTCTATTACTACAATTATTTACCTTCGTCTGTTGCTGCTTCGACTATAGAGAGAATAGCTGTGGAGACCCAGCTTCCGATACCTGAGGCAGCCAGAAACAGGCCCGTCAACAAACCCTGCATAGCTACAGGGGCCTGGTTGTATGCAAACTCCAGGGCTGGTAAATGATAGCACGGGACAGTTTCAGTAGAAATTAATAACAAGATTCGTTCGAATTTTACTCATCTCTCACTCTTTCTTCTCTCTCTCTCTCTTTCTCTCTCTCACTCACTCACTCACTCACTCTCCACTCCTGCTCATTTTCTTCACCGATGAGATACTTATACGTGCATGGTTGTGAAGAACTAATTTTTGTTCAGGAACGAAAAGGAGTTGACGGAGATACATTCTTTTGATGACCTAGGAAGTTGTTTCACTTTCTGTAGTAGGCACTTTCTTGCCGTGTCTTACAATTTTACTTGAAACCATGTCTTTTTTTTTTTATCATTTCATGCGTGTCGGCTAATCTTTCCATTAAGCAGTCGCATATCATCTTTATGTTTAAGCCTGTCCATTTACTGTATATTGTTTTCTGACCATTCTTCTTTTACGCTCTATAGTTTCTGCTTAATCTTTTTTTTCTTCATTGTTTTCTCTTCTTCTGTTCCTTCATTGTTTTGTTTTTTTTTTTGTTTTTTCACTGTTCTTTTTTTCACATTCCTTCATTGTTTTTTCTGTTTCTTCACTGTTCTTTTTTTCAAGTTCCTTCATTGTTTTTTTCTGTTTCTTCACTGTTCTTTTTTCACGTACTTTCTTTGTTTTTTCTGTTTCTTCACTGTTCTTTTTTCATGTTCCTTCATTGTTTTTTCTGTTTCTTCACTGCTCTTTTTTCACGTTCTTTCTTTTTTTTCTGTTTCTTCACTGTTCTTTTTTCACGTGCTTTCATTCTTCTTTCTGTTTCTTCACTGTTCTTTTAACACGTTCCTTCATTGTTTTTTCTGTTTCTTCACTTTTCTTTTTTCATGTTCCTTCATTGTTTTTTCTGTTTCTTCACTGTTCTTTTTTCATGTTCCTTCATTGTTTTTTCTGTTTCTTCACTGTTTTTTCCCTATTTCTTCATTATTTTTTTTCGTTCCTTCGCTGTTCATTATTACTTTTCACAAATTTCTTTCTACTAATATCACATTTTCCCTCGACATGCATGAGTGTGCAGTTACATAATGAAGACTCGGTTACTTATCAGAGATGTGTAAAGTCGAATTTGCTTGGCACACCTGTGATATGTGAAAATCATTTTTCTATCCTTGTGAAAACCTGAACATACTTGTCACGCTTGTGAAGATCTCTTTTTTGTCTAACATGTGATAACCTGAACTTACTTGTCACATTTGTGAAGATCTCTTTCTCATCTAACATATGAAAAACTGATCTTACTTGTCACACTTGTGAAGATCTCTTTTTTGTCTAACGTATGACAACCTGAACTTAATTGTCACATTTGTGAAGATCTCTTTCTCGTCTAACGTGTGACAGCCTGAAATTTACTTGTCACATTTGTGAAGATCTCTTTCTCATCTAAAGTATGAAAACCTGAACTTACTTGTCACACTTGTTGAAGATCTCTTTCTCATCTAAAGTATGAAAACCTGAACTTACTTGTCACACTTGTTGAAGATCTCTTTCTCATCTAAAGTATGAAAACCTGAACTTACTTGTCACACTTGTTGAAGATCTCTTTCTCATCTAAAGTATGAAAACCTGAACTTACTTGTCACAGTTGTTGAAGATCTCTTTCTCATCTAAAGTATGAAAAACCTGAACTTACTTGTCACAGTTGTTGAAGATCTCTTTCTCATCTAAAGTATGCAAAACCTGAACTTACTTGTCACACTTGTGAAGATCTCACTGGCGCCAATGAGGGCAAACTGTGGTATCTGCACAAAGACGGACATGCTGGAAGCTGTGAAGTTCTGACCACCAAGTTCTTGGACGTGGGATTCCTTCCTCAAATCTTCCTTCCTGTAAATCTCCACCACGCCAGCAACTATCATAGCTGTCACGGCCAAGACCATCCCTATACCTGCAGAAAGATGGGATAGAAACTAGAAACTATCTACAATACAGAGCAGCATTTATAAAAGGCAAACATTCTTTCATTGAATACAGCTAACAAGATGAACACCAAATACAAACATTTGAGAATAAAATCCTGAGAAGAAGTTATGGTCCAGTAAAGGACCATATAACACAACAATAAAAGATAAGAATTTTTAAAAAAATCTTCACATTATTTAACACTCCTCTTTTAACAGCTATTACGAAAAACAACAGGTAGAGGTGCCTCGGACATTTAGAGAGAATGGAGGAGAATAAACGGACAAAGAGGACCTTCACAGAAGTGATGAAAGGGGACATGACCAAGAGAAGTCCTAGACAAGGATGGGGACACAATTTAGAAGAAGATACACGCGTTCTTGGAGTTGACAGTTGGCAAAAGAAGATGAAAAAGAAGGCATGTCCTGTCTGCAACAGTGAACCTTAGAAGAAGAAGAAGAAGAAGAAGAAGAAGTATCCTTTTAATCAGTTATTCTCAAAACAAACCAAAAGCATTTGTGCGCAGTTCGTTCTAAGTGAGTTTTTTTTTTTATTTAGCCACTGACATTTGTCAGGACTACATCGTACAATTACGTTCTGTTCATTTAATGCTTACTTAAAGACGTTAAGTTAAAAAAAAGTGAAATATGACCTTAAGGACCATTTGTTTACCATTACTTTTTATTTTATATAAGAAAGAAATACCCCCCACTGTTCGTGCTAAACCTGTCGACATGGATACCGTGGCCAGTTATATCCAGGTTTCTGTGACGGGTTTATATGTTCTGTCACAGATCGATTTCCCCTATTTCGATGTCGCAGGTGTATCAGATGTGTACACGCACGGTGTATCTGTATGATCACAGCTCTCTCAGTCATTTATATGTCCCATGCGGACACTTTGCCTCTATAACAGCTCTCCTGTAGGTCTCTCGGTTGCAAGCAAGATGCCCTGCTGCTGATGCATCCATTTGTAGATTATCAACGATGTTTTGCAGCCATCTCTGCATTTCTCTTCCTCTCTTTCTTTTTCTTATTACGCATCCTTCCAAGACGGTCTTCTCTAAATTCTCATGACGTTTAATGTGTCCAAAATATTTAAGTTTTCTCTATCACGGCTCTCTACGTTACACAAATATGAACAAACAATTTTTGCAAAACTTAATCTCAGGCTAAAAGTCTATTTGAAGGGTATAAGGAGATTTGCAAATCAATGAAGAGTCAGTATCATCAGTCTCTGTACATTAAATATCCAGATGGGAGCACTGATGGGCGTGTCCGAAGTGCAGTAATACTGATCCTAATTACCCAACAAATAATTATTTCGGGAATATATTTCTTCAGAGCATATATCCTTATATATATCCTTATTCCGATAGAAAAACTAGAAACAGGCAGGGACACAATCACACACATGCATACACATGTAATTCCGTAAATAGAATAAATTACCTATTCTCTTTAGATATGTCAGAGGCCGCCCAATCTTCTCAAAGGAGGGGTAGATGAAGCGGTCGACAAAGGGGATGAGCACAATGATGGCTATGGTATTGAAGACGTTAATAGCGGCCACGGGCACGTTTATGCCGTCGCCCAGGCGGACATCCATCCGCTCAGATTGGGCAAAGAAGGTGTTGGACATCTAGACACAGCACAAAAGTAGTACAATTTACGTCCGAAACGGAAACTGTATAAAATGTCAAAGGTTTATTTTGTAAGAAGTAGACGCTGGTGTATGGTACAGTTTTACACATTAAAAAAAATAAATAAATAAGATAGAAAGAGTGCGAAAAGTGGGGAGGAACAAGAGTGGCAGAAAGCAAGATGAGCACATACAAATGAAGAGCATACAACAATATTTCGGAGAAAGCTTTTTTATCAAGGATGACATACAAAAACAACACAACAGATAAAAACACGAAAAAGAAGTTTGTTTATTTTGCAAAATAAAAAAGCGTATAAATGGAATAATTGAAATCTATAAAGTATGTTTTTTGTAAGATGTCACAATAACGTGAGTATGATTTTTAATTTGTTTTTTTTGTCATATCAGAAACGTATATATATATGTATATATATATATATATATATATATATATATATATATATGTATATATATATATATATATATATAATATCTTAGCATATTATGGATAGAAAGAAAATCAAAACAAGAGATACTGGTGGGAATTAGGTATCGCAGAAAACTGGCTCGTTAACACCATCAGAATTAGAACGCTGAGATACTCCGACCATGTCAAGAGACACAATAGCTTGGATGAGTTGATAGTAGAATCTGATAAAAGGGACAAGGGGTGAACTCTCCGCAGATGGACTCAGGACATCACTCAATATGCCATTGCTAGACTGGTCAACTTGCCCAAGACCGCATTGTATTCAGGAGGTCAGTGAGAGGGGCAACGTTCTGGAAAGGACACGTCACATGAACATTATATAAACAATCTAGGACACGTCACATGAACATTATATAAACAATCTAGGACACGTCACATGAACATTATATAAACAATCTAGGACACGTCACATCAACATTATATAAACAATCTAGGACACGTCACATCCACATTATATAAACAATCTATGACACGTCACATCAACATTATATAAACAATCTAGGACACGTCACATGAACATTATATAAACAATCTAGGACACGTCACATGAACATTATATAAACAATCTATGACACGTCACATCAACATTATATAAACAATCTAGGACACGTCACATCAACATTATATAAACAATCTAGGACACGTCACATCAACATTATATAAACAATCTAGGACACGTCACATCAACATTATATAAACAATCTAGGACACGTCACATCCACATTATATAAACAATCTAGGACACGTCACATCAACATTATATAAACAATCTAGGACACGTCACATCAACATTGTATAAACAATCTAGGACACGTCACATCAACATTATATAAACAATCTAGGACACGTCACATCAACATTATATAAACAATCTAGGACACGTCACATGAACATTATATAAACAATCTAGGACACGTCACATCAACATTATATAAACAATCTAGGACACGTCACATCAAC
Organism: Achatina immaculata; assembly: GCA_009760885.1. Lineage (NCBI taxonomy): Eukaryota > Metazoa > Mollusca > Gastropoda > Stylommatophora > Achatinidae > Lissachatina > Lissachatina immaculata. The sequence goes on along the minus strand of CM019719.1, from coordinate 29,135,067 downwards.
ATTGTATAAAACAATGTAAAAGAATTCAAGTATGTGTTATGGACGTGTACATAACATGAAAGCCTTTCACAAAATACGAGGAAGTTAATATTTGAATCACAGCGTCTCAAATATTACTTGCCGTGAGACACATTTTGAAAAGACAGGTCCTAGAATTTCAGAGTTTATGATGTGATTTCTTTGACATTTACAAAAGGTATACTCAGTGAATTATGAGATACATCAACAATGGTAGCATGCCAGATTTTAATCCTAAGGTAGATTAAGAACCCGATCTTAAGAGAATTTCGAAAGCTAAACTGCAGTTTTAATTTAATAAAAATCTGCTTTTAAACAGTGCCAGACATCTAAACAATATCAAATTTATTATATATTCTCAATTTGATTTTAATTTTTTTTAAATGACCTTTTAGTAACATGAAAATATTCAATCAAGATAGGCAGGCAGACAGACAGACAGACAGACAGATAGATAGATAGATAGTGTGCACAATAAAATTAATAATAATCATAATACACTATTTTGAACACTTAGACTATAAAAATACTTATTAAATGGATGTAAACCTTACACAGCGTGAAACACATAGAATGTCAGAAACCGTAGTTGCAGGATAATAAGTTGTAAACAATGTAATAGTTGCAGGATAATAAGTTGTAAACAATGTAATAGTTGCAGGATAATAAGTTGTAAACAATGTAATAGTTGCAGGATAATAAGTTGTAAACAATGTAATAGTTGCATGATAATAAGTTGTAAACAATGTAATAGTTGCAAGATAATAAGTTGTAAACAATGTAATAGTTGCAAGATAATAAGTTGTAAACAAAGTAATAGTTGCATGATAAGTTGTAAACAATGTAATAGTTGCAAGATAATAAGTTGTAAACAATGTAATAGTTGCAAGATAATAAGTTGTAAACAATGTAATAGTTGCAAGATAATAAGTTTTAAACAATGTAATAGTTGCAAGATAATAAGTTGTAAACAATGTAATAGTTGCAGGATAATAAGTTGTAAACAACGTAATAGTTGCAAGATAATAAGTTGTAAACAATGTATTAGTTGCAAGATAATAAGTTGTAAACAATGTATTAGTTGCAAGATAATAAGTCGTAAACAATGTATTAGTTGCAGGATAATAAGTTGTAAACAATGTATTAGTTGCAAGATAATAAGTTGTAAACAATGTATTAGTTGCAGGATAATAAGTTGTAAACAATGTATTAGTTGCAAGATAATAAGTTGTAAACAATGTATTAGTTGCAAGATAATAAGTTGTAAACAATGTAACAGTTGCAGGATAATAGGTTGTAAACAATGTGATGAAGCTTTTGACGTTTTTCAAGGAAATTGAAGTTATGTTATCCATGAAAGTTTACTATGTAACAGACGGATAAGATGACAGCATTACCGTGTGAAGAGACAAACACTGTCTTTTCAAGACATTTGAATTATTAGAGATACTGCATTTTTTAAAAAATGTGTGTCCTGTAGCATTTGCATGCAGTAGTTAGTGTATAGGTGTACAACTATACATAAACCACTGCAGTAACACACAAACGTCACAACTGCGTAATCGTTAAATAATAAAGCTGTTTCTACTTTTTTTTTCTCCTAGTTTATACATTCTGTACGCTGTAGGGGTGTTAGTGCCTTCACAGTATTTAGGGATGCTAGCATCTGTCCTCGGTGGCTTTGTTTTCCTAGGGGAGGTCCCAGGTATCCATTTATTTTGAGGCTGGATTGACCCTGATACCGGTCGGTCCGGAAAAAAAAAAAATTCCATCCGAGTGTGAAATCGAACAAGGGAGCTTCTGTATGGCGGGCGGGTGCACTAACCAATTCACCACCGTGTCACCTATTTGTTATAAACAAGATGTGCCAGTTACGCTGTAAATACCCGTTTCCCTGTGTCGGCATGAGTCATACTTGGAAAGTGAGGGGTTAAGGGACTCTTGCCTGACGCAGGCTTCACGGAGTGCGCGCTTGGGTACTTTGTTCTCGGCAGAAGAGAAATCCTGCAAATTACCATGATTCGAACCCGGGTCTTTCGGATGATAAACAGGTACTCAAAGCATACGCTCAAGTAATTGTTATCAGAAAGAATTTCCTCGTCCAATAGGGATTAAATTTGCGACATAGAAAGTAATAAAAGGTCGCGAATCTCTGTATTCTATGAGCAGAGAGTACCTGTAGTTTCTCACCTGAGAGTAGATGGCCCAGTACATGATGACCAGCAAACAAAACGGGATCACCTTGACCACGCTGACCACGCCGTCCACAACATAATCATCGTAACTGCCGCCGTAGCTCTTCTTTGCTTTCGTGAACAGTGGGTTTGTGGATCCGAGAGACCTCTTGTACTCCCTCGGCGGCTGTATGGACAGGAAAGAGCTCCATTCTTAGTACTCGAGTGTACATAAAATGTCTTTTTGTCAATATTATCCACATCAGTAGTATCAAAAGTTATATAATTCATTTATTCAAGCGTAAATTCCATTTTTAGTTTCTAGTTTTATAATTCCGTCATACAAAATGTCACGATAAGAAGATCTCAAATGCAAAAAACTGCTCGACAGTAAGAGATAATATAGCGATAAAACGAGAAGTTACGTTGTTTTTACCTTGCATGTTCCTTGTACACAAATTTTGAAAGCTGTTGTCAGAATGCTGCCTGTAACAAAGACGTAAGATTGATATAAACCTTTTACTATTTGTATCTTAAATTAGTAACTTATTAAACAATGGAATTATCTAAACTACTTTTTTCCCTCAAAAAAAAGGTTTTAAAAAAGTCCCTGATTTTGTAGCAGTTTCTTTCAAATCAAACTGATGAGAATACACTTTGCAAATTCAAAATGGAGAAATGCTTGAAATAAATATTAAAAGAATATTAGAAAACGAGTCCTAAAATGATATATTGAACCTATCTTATATGGAAGTGAATCATAGACAATAGGCATGTCTGCACAAAAAGTATTGGAAACAACAGAAATATGGTTTATTAGAAGAATGTTGCGAATCCCCGGGACAGCAAAAATAACTAATGAAGAATGTATGAGAAGAGCTGAAGAGACAAAAAAATCTTGTCAAAAAAATAAATAAATAAATAAGAGAGAGACAATGTACTTTCATTGGACATGCAATGAGAAGAGGGGGCATTGTAAATATTGTAACAACAGAAAAAATAGAGGGAAGACGATCAAGAGGAAGAACCAAGAGAAATGATACTGGACAGTCTGACGGGATGGTGTGAGAGGAGATCACCAACTGATGTGATGGCCTGCATGAAGGATCGTGTACTCTGGAAAAGCATAATAGCCAACGCCAGTCGCCACGGCTCCTGATGATGATGATGATGATGATGATGATGATGATGAAATACGAAATGAAACAATGATACCAGTAAAATATGTTGTAATTAGGAGAGGAAATTCGACACAGAAGGACTGACATGCTGAAAACAAACGAAGTGTGAAATCACTTTTATCTGTTCTCTCACATTGTAGGTGTTTATGTAAATGAAAAAGCAAAGATTAATGTTTTATGTATAATTTTTTAAAACATAGGTTATAGTAGCAAATTTATATTATTTGTTTTATGAATGAAAGTACCACGAATGACCAACAAGTTTTAGATAACGTTAGTCTATGACGTCAGAGTGCTCTTAGATGTCTGTGCGGTAGTCGTTTAATAAGACAGATTTTTTTAGTCAAATAGGGAACGTCTTAAAGTTTCCAACCCACTGTGGATCGCATTTATGTTACCATGCTCAAGTCGTTCATGTTTTGATGTTTTTAATGTTTGTGTAACAGAGATACGTGGCTTTCGTCTTATCCGCAATTACTTTGTCTGTTGTAGACGTCACTCTTCGTTAATACACAGTTTGTTACTCTTCATGGAAAGTATTCTTTCACTGGTTTGAAAGAAAAACTTCACTTTTGTTAAAAGCGTTACCGTTTCACATGAAAGCTGCCCGTAGAATCACTTTCGTGATGTTTCAGACTGACATGTACTCCGTCTGTTGCCACGAAGGTTTCTCGCTTACACTTATAACTGGGTATCCTGTCTTAGCTTCAGTCGTACCACACACAAAATACGTGTACAGTTTGGACAGGGCACATGACGGCTCATTTCCTTTACAGAGATGGTTGTGAAGCAAGCAGATATCAACGGTTGTGGGTTTTGCGAAGCATCATCATCTCGTTGAGCAGTTCCTCTCAAGACTGACTCTACTCTCTATCTAAACTTGCGTGGCCGGCCACAGTATCAACAAGGAATATTTGCTTTGCAAGGACCACTTTACGTGGCTCCTGCATCTTCTAGTTTCAAGCCTGGTCCTCCTCAAACGATGCTGCGCCCTTGCGTAGAGTCGCTCTCCACATGGCTCGGTCTTTCGCGAATTCTTCCCAGACCTCGTGGTTGACAGAAAAGTCTGACACCGATGACCTCCAAACATCTCATTTTAGGTTTGTCACGTGACCTTCTTCCCGTCACGTGACCTCTTTCCCGCCATATGACCCCTTCCTGCCATAAGTCGGTGCAGGATGGTACCACAGATGTAATCATCTTGGGGACCTCAGCAATCCCTGTTCCATTAGACAAAACGAACCTGTCCGTAGAAGCACAGACGGAGAGGTCTTGACCATCTTTGATTTGCTGGACCTGACAATCGAGTTTTCATTTTAACGTCGTCCTATTTGCCACCTTAAAGAAATATTATGCTTAAAGATTATGGAGGACCGAACTTGAAATTAAAAGAGACAAGACCAAGGCCTTGCAACACAAATATTGCTTGCTGTTGCTGTTACTGTTTATAGATTTGTATATTCGACATTGGTAAAGTTGGCGGCGAGAGACCTGCTCAACGAGGTAATAAAGCTTGGCAATAACCTACAATAGCTCTGCTTACTTCAAAACCGTCTCCCCAGACTAAAGGTGCCAATGTATTCCTTTTATTTGAATATAAGCTACTGCATGATTCGACCGATTCCCATTTTTTAGTTCAAATTTCGACTATCAAGCACACTTGTATGACAAGAACAAAAGATCATTTATTCTAACCGATGTCAAGTAAGCTATGCCTCAGTTAAATCATGCGTAAAACTTGGGGCAGGTTGTACTGAATTAGCTTTGCCTGGATCATCATGTACAGTTCTCTGAAAGTCAAAACTTTAAAAAAAAAACGAAAGAGAATTTGATAATAACGTCGAACCTTTGGGCTTCGTCTTGACGTATCTGGAACTAGCGATGACAAATATGATCAAAGCTAGAATCATGCTGATTAGCGGCACAAGGAAACCCCAGGCGAAGCTGACATTTTGTTGGATGTAGGAGACCCCAGCGAATGCTAAGAGACCGCCCACATTGATGACCCAGTAGAACCTAGAAAGAAGGTAAAGTAAAGAATTGCAGGAAAGATGATTTCTGCAGTTATTTCGTAAGAATATGTATATTTTTAATTCTAAAAAAAAAAAAAAAGAATGATCAGTGAAAACTTTTCTTTATTTAAAATATATTCCCTTTACTCACATTATTTTACGTTTCTGTTCTTTTGTTAATGACGTTCGACATCGTCTTTAATCACATGTCTCTCACATATGTATACTTATTTATTTGTTTTATTGATTCGTATATCACATTTTTTTCTTTCAAATATTTATCGCCAAGCATAGTTCGACAATTTCTTCTGCGGTTGTAAAGACTGCCAACAGGCGTCAGTATAGTCATTATCACATTTCAGTTTTGTACGAGCGTGGTCCTTCAAGAAATATCTACTATCTTACGTCTCACATCCTTCCCGTGCCGTCAGGCGTCACACAGGGGTCGCAGTATGTCTCGCCATGAGTCTCCGTTCTCGGCGAGCTTCTCAGCCTCATCAAGGGACTTGACGCCAATCGTCTTAGCCTCTCTTGTCAGTGTTCTCCTTAGGGTCTCATGAGGTCGGTCTCTTTTTTCTTCCCCCCCCCCCAGATGTTTCCCATTTAATGCCTTGCTTTGTGTCTCTCTGTTTCTTCTCATCGCGTTGCCCACATATGCCCAGTTTTTTTTCTCTTGATCACTACTTAGAATGTTCGCCGCATGCTTATTTCTCTTCTCATTTTCCTTATCTTGAATTCGTTCCACTGTATACTATTATCAGGTGCTTGTAAATGTCTCTCCGTGTGTAACAGACCTGCCATTTTCTGACTTGTTTTCGGTCAGACTATGATTTCTACAATTCCAGCTCTTGTTAGACCCATTAGTCTAGACCACGTCGAAAATTATCTTGTTTAATTAGTCTAGATCACGTCTAAAATCATCTTGATTCATTAGAACACGTCTAAAAATCATCTTGATTCATTAGATCACGTCTAAAATCATTTTGATTCATTAGTCTAGAACATCTAAAATCATCTTGATTCATTAGTCTAGAACACATCTAAAATCATGACCCTTCTTTATGCTCTGGTTTATTCATTTCCTTGTCTATTTTTTTTCCTCATATATTCACATCTGATCTTAATGTAGCAAAAATTGGTGACTGTTTTTTTTACCTGAAACTCAATGGAAACAGGGAAGATGTAAGGTAAAAGAGACAGCGGTAGACAGAGAGAAAAGATGTTTGATGGTTTGACATCCTGGCACGGGAAATGCTCATTGACAAGCTTGTTGAGATGCACAAGGGTTCGAGGGTTATGGAAGGACGTGATTTCCTACGCCAGTAGGCAGAGACCTTGAGAGAGACACAGAGAGAGAGAGAGAGAGAGAGAGAGAGAGAGAGAGAGAAACCCATGGAAGACAGCAAAGTCTCTCAGCTAATCAAGAGGAATGCTGCAATAGCAACATTGAACAAAGTGTATCAGGAGCATTAAACAAAGTGTGTCAGCAACACTGAACAAAATGTATCAGCAACAGTGAACAAAGTGTATCGCAACAGTGAACAAATTGTAGCAGCAACAGTGAACAAATTGTAGCAGCAACACTGAACAAAGTGTATCGCAACATTGAACAAATTGTAGCAGCAACATTGAACAAATTGTATCAGCAACAGTGAACAAATTGTAGCAGCAACATTGAACAAATTGTATCAGCAACATTGAACAAATTGTATCAGCAACAGTGAACAAAATTGTATCAGCAACATTGAACAAATTGTAGCAGCAACATTAAACAAAGTGTATCAGCAACACTGAACAAAATATATCAGCAACAGTGAACAAAATGTATCAGCAACATTGAACAAAATGTATCAGCAACAGTGAACAAAATGTATCAGCAACAGTGAACAAAATGTATCAGCAACAGTGAACAAAATGTATCAGCAACATTGAACAAAATGTATCAGCAACATTGAACAAAATGTATCAGCAACATTGAACAAAATGTATCAGCAACAGTGAACAAAATGTATCAGCAACAGTGAACAAATTGTAGCAGCAACATTGAACAAATTGCATCAGTAACACTGAACAGATGTAACATTGAAAATATTACTTAAATCTTGAGAGTTCTGGTTTTTTTTTAAAATTTCAAATCCCATAATCCAGCTGATCCTGAGATCATCACATGGTCTACATAAGAGCATATATGATGTGCTGTTGGAGTACACAGATGATACCAGAAAGAGTGACAGAACAGTTGAACCAGTACACAGATGAAACAAAGAGTGACTAACCAGTTCAACCAGTACACAGCTGATACAAGAAAGCGTGACTAACCAGTTGAAGAAAGACTGGACGGCGTCCTTGCCCAGAGAGCCAACCTGCTCTGCACCGAAAGGTCCAACGTTAGCCTTGATACCACCCGTCCCCAGGGCCACGAACACCAGGCCCGTCATGAAGATGCCAGTTTGTGCAGGCTGTGGATGAAGCATCACGGCCCTGACGACATGTAAACTTACAACGTTCTTATGAAAGTTTGCACGTAGAAAAATGTTCTCATTGTGCAGAAATTACTGCTTACTCTTAAGTGAATCGGGCTGCCATAATTTATAATGAGATTAGACAAAAATTTTCTGACTGGTTAACTTATAAATATATTAGACAACAATTTCTGACTGGTTAATCTATAACAAGATTAGACAAAAATTCCTGACTGGTTAATTTATAACGAGATTAGACAAAAATTTCTGACTCGTTAATGTATAAAGAGATTGGACAAACATTTCTGATTGGTTAATTTAAAACGAGAATAGATCAAAATTTCTGACTGGTTAATTTATAACAAGTTTAGACAAAAATTCCTGACTGGTTAATTTATAACGAGATTAGACAAAAATTTCTGACTGGATTATAATCGGTTATTAATTTAACAATAAAACTAGACCTGATCATGGTTACAGGTATGCCTAATACCAGAGTGTTTTTAAAATCTCATTATACTTTCTATGAAAAAAAAATTTTTAAATGTGCTAAAAAAAGACATTCAATTAGTTACAATAGTGACTGCATTGATACAACGAAGTTTTGGGTTAGCTGGAATGTACTACTGGAAATATTCATTATAACAAGTGTTGGAAATGTCCACCACGGGCTTCAAGACATGACTGTACACGTCTCTTCATGTTGTCAAATACCTTGTGCAACGTGTCTGTTATTATTCTGATTTCTTCTTTCAGGTCCTCAATTGTTTGTACATTATTTTTGTAAACATTTCCTTTCAAGAAACCCCATAGATAATAATCTAATGGATTTAGATCTGGAGAACGTGCAGCCCAAATTCCACGAGATATTATGTGATTTGCGAAAATTTCTTCCAAAAAGCTATGTGTTGCTCTAGCTGTGTGTGCAGCTGCACCATCTTGCTGGAACCACGCTTCTTCAATTTCACGTTCATTCAGCTGTTCTAAAAAAAAAAAAGATTCCAGAATGTCAGTACGGTACCCATCAACATTTATAGTGTTGTTGAATAAAATTGGTCCAATTAAACGTTTTCTACTGACGTCACACCATAGCCCAATTTTTCGCATCGTGTAGCGGACCTTCATGAAATGCACTGGGATTATCACTGCTCCAAATACGATTATTTTGGCAATTAACATATCCAGATAGATGAAACCATGCCTCATCAGAGAAGAATGTTAAATCGAGAATTGTCTCGTCTTCTTCAGCTAAAAATGTTTGAAACCACGTGGAGTAGTTGACTCTAGATTGATTGTCACACTCTTTTAGTTCAGACACAACAGAAATCTTGTATGGATGAAAATTTAACCGATGTTTAAGAATTTTGTGCACTGTGCTCAGTGATACTTTCACTTCTTGCGACATTTTCCTTACGGACTTGCATGGACTTTTCAGGATTCTGTCTTGTATATTTAGATATTTTTCTTCAGACACAGCAGGCCTGCCAGATCGCGGAGCATCTTTCACAGTTCCCGTATCACGAAACTTATTCAACAAATTTCTAACCGTAGTGCGATGAGGAGGTTGTTTATCAGGAAATGTTGCTATAAATCTTTGAACAACCATCCGTGTGTGTCGACCGCCATTTCGAAATACTTGTTCAACCAAAAAAATTCTTTCTTCTGATAACACCATTCTGTTTTGAGTGCAAAAAATCACTCCAGCAGATGGCAACCATTCATTGCATTTTTCTTCACGATTCACTGTGCAGCACATTTTTTATGACGTCATTTTCTTCATTTTTACATAGAAAGTGTAGTGAGACTTTTAAAACACCCTGTAGAATTTAAAGGCGCTATAATTATATCATAAAAAGTTATCATGAAAGAAAGAAGAGAATGAATAACAAAAAGAAGAGAATGAATAACAAAATGTAACAGATTAAGAACTAATGAATAAACATGATGCTGTAATATTTTTTATGACACCCACATCTATTTCATTTTTTTTTTGCTCATTGCAACAGCTTTGACATGTAACCGTTATGTAAATCCCTAAGGTAAGTGAAAAATACAAAGACTCGGAGAAATGAGCATTCGTTGCTGTTTTCAGCTCAGCATTAGCAACCTGTACTGTGTGTTTGTATTACTATACGATACAGTGCTACAGAATATTGTGAGAATATAGTGTTAATACTCATATTCTAGCTGACCTGCCGGCACAGTAGAGGGCGCTGTAGACAGTATCACCCGCCCTTACTTAATTTCATGATGAATGAAACGCTCATTTTAACATCCGGGCTCATTGTAGGCTTAACTGACATGTATGGGACCACTGGCCACGTGTCGTATTAGTTATGAGCACACGATAACATTCACGCAGCTCCTATTCTTCGTACAATGTCCTCAACTTATAAACAACTTACTATTGTGAGGCGGTCCCAACCCCAAGACTCATAGTCAACCGCAGACGCTGGTATAAGCGCGGTACCTGCACGCACACACACACACAAAATCGTCAATGAAATAATTATCTACAATTATCATCGTTTATTATCAACAGCTGACACTAAAAGCAACATTTAATTTTTAATATATTTGATAAAAGCTTACGATACGTTTGAAATATATTGCTGATGTTTTTATATTGATGACTGCCGGAGCTGAGAAGCCACGCTGTTGTTGGAGGAGCCAAGTCTTGTTGGAGGAGTCAAGTCTTGTTGGAGGAGTCAAGTCTTGTTGGAGGAGCCAGGTCTTGTTGGAGAAGCCAAGTCTTGTTGGAGGAGCCAAGTCTTGTTGGAGGAGTCAAGCCACTCCAAGCGATCAAGATCGTCTTATCCTGAGGGTGTTTCTGGTTGTCTAGACGCCACAGCGTAGCCACCGTGGCCACCTTGGCAGAGACTCATGATCTAGATACTGATGGAATTGATCAGCGAATCTGCGTTGTAGCTTTCCACCGAGAAGTGTGTAACGCTGTCATAGCTTTATGTTCGTTCCACGATACTGGGATATGTGTCTGTACTGCCATATTTGCGTGGTCTGCCAAAAAGATGTTGTATGTAGTAACACTGACAAGGACCTGCGAGTATGTGTTAATATGGGGACTGGAATCTCAATACTGCATAATTAAAACTAATAACTGAATTCATACGGTCTGTATTCGAAAATAACTGTAACAAACTCCATCCATCCATCCATCCATCCATCCACGTCCTTAAAGATCCACTACGCCTTGTGACTCTTGCAACATAAGCTATAGGCCTCAAAATCCCATGTCGCACGCTCTCTCTATAACATCCAAGCTGTGCTGCAAGTTTCCACCTCAGCATCAGCGATTCTTCACCAGGTTGTCCTGTTCTCCTTTCTTCAGAAGTTCCTCGTGGAAATTCTAGCAGCTGTGTCGCCCGTCTTTCTGAGATACACGACCAGTCAGTTTCCAGAGACTTTTTTTTGTTGCTATAATTACATGCGTATCTTGTGGCCTTCTTTGGTGGAATAGGCCTCAATATTAGGGAGAAAAAAAATCAGTCTGAGAACTAACCAATGATGTATATAATGGAAGAGCCCACTATTGTGTTGAACCTCCCTGCGTAAGAGTCGGCTATGAAACCTCCGAGGATAGGAATGAGATACACAAAACCTGCAAAGAGAACAGTGTACATGAGATTATTACACACTGATAATTAGTGTACAAGTATATAAAACTAAGTATATAACTAACGAAGCACTGCAGTAAAGACGTGATAACGAAATGTATAAACTAGTGAGAAAAGTAGAAACAACTTTATTAATTAATGAGTGCACGGATGTTTCTGTGTGGACTTTAATCATACACAAAAACACACAGGAAAAAAGAAATAGACAACGAAGATAAAACATTAATGCTGTGTAAAGAACAGAAATGAAAAAAAAAATTAGAATAAAATAAAGTGAATGGTCCTACTTTTTTTCCTTAGTATATACATTTCTTTAACATTATTGCAAGTATTTGAAACTAAAGTACTATTACCCATAGCACCTATCCTGTGCAGCACTTGATTTCCATGGCAAAGTCAGCGGTTCGAATTTCCAATCACCCGGCAGTAGCTGCGCGGCTTCTTCAAAAGATGAGGAAGGAAAGACGTCCAAGTTGATGGTGACCACCGGTCAAGAAAAAGACAGACACTAAAAATCTGTCTCCTTGGTGCCTCAGTGGCGTGAAACGGTTCGACCTGTATAATGTGCTTTTACCATAAAGGGCAATGTGTAAACGTTAACTACAGATCTTTATCTCTGAAGCTGAAAGATCTGCATAGATACCGGCTATCGTAGTTACTCGTGTAACTAGTAACAGCAAAAATCTGAAAATAAATCTGTGCATCTTACAAAGCAAAACTCTTTTTTTTTGTTCTGTTTGTTTTGAAATTAGGTTATATCAGGTTTATTGTTGTAGTAGATATATGTTTTAGAAAGTATCTACTTACCGAATTTGGTACCTATTTTTTAGCCATCATTATCATCATCATTGCCATCGTCAAAATTAACGCACAGATTATCCTATATTTTGTTAATGAAGCTTTCTTATATCAAGTTTGCACATATAAGCGATTCACGTCATCCAAGATGCCATTAACTATGTCGCCATATATTTCATTTTTTTATGTTTGCCGCCATTCTCTTTTTTTACCCATACCCTGGTAGGTTCTTTCTTTTCCCATACTGCCTGATCTCCCACTGCCTGGTAACCTCGTAATCTTTGCCCTACATTCGGAAACCATTGCATAACAGCGTGTGACACGTTTAAGCTAGTAATGTGTACTTCACTGGGGGGGGGGGGGGGGGTCCCTTTTCACCGTCGTTCAGAATTACTCCATCTGCTAACTCAGAGCTCTGCAGAATACGCATTTTCCGAGAAACTAAACAGTGAGCGGTAATGTCGAGCACAGAAGTGGCCCAGCTGATAGCGAGTTGCCTTCTGCTAGTAAAAGGAACTATGTCTCAGGCTGCATGAGATTTCTCCTACATTGGCAGCTATATAGCATAAATCTCATGAAGCCTGCGTAATACTAATAGTAATAAAATCTACGAACACAGAAAGGCTCTTTGTGTATAGGGCTGTCAGTGCATGAGATAAGTTTCATTATGTAATCTTTGTAGATGGGGCTGTCAGTGCCGTTAAATGTCACATAGGGCTCGCAAAGTAGTTCGCCAATTTTTCCTGTCTTCAGCGAGTCTTTCAACCTCATCAAAGAATTTTATGCCTGTTAATTTGGCCTCTCTTAACAATGTCCTTTTCAGAGTTTCACGCGGTCTGCCTCTTTTTTTCGGCCTGTTGTGTTCCACTTGATAGCTTGTTCTGATCATTTCTTCTCATCAAGTGACCAACATATGTCCATCTCATTTTCCTGATCACCCATGAGACTGGTTGTTGTTCAGTCATCTGTCCTATCTCTGCATTGTTCTTGAATTCATTCCACTTGATGCCGAGTATTTTCCTTAGGCATTTGTTTTCAAAAGAGTCTAATTTCTTGTCTATTTCTTTAGTTGTTTTCCAGCTTTCGCATGCATAAATGAGGGTGGATATTACATTTGAATTGAATAGTCTTAACTTGGTTTTTCTGCTTATAACTTTTGAATTCCATATGTTCTCAAGGTTCTTGAAGATTGATGCTGCTCTTGAAATTCTAATCCTAACTTCCTTTCTAGTGTCACCATCCTGGACTATGTAGCTGCCAAGGTATGCAAATTGATTGACTTCTTCAATATCTGTCCCTTCTATGTGTATTTTTCCATTTTGATTAAACGGAATTTTCATTATTTTTGAAAAATTTTGTCAGTGCATGGGACAAGTTTAATAATGTAATCTTTGTATATAGGGCTGTCAGTGCATGAGATAAGTTTAATTATGTAATCTTTGTAGATGGGGCTGTCAGTGCATGGGACAAGTTTAATAATGTAATCTTTGTAGATGGGGCTGTCAGTGCATGAGACAAGTTTAATAATATAATCTTTGTAGATGGGGATGTCAGTGCATAAGACAAGTTTAATAATATAATCTTTGTAGATGGGGATGTCAATGCATAAGACAAGTTTAATAATATAATCTTTGTAGATGGGGCTGCCAGTGCGTGAGACAAGTTTAATAATATAATCTTTGTAGATGGGGCTGTCAGTGCATGAGACAAGTTTAATAATGTAATCTTTGAAGATGTAGAACGTAATCTTAGAACAAGCTCTGTCTGAAAAAAGCAGATGTATATAGGTTTCTGAAATGCTCTCCACAAGGATTCCATTTTCATTCTCTTCTCTACATGAAGCTCTGAATACTTACCAGAGAAGATTTGGTTGATGTTGGTTGCTTCCGTTTGACCAATGTCCAGCTTACTGGTGCAGTACAGAACCAGATTGGCCACGATGCTGTAGTAGGTCAGCCTTTCGCACATCTCCGTCATCAGAACGCATAGCGTCACCAGGAGTATCTTCTTTCTGTGGGTCATTGAAACAGCACGAGATGACAAACGTGAAAACAGTCACTGTGTACGTGTCGTATCAACATCTTGTTAAAATGATAATATATCCAGGCCCTAGGCTTTGTTGTAACACACCATGAACATCTGTCGACAAAGACACAGCCTCGACGTTTCACCATGAAGAGCGAAAGTACTGCTTCTATAACAAAGAAACATCTCACTGGTCTCATCAGTTTTGCTCCCAGATTTTGTATGTTACAAGTCATCTTGTAACTTTCCACAGCTGCTATTGAAGGCTTTCAGGTCGAAATGCATGAGTGCTGCTGCTTGGCTTTTATTTGTAAAATTTTCTTTCTTCAGATTATTTTCTAAAAGAAATGCGTCATAAATGTATACCTTCACTTTATAAAAAACGTTTCTACGACGTTTTAATGGATCATGTACAGAGACCCCAAACCCCAGGTATGGCCACGAGAGAGAAGCATGGATGAGAAACTCTGGGGTTCATACGAAGACCTCCTGCTGACAGTAGGATTCGTGGAGGCAACCCGACATCCTGTTTAGGAAGCTGAGCATACGAAACTTAAAGAAAGAAAGAAAGAAAGAAGAAGAAGAAGAAGAAAGCCTTTAAACTTATATTTCAGGAAAGTGCCACTGAAAATATTGTCTCCCATTCTCCCTCAACGATAAATTTTTTTACATGATCATATGGTTTGTGGCTTTGTGTTTCTTTTTTCGTTATTTAAATTATGTCCGTGGATAAGAACAATATTTCAAATCCAGCACTGCAGGATAACATATTTTGCTCATTATTTTTTCTGTTTCTCTAAATACGCATTAGCTTGGTCATCAGTAATCATGGTACTTACCTTTGCGAAAAGATTACAGTTCTTTAATAATGCTGTTAATTTATGTAAGCCATTTAGAGAACATTCCAGAAGCCGTCTTCTTGTCTGAGTAAACATTGTCATATTAAAGTAATTTAGTTTGGTAAATAATATCTTCCAACAGCAGACGGTTAAAACAATTTGCAGAAACTTCTGAACAAATTTTATTAAGTAGAGAGAAAATAAAAGAGAAACAAAACAGACACAATGGTAAGATCAAAAGAGAATAAATATACCAAAGTGCAACATCCTTTCAAACGGGAAAACACTGACGCAAGAATTCTGGTTCCTTGGAACAACAATAATAGCTGCTGGCAAGTGCATGAACGAAATAAAAACATGATTAGGTAAGGTAAAAACAGTTTGTTATGACATGATGAAGATAATAACAAATAAGATCTGGCTAAAACAGGGGGGAGAAATTAGACTCTTTTGAAAACAAATGCCTAAGGAAAATACTCGGCATCAAGTGGAACGAATTCAAGAACAATGCAGAGATAAGACAGATGACTGAACAACAACCAGTCTCATGGGTGATCAGGAAAAGGAGATGGACATATGGACACTTGATGAGAGGAAATGATCAGAGAATCCCAAAACAAGCTATCAAGTGGAACACAACAGGCCAGAGAAAAAGAGGTAGACCGCGCGAAACTCTGAAGAGGACATTATTAAGAGAGGCCAAATTAACAGGCATAAATCCTTTGATGAGGTTGAAAGACTCGCCGAAGACAGGAAAAATTGGAGAACTACTTTGCGAGCCCTATGTGACGTTTAACGGCACGGGGAGGATATAAGATATAAGATAAGAAAACGGGGGGGGGGGGGGAATAGCAGTACATTGCTGTGTAGAACATTGCTGTGTAGAACATTGCTGTATGGTTCTGAAACTTGAAAAATTAACAAAACGATGGCCAAGAAACTTGAAGCAAGAGAGATGTGATTTTGGAGAAAGATGCAAACAAATGCCCTGGACAGACAACAACAAAAAAGAGAGGTTCTCCGAGAATTTTCAGAACAGCCAAAACTAGTCGAAATGATTAAAAAAAAAAAAAAAGACAATCCAAATTTTTCGAACATATCATGAGGAGACAATATTTGGAGGACTTAGTGATGACTGGAAAATTCAAATGAAAAAAAAAATGAAGAGAGGAAGGCCAAGAGAAAAAGATGTCTCAACAGACTGACCAAGTAGTATGGGAAAAGAAAAGTATTTGAAACGATCAGAAACACCAAGGACCGCGCAAGATGGAGAAACATGATCGCCTACGCTATCCGACACGGAACATAATAATAATAATAATGTAATATAAATAGAGTTAGCAAAGTAATACAGAGCAGACTACGCCATTATAGACTATGCTATTATTAGAAAGTACTCAGTGCACCAGTACATAGTAAATTACATTATTAACCGAAGGTTCAACCTGACGCTAATAAAAACTACCTAACTTTCCTCTAAATTTCTTTCAAAAACGAAATGATTTCCCTGGAAATGTCGCTGATACAAATATAGGTTAGAACTGCATGACCATTGTGAGTATTACTTTGTGCTGTTCACTGTTTTGGCTGTCTCCATTGGTTGTTAAATGCCATGTTTGTTACTCATCATACTCACGTTCAATGCATACGATGTCTGCTTGACTCACAATCTTTGGCTATAAATGAGTTTTGGTTTTTTTTTTACTTACAGTAAGTTCATTGCATACTATGTCTGCATTTGTTAAACGCTTTATACTCTATTACCGTCATGGTTGGCCGAGTGGTTAGTCGCTCGGTCGACTAATTCAGTGATACCGGGTTCAAGTCCCAGTAGTGAGGATTTTTTTTCTGGTACCACCACATCAAAAAGGCCTTGGAATCTACCTCTAAAAATGGTACCCAAGATATCTGGGATGGTAAATACAGCCAGACGTAATACTGACCACACGACACGTTCATGTGGAGATGATCTTGTGAAACTGCGCCTAACATCGTGTCACCAATATCCTTAATGGCACAGAGATGGGCATTTTTACCTTTCAGTCTTTATACTCTATGCTTAGTCGAAGATGGATGGATGGATGGATGGATGGAATTTGGTACACATGTTCATTTAACATTTAGGCAGACAGACAGACAGACGTTATGGATGGATGGATGGATGGATGGATGGATGGATGGATGGATGGATGGATGGGTGGATGGATGCATGGATGGATGGATGTGTACTGCATATGTTAAAACAAAATATTCATTCCTCGTATATTCAAATAAATATGCACTTTGTTTCCTGTGTTTGATTGTATAGTGACAAATTCATTCATTCATTTGCATGTCCCTTGCGGAACTTTGCCTCCCAAACAGCACTCCTGTAGGCCTCTCGGTTGTGAGCAAGATGGCCTGCTGCTGATGCATCCACTTGCAGATCATCAACGATGTCTTGCAGCCATCTTCGTTTTGGTCTTCCTCTTTTTCTTTTTCCCATTATGTATCCTTCCAATACAGTCTTCTCTAAATTATCATGACGTTTAATGTGTCCAAAATATTTAAGTTTTCTCTCTTTAATCCTCTTTACTAGCCAGCCTTATTCGATATTAAGCTCTTGTAGTATAGATATGTTTGTTTTTTTGTGTCCACGATATTTTAAGAACTCTTCTGTAGCATTTATATTCAAAGGCATTTATGTGTTTCTCAACTGTTTTGTTAAGTGTCCAGGTCTCACAGGCATATGTTGCGATGGGAAAGATGCATGCCCTTAAAAATCTTTTTTTTTTTGTGGTTCTGTCTGCTCCTCTCCACAGATTCTTTATTTGTTTTACTTTCTGAAGAGCGATAGATGTCCTCCTTTTAATTTCCCTCATTGTATCTCCATTATTAGCTAGTAGTGATCCAAGATATTTAAAACTCTCCACTTCTTCCAGTTTTTCCTCATTGATACATATTTCAGCTGTCTTGTTTGTTTTGTCAGTTGTCATCAATTTAGTTTTCTTTGCATTAAGATAGAGGTTCTGCTCTTCGCTGTTCTTACGGACTGACATAATTAGTTTTTCCATTCCTTTTTGTGTAGTGGACAGTAATACTGTGTCATCAGCATATGTAATCTCTGGTATTTCATAACCTTCAATTGTTATGGCATCGTAATATTCTTTGTCTACATCTTCTCTAACATTCCTCATTATATTTTCAGTATACAAGTTAAATAAGTAGGGTGACAATATGCACCCCAGACGAAACCCTTGTTTTATGTCAAACCAAGTTGTTGTTTCACCATTTATTCTTACTGCTGCTTGTTGGTCTAGATACAGCAGTGATGTTAATTGTATCAAATGTGTTGGAAATCCCATTTTTCCATTATTTCCCAAAGTTTCTGGTGTTGTACACAATCAAATGCCTTTGAGTAGTCTATAAAGGTTAAATATAGATTCACATTAAACTCTCTGCATTTCTCTATTATTAATCTTATATTGAATATATGATCTCTTGATCCTCTTTCTTGCCTGAAACCAGCTTGGACCATACTGACTTCTTCTTCTATTTTCTTATGAAGTCTACCCATTATGATTTTTAACAGAATTTTACTGGCATGACTAATCAGGGCAAACATTCCAGGAAATATTCACTTTCATTTTCACACAATGTGTTATCATGTGATTGTTTTTTTAAATCTTTTTCTTTATATTTATTATGGTTTATGTTTATATATTGCTCACCAGCTGTGAACTGTAACAACGACCTGGACTCAGCTGCACGTGATATCCTGTTTTTCTTTTCATTTACTGTAAGCAGTGTGTGCGTACGCGCCCGCGCTTCAAGTATGCTTCCTGGTGCAAGGATTGCTTATATTCTCCTTTTTCGGATAGTTTTCCTAAAAACATTTGACAAGTATCCATTTTAAAGACTGGTTAGTCTGGAGTGCATATTAATTGAAAAGAACCAGTTTTTGTTCTCTTGTTCTGAAATGGTGCCAGTGTCTATATTTTCCTCGGCCTTCAACACAGTGCACGATATGGTCAGCACCACGCCTGGCAAATTTTCCTTCCCTAGCTCCAGAAGAAGTCAGGTGCCCATAACTGGGTGACTGGGGCGCTTCCAGCCAGATCTGAACCTTCCGCCCTTCGCCATGAGATACTAGTGCTCTGCCCACTTTCACCAATTTGATGTCCTCGCATTCAACAGTGGCTATCTAACTCCAAATATATTGCGCCATAAATTCGCTAACATGGAAACTCTGTTACATCTAATCTGACAGGGGTTCTCCAAGTTCGTACGAACAAGGTATAATTCTAGATATCAAACTGTTACAGTAATGACTCTTGGCCTTCTCGTGTAACATTTCTCCCTACTTTATGATTTCACGATCCTGTATGGACCAGCGGTGCTTCGTTGGGAGCATTTTGCGAGATGTGCCCCCTTCGGTATCAGAGAGGCTACATTTAAATAGAATGCAGAACTGAGCTAAAGAAACTGCTCAGTAACTTTCTGTACTCCGTTTAATTTTGCTCGCGTGTTCCGCTAAGTTGCCTTAACCTGTAACATGTGCCATATATATACATATATATATATATATACAGGGCTGAGAGTAATTGGGAATTATAGAACATGAAAGGATGGGGCAAATAAGAGAACAATCAAATTGAAAGGATGAAGGCAGAAACGAAGGACTATAGAAAATGAAAGGATAAAGGCAGAAACGAGGGACTATAGAAAATGAAAGGATGAAGGCAGAAAAGAGGGACTATAGAAAATGAAAGGATGAAGGCAGAAACGAGGGACTATAGAAACTGAAAGGATGAAGGCAGAAACGAAGGACTATAGAAAATGAAAGGATAAGGACAGAAAAGAGTGGTTATATAAAATAAAAATTGGAAGGCAAAGAATATCTACAGTAAACTAATATGACTGAGATGCTACAGGACTGCGATAACAAAGTCTGATTTAGGAAGCGTCGCGAGGGGAACAATGTCTTCTCTTTCTCTTCTAACAGGTCGTGATTAGTTGCCCCCAACCACCTGCCCTCCCTCAGCTCCGATTCTCGGATTTTACCATTTCCTTGGAAAAGAGACGCAGAGCGTAAGCGGAGGTTCCTTATTGTAGACAATAATTTCATTGAGAACTAAAACGATTTGTTCCACTGTCATTTTCACGGGGTTATGCAAATGATTTGTTTTTTATATGCAGTCGATTATTCTGCTGGGCATCTAGCTTTGCCATCTCAGCCAAGAAGGATTAATCGATGTCTCAGTTTTAGCTAATGGGACCGGGATTAGAGGAGTAGAAACAAGAAATAAGCGATAGTTTTGTGTGTCTCGGGGGGGGGGGGGGGGGGGAAGAATTGAGTGACTGTTTAAAAAAAAAGGCTCCTGTAGAGTTTCATCAACATTTACATTTACAAGGTTCTTTAAGTATAGCATGTAATAAACTAAAGGGAACGCCATCAGAGGTTCTTTAAGTATAACATGTACTAAACTAAAGGGGACGCTACTAGAATCCCAAAGTTGACGTTCTAGGGTCAAGGTTGGCGAATCATAGCTGACCAAGACCCTGTCCCACCTCTCCTTTGTAACCCCAGTAAAAGACCTAACCTGACTGACGGAGGAGGGATCGCCATAGTCCCTGTGGTGGTGGAGTCTGTCAAAGAAGTATTGTTCACTCCAAAATCTTTAGCTCCACTCATGGACTTAGACAATAGCCGCCCTAACCCACTCCCAAAAACCGACATGGTACAACACTTCTTAGACAATAGCCGCCCTAACCCACTCCCAAAAACCGACACGGTGCAACACTTCTTAGACAATAGCCGCCCTAACCCACTCCCAAAAACCGACACAGTGCAACACTTCTTAGACAATAGCCGCCCTAACCCACTCCCAAACCGACACGGTGCAACACTTCAACATCTTCACTGCATCGCTGCAAAGAACAATACCCAGCTTGCAGTTTCAAGAAGAAGAAGAAGAAGAACTAGCCGAACGCAGCTTTCAGCGAAATAAGAAAAGGACTTCTGTAACTATCATATGCTACTGTATAACGTTACATTGGGCTTATCCTACTCTGTGGAAGTGAATCAACACAGACATTGCCAGAAGCCACAGAGATCTGATTTCTTAGAAGAACATTACCGTGGACAGCTAGTAAGAAAAAAAAAAAGAGAAATGTTTAATAAAAGTCAAAGAAAAAAAGTAGTTAAATCACTTTATATGACAACCGTCATCAATATTCATTAGCCATATAAAAAAAAGACTGGGAATCGTCATGGCAACAGGAAAGATAACTATGAAATGGGCAGAGGAAGGTCAAGAGAAACAAAATTCACGGATAACCCGACGAAATGACAGGATTTTAAAGAAAAAAATAAAGAAGTCTGAAAGTGAGCTGATGGAAAATGTCACGTACCAGGATCTATGGAGAAACAAATACCTGCCAGCAGGGGCTGCTAACAAAGATAAGGACAGTTTTTCTAGTGGCTATTTCCCCCCGACTCCAGAATTTGACAGTTTGTCATATTTTGTTGCTTTTCTGGAGCCGTAGCTGCATTCTGTGCTACAAGCGACATTTACTCGCAATATAATTTTTTTGCGATTATTATATAAAACATATGTAATGCTCACACATACACAGTAGCCAAGTATGCAGACAATAAAGAAACTGATAGCAAGCGGCCTAAACGTGAAGCACTTGCAACACATGGAGGAGAGGGGTACAGCTGTAGGTGAATGAAAAAATAATAAAGAAATACTGACAAAAAAAAAATAAAGAAATACTGACAAAAATAATAAAGGAATACTGAAAAAATATAGTTTTTAGCCAGTAACAGGAATTCATGCAGGAATTCGTATGTGTCAGGTTTTGTTCCGCATCTGCAACTCAGTTATCCGGGTTGTAACACCTGTCAGAAATACCCGTATACACGAGGCTGTCCGTTTTGAAACCCGGTTTCTCATACAGAGAACATGGGTTCGAATCTCGGTTGGGGGGGGGGGGTGTCAGGAGTGACATTAAACAAAACAGGCCGTACACTCCATGACGTCATCATGCTGTGCGTAGGAGGTTTTTGCCCATGGACAAATGGAAACTAGCACGTCCACTGTAACCAACAATTTTATAGAAGAAGAAGAAGAAGAAGGCACCATTAGCAAAGGGGGCCCCAAAATATTTTTTAAAATAAATTTTAAAGATATGCAGCATAGAAAAATTGAACTACCAAACAAAGGAATCAATGAATGTGAAAGGTGATAAACAGTATCTTCAAGAGTTGGCCGAGTATTGCATGTAAACCATAACAGTATTTTGTTACTTACCGGCTCCTGTAGTCTTGTCTGTGACTTTCTGACTCTGTGATCTCACCGTAAAGACTTTTCTTTACTTCGTTGGCCACAAGCACGTCGGTCTCGCTGTAAATCTCGCCAGGATTGTCATATTTTTTGTACGACATTCTTTCTTTCTGTTTATTTCCTAGAATTGTGGGTGGTATCTGAATTCACATTTAACACACCACACACACACAGAGAGACTATTTTTCGCACGAGTTCTGCAAATTTATGAAGCACTGCGCACAATAGTTCTGTGAGCATACGAAGAAGCTCCCTCGATAGTTCTGTTAAAATTCAGTTCAGTTCTCGCAATATTTCTGTGAACACCAAGCGAACAAATACCTGTTGCATAAAGAAAGATAACATAAGTTTAACATAACAGCCAGTTTTAAGAAAGTCTCCAAGAAATATACTGCTACACTTAATACAAAAACTGTGATATACAATATAAAGGAAATATACGAACGACAACCCCAAAATTATAGTGAAGTGTAAATGCTCACAGACGTATCCTACCTAGAATGTTATCATTTATTTGCATCATTATGCAGGCGGCGCTATAAATAATGAGATACAAGACAACGAGAATGAAGAGGAATCGGACACTCAGATCACAAAAAAAAGGTCATGGAACATGGAAAGCTTCACTTTGTGTCGGGTCATGAGACCAGGGTCCAGAATTTCAGCTGCGAACATCATGCAGGAAATCAAAAAAAGTAAAATTCCTGTTTCCATGCCATTAAGGCATGCTGGGGAATACGGTGTTAGGCCCTTATTTTCCATGACCTTCGGCACATGAAAGTCTGATGTGGTCAGTATCACACTTCTGGCCGATTTACCTTCCCAGATTTCCCTGGTACCCATTTTTAGAGGCTGGGTCAACCCAGGGGCCTTTTATGTGTGTACAAGAAAAAAAAAAAGCTCTCACCGCTGGGACTGAACCCGGTACCACCAGATTAGTAAACTGAGCGACAGAGGCATTATGGGAATATACATTACACAGGAACTGTAATTATAATAGGCAAGAAAAAAAGAAGAAGATTTTCCTTTAAAATTATCCTATAATGGAAGAAATATTATCCAAGAAAATCACAGATTTGTTCTCCGTCGCACCAACTGAAGTAGTTTTAAGGGTCTGTATCATAGTTAATAAGAGATATTTTGCACATTCATATTTCATTTCAGTTAGTAAAAAAAACTTGTAGAAGCTCTAACACTTTAATAGAAATGCTTCCAAGCAGTCATTAAATGAATGAATGAATGAATGAATTTATTACTCCATCTTTCATTCTTTCCATACACTCGATTTAATAACGTATATAAAAGTACACGAATACACACACACACATACATATACATATATAATGTGAAATATAAATATACAGATTACATGAAAAAACAAACTAAGAATGCAAGATAAAGACATTACATTCACAAATATAGGATAATTAACTACATAAAAGGTAACTAATCTAACAAGATTAACATGTACGTACATACACACAAAAACATTTTCAATGGAGTTCTTCTGACATTCCACTCTCGCGTATTTACTAAGATAATTTCTAACAAGATACAAGATCTAACAAAGTATGTTTAGAA
The DNA here is from genome assembly GCA_009760885.1 of Achatina immaculata. Lineage (NCBI taxonomy): Eukaryota > Metazoa > Mollusca > Gastropoda > Stylommatophora > Achatinidae > Lissachatina > Lissachatina immaculata. Next base: position 29,111,011 of record CM019719.1, on the reverse strand, counting down.
CTACGTTATTTCAGAACAGAACTCGGTGACTAGCGAGTCAGTGTATGAGAGTGACTGAAACAAGTTACGGAAAAGCCTACTTTTAAAAGTGTTCAAACGTTTTGGCCATGGTCAATGAAACTACTGCAGAGTATAGATATATTTTACACGTACTAGTGTTGAATGTGCTTACAACCGAGAGGCCTACATTACAGCTGTTAGGGAGGCAAAGTTCCCCCAAGGGACTTGCAAATGACTGAATGAATACTGAGTGTTGTACGAAATAATACAAAGGCGCCAAGGTGAATTCATTGACCCGGGTGATACGTTTTCGAAGATGCTAAACTTCAAGATGACGTAAAATCATCCATATCGTCACAAACATCGTCATCACCATCGTCATCATCGTCACTGCTGCACTTCAGACAAGTCCCTAAATGCTCCGATACCCTTAATAGAACGAATGATTTCAGCACGTGTGCAAGTTTTTTTATAGCACAAGCCAGAATTCTGATCGATGGGAGAACGCTGACAGCTGGCACAGAACCTTGTGATGTCACTTCGCCATTTCGCTATCGATTAGTCCAAGAAGGAGTATTCTTGGTAGACAAACAGCTTACTAGACCCTACAGAAATATCAAGAGGAATCCTTCAATCTAGGACACAAGAAAAACACCTCAACAGATGCCATCAGCCTCTGTGACTGTGTGACTGCTGGTTTGCTGAACAGAGAACTTAAGAGAAACTGAACGAAAGGCAACAAGGTATCGAATACATTTAACAATATACTTACGAGGGGGTGATTGAGAAGTTCTCGGCATAGGATATAAATACCTGGAACACACGGTTGATATTAGGTACATTCGTAGATCAGGTTAATGTAAGATGAGGGCTTTTCATCGAAGGAGATCCATGAGGATATGGTGGAGACTCTAGGGGAGAGTGATCCTTCTTACAGTACAGTGAAGAAATGGGCAGCTCAATTCAAACATGGAAGGGAGATGATCCCGTTCAGGAAGACCAAGAATGGTAACCACTGATGAAATCACCGGTAGAATCCATGACATGATAATGGAGGATCGACGACTAAATGAGCGGTACATTGCTACTGAGTTGGGCATCTCCCAAGAACGTGCTCATGCCATTATTCACAATCATCGTCAAATGACAAAGGTCTCTGCTCGATGGGCCTCGAAATTTCTTGGGGCTCATCACAAACGGCAGCGTCTCAACATGTCAAGAAACAATCTTGGCCATTTTTCTGCAGATCTTGAAAAGTTTCTTCAGCAATTTGTAACTATGGATGAGACTTGGGTTCATCATTTTCAACCAGAAACCAAAGAACAGTCAAAGTAGTGGAAACATCATGGATCCACACCTTCAAAGAAAGCAAGGGTGGTTTTGTCTGCAGGCAAAGTGATGGCTTCTATCTTTTGGGATTCAGAAGGTGTGCTATTGATAGACTATCTTCAAAAGGGCAGAACGGTCACCGGGACCTATTAAGCTAAGCTTATGAAGCAACTGTGGGTCAAACTGAAGGAAGAGCGTTGAGGGAAATTGACGAGAGGAGTCATCTTTCATCAAGACAATGCTCCAGTTCAGAAGTCGGCGGTGGCAATGGCTGCCATCCATGAATGTGGCTTCCATCTTCTTGAGCATCTTCCTTATTCCCCAGATTTGGCTCCTTCGGACTATTACCTGTTTGCCAAACTCAAAAGAGAGCTCAAATTTGCTTCAGATCATGACGTTATTCATGCTATAGACCACTTTCTACTGGCACAAGATGCTGATTTTTACAAAGAAAGGATCCGTATGCTCCAGGATCGCTGGACTAAGTGCGTAAACGTGCAAGGGGACTATGTTGAGAAATAACCAAAAAAGTTGTCCACAAATAATCCGTTGTATCTTATGCCGAGAACTTACCAATCACCCCTCATATATTCTCCCACCTCACAGCAAAGAAGAAACAGCGAGCAGGAAACGAAAAATAACACGAACGAAACTTTTTCATTTACCAGATAACGTTATGTGACTATCAGAGTTTTATTGTTAACACACGCACACAAAATCACTCTTTCTTATATATTATTAGATCACTATTTTTATAACAACTATTACAACGTGAAAAGGAACATTTTTAAAAAGGCAATGTAGAAATATAATGACAGAATCTCAGTTTCTGCGAATATGAAAATTTTATTCTAACAGAAATATAATACAACGGTAGATAAAATCTGGAGACGTCAGTTGGGAAACATCTGGAGAGAGAGAAAAAAAAAAGAAAGAATAGACGCCAGTCTCGAGACACCCTAAAGAGAACACTGACAAGAAATAGTAAAGTGACTGACATAAAATCCCTTGATGAGACTGATGAGCTCGTCATGGCGAGGCACACTGTGTGCCATGTGTGACGCATGACAGCACGGGAAGGTTGTAAGATGTAAGAAGATCAAATAACAACAGGCGGGTAATAAATATTGATAATAGATAACAGCGAAGAGGAAAATACACGAGTGGATTAATTAAGCAGATGATGAAATATACAACAACAAACTCACTCAAATTATCATTAAAAGAACAAACATAGAATAAAACTCTAAGATGAAATATAGTAACTCTGTTTTAAATCTGAATAACATGAAAAGAATAAAACTCCATTGAAATATAAACCAACCCTTGACGCCAACGATGGCTTGAATCTGGGCGTTATAGCCGAAGAAATAATGAGCAGAAAACTATGACCCGCTAATCATCCTGTTCGCCAATACTTGATGTACCATTTAACACAATCACAGTTATCTCTATCTATGACCCGATCATAACGGTGAAATAATCTAGAATGTTAAGTTTAGTGCAAGTGTTCTCGACAAGCGACGGTTAGAAGGTTTGTCGCTGGTAGCGATGTACAAGGATGTTTATAGCTGCTCCGAGGATTCGTCAGTTTGTCGGTGTGTTGTGGCACTGAATGAGGCCAAGCGAATGTTGCGTGCAAGCCGTTAAAAAAGATATGCACTAGACCGCCGTTTCGTTCAGTGCAGATATTAACTTGGAGCAGTCCAGTCGTTCGTTCTTGTGCGCCATTGTTTCGCCTAGAACACGGTTATCCAGTTTCTGTGGCGCTTTATTTTTGAGGGCGTAAGAAAATAAAATGTCGCCTGCATGTTATTGACTGGGATCTGGTCTGGTTTTATGGTGACAAAAATGTCTTTCAAACGATACAGTAAAGCTATTTTTATTTCCTTCCCCCCCCCCCTACTGTCTTCTCATATATATACACGTCCTAATATTAGGACTGTATGTTGGAAAGTAGTGCAGGTTGTGTCACCTTCCGTGTTATGAAGCAGTTCATCCGTGTTATGAAGCAGTTCAAAACTGTATTAAACTGCTTTCACCGTACACGGAAGTGCTTTCTGAAATACCTGTCTTTCGTCTTACACGGAAGTGCTTTCTGAAATACTGGTCTTTCATTTTACATGTACTTTCTGAAATACTGGTCTTTCATCTTACGTGTACTTTCTGAAATACTGGTCTTTCATCTTACACAGAAGTACTTTCTGAAATACCTGTCTTTCACCTTACACGGAAGTGCTTTTTGAAATACCGGTCTTTCATCTTACATGAAAGTACTTTCTGAAACACTGACCTTTCATCTTACTTGGAAGTACTTTCTGAAACACTGACTTTCATCTTACATGAAAGTACTTTCTGAAACACTGACCTTTCATCTTATATGGAAGTACTTTCTGAAATACCGGTCTTTCATCTTACGTGGAAGTACTTTATGAAATATCGGTTTTCACAGTACAGCATTTGGTACTTTGTTTCTTCTTCCCCCCCCCCCTCACCCCCCACCCTCTGTAAAATTAAACATACTTAAACATGTTAACGGGAATTTGAAGTTCGCGTGACACTTTTTTCGTCCCTTGTTTCCCGTGAGGTTTAACCCTTGCAAAACGCTCACACGCTGAACCAAAGTCAAAACTGGTTTATTCTCCTCCATGCAGACTGAGCACCATCATCATCCCACTGGCCCGATTATCCTCCATCTGGTTTCCCTGGTTGCTTTCTGCTAGGTTTTTGATAATATAAACCAGTTACGGCAACTGACAACATCCAGAAGTTTCGATTTTTCTCTTTTTGATAGGTAATTTACTGGCAATTGTCGGTTACGGCGAAAACTGCTTTATATGCGCGTACATAACTTAATTTTTTTTCTAAGTTAAAACATGGGACGCTCAGTAATGTTGTGTGTGTTAGTTAAATTTCAGGTTCAATCCAAAGTTTCAATCAGTAGGCAGCATTTATAATTTGACTTATAAACGTGTCAGTCATACCTACTTGTTGATTTTTACGGGGTGAATTTCCTTCAAGATAGCAAAGTTTTCGTTGAGATTAAAGATGAGAATACAGGATAATATCCTACAGTGTTTTAAAATGGGGGATATGTAGCCGTCCCGACCGAAGTAATACCATTCTCGGAATAAATCCTTAAAATACAGACTAGCCTGTAAAATACGAGGCGGTTGGTCACTTAAGTGTACATCAAAAGCCCATTTTGTAGAAAACAAAATGATGCATCTTATCGAACTAAAATCCGTTTTGAAGCGGAAAGGTGACAGCTGTTTGTGGAAACTTGCGAGCTGCGTCTCTGATGACTGTTTATACTGGTATGTGATAGAGATGACTGTTTATACTATTATGTGATAGAGATGAGTCTTTATACTAGCATGTGATAGAGATGAGTGTTTATACTGGCATGTGATAGAGATGACTGTTTATACTGGCATGTGATAGAGATGACTGTTTATACTGGAATGTGACAGAGATAACTATTTATACTAGTATGCGATAGAGATGACTGTGTGTACTGATACGCGACAGAGATGACTGTTTATACTAATATGTGATAGAGATGACTGTTTATACTAGTATATGATAGAGATGACTATTTATACTGGAATGTGACAAAGACGACTGTTTATACTAGTATGTGATAGAGAAGACTGTTTGTACTGGAACGTGACAGAGATGACTATTTATACTAGTATGTGATAGACATGACTGTTTATACTGGCATGCGATAGAGATGACTGTTTATACTAGTATGCGACAGAGATGACTGTTTGTACTGGTACGCGATAGAGATGACTGTTTATACTAAACTATGATAGAGATGACTGCTTATACTAGTATGTGATAGAGATGACTGTTTATACTAGTATGTGATAGAGATGACTGTTTATACTGAAATGTGACAGAGATGACTGTTTATACTATGTTTATACTGGAATGTGACAGAGATGACTGTTATACTATGTTTATACTGGAATGTGACAAAGATGACTGTTTATACTAGTATGTGATAGACATGACTATTTATACTGGTATGTGACAAAGATGACTGTTTATACTGGTATGTGATAGACATAACTGTTTATACTGGTATATGATAGACATAATTGTTTATACTGGTATGTGATAGACATAACTGTTTATACTTGTATGTGATAGACATAACTATTTATACTGGTATTCGAAGGACATGACTGATCTTAGTAGAACGCTTTTGATGCAGATGCAATCTCCACGTTGCGTGCGCTATAATCCACATTCTGCTAAGTGACTGTAAATTATAATGATGTGTGGTGGCTGTAGAGAGGAACATATAGAACTACAAAAATACGATTTTTTAAGAGCGTGCATCTTTCCCATCGCACCATATGCTATGAGACCTGGACACTTAACAAAACAGCTGAGAAACACATAAATACCTTTGAATGTAAATGCTACAGAAGAGTTCTCCAAATAACACGGACACAAAAAAGAAGAACAAATATATCCATACTATAAGAACTTACTTAATTAAGCAGAGAATACAACCCTGGCAAATCTGACAGAATATATCGCGTGTAATCCTTAAAGACAAAAGGCTATGTACATTCTGTTTATTTATCTGTGTCCACATTTAAACATCAGATTTTAGAATTGTATTTCTTTTTTATGTGAAACAGAAGTACTTTAAAACATTTACTATACAGCCAAATGATATATTTTAAAGCATCTACAATACAGCCAAAGGGTATACTTTAAAACGTCTACAGTGCAGCCAAAGGATATACTTTAAAACATTTACTATGCAGCTAAAGGGTATATTTTAAAACACTTACTATACAGCTTTAAAACATTTACTATGCAACTAAACTTTATACTTTAAAACAATTTATCTGGTGTTTGTAGAGTGGCTACCAACATTCTCAGGAAAGAAACCTTGAATATAAAAATCGTAAGAATGACATCAGGATTGTACAACTGTCAGCTTATAACAAAATACTCGTAAAAGTTGTAGCAGGAAGCTAGAGAGAGAGAAAGTTATGTTTCCTTGTTGCTGTATTGCCAAGATATGAAACACTATATTTAGAGATGAAAGCTGTTTCATATATCCTAGTTTACCCGCCGAAATGTCATCGGACAGCATATTACTGTTGTCGAAACAGAACTGTGTTGTCATTGTTTTTAACGTTGAGCATATTATCTTTACAGCCCTGCTACGTTCTGTAAAATCTTAGTGCATGCAGTATTATATTTACCATAAAAACAAAACCTTCTATCGCTATTACTACTACTACTACTACTACTACTACTACTACTACTACTACTTCTTCTTCTTCAACTACTACTACTACTACTATTACTACTAATACTTCCACTACTACTACTACTATTACTACTACTGCTACTACTACTACTTCTACTACTACTACTACTACTATTGCTACTACTTCTACTACTACTACTACTGCTATTACTACTACTACTACTACTACTACTACTGTTACAACTACTTCTACTTCTACTACCACTATTAGTACTACTTCTACTACTACTACTCCCTCTACTACTACTACTACTACTTCTACTCCCTCTACTACTACTACTACTACTTCAGCTTTCCGAGCCAGGCTCACTGCTGCAGATAAAGTTCGCCTCCATTCCTCTCTGTTCCTAATCTTCTCTCTCCAGCTGGTGACACCAATTTCTTTTATATCCTCTTCTATTTTGTTTTTCCATTTTTCTCTTGGTCTGCCCCCTGGTCTTGTCTCTTTCATCTCTTGTACATACATCATTTTCCTTTCCCTGTTCTCTTCCAATCTTTTCACATGGCCCACCCATCGAAATCATAAACTTACATATTACATATTACATTTTGCCATTAAACATCACATATGGCTCGCATGATAGTTTGCCAAGATTTCCTGTTTTCGGCGAGCTTTTCAACCTCATCAAGGGATGTTATGCCCACTTAAACTGGCTTCTCTTAACAACGTCCTCTTTAGAGCTTCACGTGGTCGACCTCTTGTTTCGTTGGCCTGTTGTGTTCCACTTGATAGGTTTTTTTTTATTCTCTGTTTCTTCTCATCACATGATCGACATATGTCCATCTTCTTTTTCTGATCACCCATGAAACAGGTTGTTGTTTGTTCATCTGTCTTATCTCCGCGTTGTTCTTGAATTCGTTTCAATTTATACCGAATATTTTCCTTAGGCATTTTTTGGAAAGAGTCTAAATTCTTGTCTCTTTCTTTAGTTGTGGATAAATGAGGGCGGATATTATATTTTAATTGAATAGCCTTAACTTGGTTTTAAATCACAAACTACAGCAAGCAAAATTATGAATAAGATTAAAAAACAAAGAATCGGCAGTTGTAAGGCATGACCAAGTCAAATATACTTCCTGGTTGCTGTAGCTTCGACAAAGAATGGGGAAAGTTAACATATTGAAGTTAATATTTGTTAAAAGACGTTCTTGCTTTTCACTGTCGATTTACAGATATACAGTTATTGCTACATTACTAGCAGTAATCTAGTGCATGTCACATTACACATAACTAAAATTTCCAGCACGTGACAGATCCACTTTTTAAAAATAATCTTTTTAAAAGTGTCACATGATGCACTAGATCTTGTTAAAAATCTTTCTGATTCGCCTATAGATCAAAATAATTCACGTGGTTTGTTTCGCGTGATTGTTCCTGCGTGATATTTTGTTTATCTTGGTCAAGATTATTTATTCCTGAATCATTGGAGTGTTATGGGCTCAGTATGATTTTATGATTTAACTGCTATTTAGGGGCTTGGGTAGTGGAGAGACAGAGAGAGTAGGAGAGATTGATTGATTGCTTGATTGATTACTTGATTGATTGGTTGATTGATTGATTGGTTGACTGATCGATTGATATTTCAAAAGGGTTAAGAATTGGGCACGCGGGCTCGTCTGACATTCTGCCCTTTATCATTCAACTTTCACTCTGTTCCAGACATTCTACAAATATGCTGCTCATATAACAAGCATAATTAACAATAAAGTAACTACATACACATAAAATGACACATATAAATGACTGACAGCATACACATATAAATGACTATCTACATACACAGATAAATGACTATCTACCAATAAAAAAATTCATTACTATTCAGAATAATGAGTTCGTTGTCTGTAAAAGCAGTCTAAAAAAACTTTTTAAGTGTTACGATTCATGGAGGCATGTAGTCGACATCAAATAGATATTGGAAAAGTTTGTAGTTGTAGGAAGGAGTATAGTTTATATTTTGTATACAGGATGGGAGGGTATTCCAAAGATGAACACCAGAATAAGTAAAGCTTTTCTTGTAAAGGTCATATCTAGGTTTTGGAAGACTTGCGTTGTTCAAGCGTTGGCTGCACTTCGGGCTAAATTTAAACAGGTTCCATAGATAAGGCGGGGCATGCCGCGAAAGAATTGGATGTACCAACTTGATTTTGTTGAAGAAGAACCTGTTCTTAAGAGACAGTATTTTGATACCTTTGTGATGATTAGTTGTTTGTGCTTGATCTTTGTCACTAATAAGCTTTACAGCTCGCTTTTGAAGTGAGTATAGCCTCTTAGTATTTGACACTGAACAACCATCCAAGATTGTTGAGCAATAGTCTAAATGTTTTTGTATATGTGATATTATATCTTCCTTGTGTTTTGATCGATGAAGTGCTTGATTTTGGCTAACTGGTATACTTTTTCCACGACGAGTTTTGTTAGACCTTGCACATGAGAGTTCCAGGACAGATGTTGGTCAGTAATAAGACCTAGTGTTTTGTGCTCGCTAACGTTTTCTATCTGTGATGTTTCACTACAGAGCCGAAGTGTTGTTTTTGTCGCATTTTTTAGTTTCTGTCTTGTTATTATGATTTTGTTTTATCAGTATCTTATAATAATTCCATTGTTGTTGGTCCATCTAATCAGACTGTTTAACTCGACCTGAAGAGTTTATTCTAGGTTAAATACAGTCATAGTCGCTGGTGTAACTGTGCAGTCATCAGCAAAAAGGTCACAAGAAGAGTGTTTAAGATGAAGTGGAAGATCATTGATATAGACAGGAAAGAGTAACCGGCCTAGAATAGAACCTTGCGGAACACCAGTGTCAACTATAGCAGAATTTGATAGAGAATTGTTGAAGAATACTACCTGTTGTCTGTCTGAAAGAAATGATGCAATTAATTTTATTAGGTCAGGGTGCAGTCTATACATATTTATTTTTTTACAAGAATATCATGGTCAGTAATATCATATGTCTTTTTGAAGTGGACAAAGATGACACCACATAGTTTGTCGTCATTTATGTTTACTAACCAGTTTTCTGTCATTTTGGTGAGAGCTGTGTGGCAGGAATGATTGGGTCTAAAGCCTGACTGACTGTATATGAGTAAATTGTTCTCTTGCGTGTGTCGTAGAATTATTTTGTATATGTGTTTTTCGAGTGGTTTTGATAACGACGATAGTATGGATATTGGTCTATAGTTGGAAAGATTGCTGGGTGAGCCCAGATTTAAAGCGAGGATACACTTTTGCAGTTTTAAAAGCCTCGGGGAAATAACATTTTGCAATGCACTGATTGTAAATGTATGTTACTGTATGTGAAATGACAGGTGCAACATAAAGTAAGATTTTATTGCTAATATCGTCAAATTCAGCTGTACTGTTGTTTTGTTTTTTTAAGATAAAAGATAACTGAAAACTTTGCTGACTGTTAAGAATGGAATGTGTAACTGTTTAAGTTTAGTCCATCTGCTATCCAGGAATGCTTGTAGTTCATGTAATTCGCATACAGGAGCTGGTATTGATGATTTAAGAACGTTGATTTCTTCTCTGAAATGAGTACTGATATGTGCGCTAGTGTGCACATGATTGCTGGCTTGAAAATCAAATTCTTTTCATTTATTTGATAGGGTATTTATGGCTTTCCAAATTGACTTGTCTGATTTATTCTGTACTAGATTCCTAAAGTAATCTTTTTTTCTCTTGTGTTATTAAATATTGAACTTTGTTTCTGAGTGAACGGTAGGTTGATTTTGTGCGCCCAGTCACGTTCTCTCATGGATTGTAATATTTCAGGTGTTATCTAAGGTGACTTCGTCTGGTGTTCTACTCTCACCTCTTTCATGGGGACATGTTTGTCTAACATATCTCTGAAGATCTTTAGCCAATATTCTATCGCCTCATTAGGGTCAGTTAGTTGGTACACGTGTGTAAGTGAAGATGCTTGCAAATCATTAAGGAATAATTCTAGGTTAAAATCTTTGAAGCTTCTAAATTTCATACCAGTATGATTGTGTTTAGGAAGTTTATACCCATTTCTCGACCACGTACAGCAGACTGGGTAATGATCACTTAACGATGTAAGAGGGATGTTACATTCAATGGTGTTTTCTGAGTGGGCAACATATATGTGATCTAATAATGTGGATGATATTTCTGTTACTCTAGTAGGTTTGTTGGCAATTTGGGAAAAATTGTAGGATAATACAATATTGCTCCAGGATGGATTTGATTGTTTTAGATCTATGTTGAAATCTCCAAGAGTGATAATATCTTTGAACTTAAAGTTTGAAACCTCATCCATCACAACCGTGAAGTGATCATACCACAGGGATGATGCATTTGGATTACGGTACAAAAGTCCTATAACTAACGGACTCTGATTTGGCAATTTAGCTTTTGCCCAAATGCATTCTACTCTGATGATTCGAGGTCTTCTCTACGACTAAACTGGATAGTTGTGGAGACATACATTACTAGACCTGTTTCTAGTTTCCTAGTTGGGTCACGTCGGATCAGATTAAAACCATTAATTCTAATATCTTCATCGGTTACGTTCCTATTTAAACGGCTTTCAGGGAAGCCAAAAATGTGGAAATTTTGATGTAATATGTGTGTTACTTCAGGAATTTACACAAGAGAGAACTAGAGAGAGAGAACAGAAAAGAGAGAATGCAAAGAGAAAGAGAGAGAGCAAAGAGAAAGAGAGAGAGAGAGAGAGCAAGAGGCCGAGAGAGAAAGAGAACAAGAGAGCGAAAGAGAACGAGCAGAGAAAAAGATAGATAAAGAAAGAGAGAGCAAGAGAGCGAGAAAAGAGAGCTAAAGAAAGAGAGAGACCAAGAGAGAGAGAGAGAGAGAGAGAGAGAACGAGCTAAAGAAAGAGAGAACAAGAAAAAGAGAGAGGGAGAGAAATGTTTATAAATGAAAGCATAATTTGTGTACATTTATCTACGAACGAAATTAATCGAAGATTTTATTTCATATTCTGAGATACGAACACATGTGAGCACATTCTGAAAATGATCAGTTTTCTCATATTTTTTTTACATTTCACATACAATTTCTGTATTTGAATTTATTATGGGAAGTTCTCATTCGTCATTTCATGCATTTAAGGGTAGTACATATAAACAATAACTATACATTCCTTGCGATGACTGGAATAACTCAAAGCTTTGTTAATCTCCACAACTAACTGTATAGCACCTGTAAAAGACCTCTACACTTCTAGCATCGCCCGGAACTATACGCCAATAAGAAACAAAACCAAGCTTATCAAAATTGAGAAATATACGAAGCTTCTCTCATGTGAACCATCACTTTATGATACATCACTCTCTTCTTATAGATCTTACTACATAAACGTGGGGTCGTTATAACTTGCTTTGACATCGTGAACTTAACCTTTACATTGCCCTGTCATCATTATTTCCCTTGCAGCTCTCTAGTCGGTCACTGTACTCATTGTTATCAGTAATCATGTTTTTGATTGCACGTATCCTGTTCTTTTTTAAATCTAACATTGATAACGGTATGGTTCAATGGGATTGATGTGTTTAATTACATGTTTCCCCCCCCCCTCACTTTTTTAAGAATTTAGATTCAGAAATGTATATTTTATAACTAGCTTCGTCATTGGAAGATAGCAATGGTATGAAAAAGCACAACAACGTAAAATGTGCTCTATTAGACACGGAGAACGTAAAATGTGCTCTACTAGACACGGAGAACGTAAAATGTGCTCTATTAGACACGGAGAACGTAAAATGTGTTCTACTAGACACGGAGAACGTAAAATGTGCTCTACTAGACACGGAGAACGTAAAAGAATGGACTGGATTAAGCTCAGACGGGTGAACTGTGAAAACACAGAAATGAGCATGACGGAGGATCATTACAGTCAACCTTCCCTGAGTAGATGGCACATGATAATGACATCTCACCCATGCAAGCAGACAGTAAGACAGAGGAAATGCCACTGTCTGTGATTAAATCTGCCTCGCATATTGAAACACAAGAGCAGACTAGTCCGTGATTAAATCTGCCTCACAGATCCAGACGCGAGAACATACTTGTCTGTGAGTCTCACACATTCAAACACAAGAGCAAACTAGTCTGTGATTAAATCTGTCTCACAGATCCAGACGCGAGAACATACTTGTCTGTGAGTCTCACACATTCAAACACAAGAGCAGACTAGTCCGTGATTAAATCTGTCTCACAGATCCAGACGCGGAACAGACTTGCAAATTATGGAATTGGATACGGGAAACTGTCGATGACGATTCAAGGGACATAACACAATTTAAACATAATTATTACTGCGGTGATCAATATTGAGGAGCCTCGTCTGAGAAAACAGTTGTGAAACAGACAGATATCAACTGTTGTTATCCAGGCATCATCATGCTGAGCACGTCCTCTCGTGGCCAGCAGCACCAATATTGAACTTACGTAATCGGTCACGGCAACAGCAAGCAATGTTTGCCTCCCAATGTCTCCATTTTCCTAGTGCCTGTGTCTTCTATCTTCATGCCGACCCCCCCCCTCAGCCTCCTCCTCCTCCCCAAGGTACTGCACCCTTACCATGTCTACCACGTTGCCTTTTCAACTCACTCGGTAAGTGCGCCGTATAAAATCTGCTTTGGAATACGGCTGCCATCCATTCTTGCTACATTTTGTGCATATTGTGTTGATACTCGCAGTAAAACTAATGGACCAGTTTTGTTACTGTTATCTGTTATTGTCGTTTCTTCCTTTTCTCTCATTATTCCCGTCTTTCACACACATCTGCCTTCCTCTGTTCAATAAAATTTGCACAAACCCAATCCCTGGATCGAAGGACTGTAACACAGATCTTTAAACTGTGTATTACAGATCGACTACACGCAGATCTTTAGACCGTGTATTACAGATTGACTACACGCAGATCTTTAGGCTGTCTATTACAGATCGACTTTACACAATTCCAAATAATGTACTGTAGATCTGTATGATCAAGACTCTCTTCTATTATCTACTTCGGCGGGACATGCACGTATGGACCAAGCACTCTTGTATTATGTGGTCCAGATGAAATAGATTTATATTCGGGTCGCTGTAAAGGAAAATATTGAACAAATACTATCTGACATCGGCCCTCAAGAAACTGGTACGGACATGTGAAGAACTCAAATCGGGCAAGACTCCATAGTGTCTCGGTCTCTAAACAAGGAGCAAAATGTTGAAAGGTCATGTAGGAGCACCAAAGGACTTGCCCGAAGTGGAATGGTGCTAATTCTAAATATAAAATAAAGTATTTGTTTAATAAATGATTTCAGAATAAATACTCAAACACGTAACAGAGAATATTCACACTTTTCCGTGTATTAAATTAATAACTACTCCTAGAACTGAACTCGGTAGTCTATTCTATCTTTTTTTGGTACAAAACAGGTCCTTTACTTTGTTACAGTTTGTAAAAATACTTGTTTTTTGTTTGTTTGTTTGTTAAATTTTACAGCCAATTTAAAAAATGATATATCTACACAGCTGTAAATAAGCTGTAATTAAAGTAGTTATTGTTAGGTTATAAAATTTCAAATAGTGTAAAAAAGCAAAAGTCTTTTTCACCTTGCTAAAATTATACGTAAGCGAATTCTAACATCGATCCAATCTCTCTCTTACACGAAACAAGGGAATTCTAGAAACAGAACAGCAGACAAGCTGGGCGAGATGCGCGCATGATGTATTAGGTGGGCAAATACTGGATATAGCAGAAATTATCCACATGCTCATGAGGCGGGTAGGGCAAAACATTTCGACACAAACTATAGTGAGAGGACATCTTGGCCCAGGGTGAGTGAACTGGAAATAAAATGTCATGATCCAGATGCGTGGGTCAGGCCACTTGCACATGATGAGTTGCAATTCAACATAGAACTAATGTTACATGATTCTATGAAGTGATAGGATTACACTAGGAAAGTGAGTGGGCACATACGGATGTCCCTAGTTCAATGAGATTATCTTAACAAGATAACACGAAGAAGGGTTAGAAGCTGATCATAATCATCATCATCATCATAACCATCGCCTTTCACTCCCTTGAGAGCATAGAGCACAGATAAAGGCTCTCCAGTCATCCCTGTTCTTTGAAGTATTCTCTGCTTCCTTCCATGTGTATCCCTTGTCTCTGAGCACTGTCATAATTTCTCTTCTCCAAGTAAGTCTAGGCCTTCCTCGTTTTCTATTTCCTTGAGGATTCCATGTCATTGCCTGTCTTGCTATGTTGGTGTCCGGTTTCCTCAACGTGTGGCCAATCCATCTCCATTTCCTAGACATGATTTGTAGATTCATAGTTTCTTGTCCTGCCCTTTCCCAGACCTCCTCGTTTCTGATCTTGTCTTGCCATTTAATGTTTAAAATCCTCCTCAGTCAGTAGTTCATGAATATATGTATCCTCTGTTGTGTTGTCTTGGTCATAACCCATTTATCCGACTTTCCTCTCAGAGTTTCTGTAATGCTCCAGTTTTTTTTAAACAGGGAACAGGTGGTTGGCCTATCCCCCAACCTCCTTCTAACATACGTGGAAGGTAGGAATGGTCCTTTTCTTCTCCCTAGATCTGGGCCCCACTAAACACACGGAAGCTGTTATCTGAGGGATATTCACTAAAGTTTTTTACCAAATCTCAAAAATTATTTGTCACTTGAACTTCACTTACGTGAATGTCAGTACAAAACAAAACAGTATTTTCGGGAACTCGAGCAAGAAAACTTCAGGAAGTAATTCACTTAATTTTACCTTTTACCTGTCTTATGTGGATTAGTTTATACACTGGATCTAGAATAGATGGAGATTATATGTTTTGACTCATACTTAAAGCAGTATGTTAACTATTGTCTTTCGTCTCTCTGAGACTGCAAGCTAAGTATCCTAGGCAACAGAAGATGTTGCCAGGTTGGCATTCTAACTGACTTGGAGTGGATCATGGCCAACTTGAAGTCTCAGAGTGGAGCCAAAAAAGCTAATTTCTTTGGCAATCCCACTATCATGAAGACCACCCAAGCCCTGTCCTCCCTGGCCACATTGGAAGTTACTAGGAGCGCAAACAGAGAGGTGAGGTAGGGTCTTGCCCAGCTCAAGTTTGCTGGACCTGACAATCTTGTACCCCCCCCCCCTTTCCCCAAGCAATGCCGTCTTTCCTCCATTCAAGCTAAACTGAGCTTAAATGCCCTGGAAACTTTCATACTGCCGTCTTTCCTCCCTTCAAGCCATACTGAGTTTAAATGCCCTGGAAACTTTCATACTGCCGTCTTTCCTCCCTTCAAGCTATACTGAGCTTAAATGCCCTGGAAACTTTCATACTGCCGTCTTTCCTCCCTTCAAGTTAAACTAAGCTTAAATGCCCTGGAAACTTTCATACTGCCGTCTTTCCTCCCTTCAAGCTATACTGAGCTTAAATGCCCTGGAAACTTTCATACTGCCGTCTTTCCTCCCTTCAAGTTAAACTGAGCTTAAATGCCCTGGAAACTTTCATACTGCCGTCTTTCCTCCCTTCAAGCTAAACTAAGCTTAAATGCCCTGGAAACTTTCATACTGCCGTCTTTCCTCCCTTCAAGCTAAACTAAGCTTAAATGCCCTGGAAACTTTCATACTGCCGTCTTTCCTCCCTTCAAGTCATACTGAGCTTAAATGCCCTGGAAACTTTCATACTGCCGTCTTTCCTCCCTTCAAGCTATACTGAGCTTAAATGCCCTGGAAACTTTCATACTGCCGTCTTTCCTCCCTTCAAGCTATACTGAGCTTAAATGCCCTGGAAACTTTCATACTGCCGTTTTTCCTCCCTTCAAGCCATACTGAGCTTAAATGCCCTGGAAACTTTCATACTGCCGTCTTTCCTCCCTTCAAGCTAAACTGAGCTTAAATGCCCTGGAAACTTTCATACTGCCGTCTTTCCTCCCTTCAAGCTATACTGAGCTTAAATGCCCTGGAAACTTTCATACTGCCGTCTTTCCTCCCTTCAAGCTAAACTAAGCTTAAATGCCCTGGAAACTTTCATACTGCCGTCTTCTGCTTTCCTTCTCCGCGTCCCTTCTCACAAATGTATCAGGACATCAGCTCCCTTGCGTACTCGACCTATTTTCCTTATATTTCAAATCTCCAGTCTCACACTCACGTGACCAGAAGGAAATTTTTTTTTAATGTGCTCTCATTTCAGGTATTCGTTCCTGTAGCCAGAATTTTTTTCAAAGACATTGTCTACATAAGTTGTATTTGTCAAGCAAGTACAAAAATCTTGAACTAAGGAAACTATCTTCTCTGTATACCGCAGCATTTGCAAGCTGTAGGGATAGTGTTTCCCAACGCAGGCGTAACCTAGTTTGGGGGCGGGGGGAGGGAGAGCAGAATATATTTATATTATGCTTTATATTATACTTTTTCAGAACTTGCTTGACTATTATGCTGCTGGTGGGGGGGGGGGGGGGTCAAAATTTCTGAGACGCTGAGGTGGTGTATGGTCCAAAAAAGGTTGGGAAACACTACTGTAGGGAATGTGAAGTGTTAGTACCTTCACAATTCTGGACCACTACAGCATCCCAACACCTGTCCTCTCTCCCTTTGTTTTCCTAAGGAAACTCCAGATACCCAGTTCTGTTTTTTTTTTTTTTTGGACTGGGTTGAACTTGGTGCCGGTAGGTCCGAAAAAATCTCGCCCGAGTACGAAACTGAGCCAGGGACCTTCTGGTCGGCACTAAACATTACACCACAGTGACACTTTTTACATATCTCACAATATAAAAATTGTTGGTTGCTTGTTTGAGTGTCGTGAAATATTAGCAATATCAGGTTTATTATCGTAGGAGAAATACGTATCGGGAAGTGTGTACGGAGTAAGTATTGTGTCTTTTGCTTGCGATCGCCATCCAATCAAACAAGAGTTCTTAGTCATCACCATCCAATCAAACAAGAGTTCTTAGTCATCACCATCCAATCAAACAAGAGTTCTTAGTCATCACCATCCAATCAAACAAGAGTTCTTAGTCATCACCATCCAAACAAACAAGAGTTCTTAGTCATCACCATCCAATCAAACAAACCAGGTATGCGGTATCAGGCAAGTAAGTATACTACATGAAATAGTTTATACGGAAGATAGATCGCTGGATTCCGTAACCGTGCAGAATCACTTCGAAAGCTGAACAAAAACGGAAAATGAAAGAAAATCTACTAATATCATACTATTAGGCTTCGTACAGATATATCATTAACTGGCCATGATAAATATGATCAATGCACTGGGCCCCTATTATTCCTCTCCAACCTATATTCTTGTAGGAATATTTGCACAAGAGAACCTTCGATTATACAGCAGGAATTTGTTCATAGATAGTGTCTATATCATCTGCATATGTGTAACTAGTAACTGCAGAAACTTGAAAATACAGCAGTATATATTACGATGCAAAATCATTATTATGGTTTCTGTTTGTTTTGAAAGAGGTTATATGAATTATTTAGTAGAAATATGTTTTAGAAAGTAAGTATTTAGAGACTTTGGTGCTCGTTTCTAGTTATCACCATCATCGGTATTATCATCGCCAGCACTGACTGTGCCGTCAGCTAGAGGGCATTACAGAAATGATCCATAACACTGACTGTGCCGTCAGCTAGAGGGCATTACACGGCTTTTCTTTGTTCTTCTCGGCATTCTCTTTATCCGTGCTCTCGTAGCTTCCTTCTTTTCCCACACTGCCAGTGCTGGAGGCAGCTCCAGTTCACATCTCTCACTCCCTGGTATCCTCACATACCTTGCCCTACATTTTAAAAAACTATTACATAACAGCGCATGACACGTTTATGTTCTTAGTGTGTACTTTAAAAACGTATTTTTCTTGTAAACCGGCGTTTCAGGCCTCCCCATCTGTTTATTCAAACTTTTGCTGAATACACGTTTTCTAATAAATAAAACAGTAAGTGGTAAGATCTACCTCAGAAGTGTCACAGCTAATAGCGAGTTGCCTTCTGCTGATGAAGATAGGGTATTGCAGATTGTGTATCTTCAGTCATCCATAAATATGACTGCACGAAATTTATGCTACGCAGCTGCGAGCATGGCGAAGAACACTAGAACACACTATATATATATATATGTATGTAAAAAAAGTAAAGATAGTCCCATAGCATTTCAAATGCCGTAGGGGGTGAAGCGTTAGAGACCTCATTATGCTGGGTCATCAGCGTATGGGGGGTGGGGTGACCAGTTCCTTTCCTCGCTGCCTTTACTTCCCAGATTTTCTCTGGTACCCATTTTACTAGGCTGGGTCGACCTCAGGGCCGTATTGGTCGGAAAAAAAATCCCGCTCAGCTGGGGATTCGAACCCTCGACCATTTGGTTGCTAGACGAGTGCTCTAACCACTACGCTAGCCGGCCCCTATATATGTATGTATGTATATATATATATATTGTTGTTAAAGTATTATGAGACAATGTGAAGAAGATATTATGATACCTGCAGGTATGGACTCAGAATTATAAACAGGTCCTTTTAAAGAAAGAAGCAAACGTATAAAAAAATTCATATCTATTCTACATGTGCTTCTGAAATCCTCACCACAGAATTATAAACAGGTCCTTTTAAAGAAAGAAGCAAACGTATAAAAAAATTCATATCTATTCTACATGTGCTTCTGAAATCCTCACCACAGAATTATAAACAGGTCCTTTTAAAGAAAGAAGCAAACGTATAAAAAAATTCATATCTATTCTACATGTGCTTCTGAAATCCTCACCACAAGGTTTCCATTTTCATTCTCTTCTCTACACAAAGCTCTATATACTTAACAGAGAAGTTCTGGTTGATGTTGGTTGCTTCCGTTTGCCCAGTGTCCAGCTTACTGGAGCAGTACAGAACCAGACTGGCCACGATACTGTAGAAGGTCAGCCTTTCGCACATCTCCATCATCAGAATGCATAACGCTTGTGTAGTAAAGACAGATCTCATTGGTCTTTTCGATTTTATTCGCGAACTTTGTGTGTTACAAATTGTCTCGTCAGATGAGGGGATTTATCTTTATCCTTTTGTAATGCTCTTCTAAAGCATAGAATTATGTAAATTCCCATGTGTTGTAACTGAAGTATGTACTGCTACATCGTCTCATGTGCAATATCTTTTTTTTTCTTACTCGGTGTAAAAAAAGCTGGGTAAAATCTACATCATCAATCTGCAACAAACGTTTCTTAATATCTTTAATAAACTGACCAGTAAACGCTTGTTTAAAGAAACATTTCACGAGCAACATTGTCTTCAATTCTCATTCAGCTATAAATGTCTTTTAATGACATTTAATCGGCATAATCAAGTTATACTTGAAACTCATCAAAAACATATACTGGCAGCAATCAGCAGCAATGAAGGTTGAGAACCAAATAGGAGAATTCCAAGACATAAAATTGGGAGTGAGACAGGGATGTGTTCTGTCTCCTGACCTCTTCTCCTTGTGCAGCGAAAACATAATGAGAAATATAGAGAGCTTGTCAGGAATATTAATTGGCGGGTACAACCTTAACAACTCAAGATATGCAGACGACACAGTTCTGATTGCTAAAAGTGAAGAGGAGCTGCAGGCTGTTCTGGACATCGTGGTTCGTGAAAGTAAAAGTCTCAGTCTGAATAAAAAGAAGACTAAAGTGATGTTATCTCAAAGAAAAGAATACCACCAAAATGTAGCATTACCATCGATGGCACAGAACTGAAACAAGTTGATAGATTCAAGTACTTAAGAACAATTATAACAGCTGATGGGAAATGTCACAATGAAATAAAATGGACGTGCTCAGGCCAAGTCAGCATTCCAGAAAATGAGAAACATCTTGTGCAACAGATCCATATCCATGGAAACAAGATTCCTAGTACTTAAATGTTACATTGAGCCAATTTTGTTTTATGGGTGTGAAGCATGGTCCATGAATAAGAGAGTGCAGCGAAAAAATGGAGGCCATGGAAATGTGTTTCATAAGAAGGATATTGAAGGTGCCATGAACAGCTAAGAAAACAAACTAAGAAGTCTTAAGAGAGGCTGGAGTTAAAAGGCAAATTACAGCAAAAATCAGAGGCAGACAAGCGCGATTTGTCGGACATTTTCTGAGAAGAGGAAAATTGGAACACATTGTGGCAACTGGAAAGAAATGAGGGAAAAAGAGACAGAGGAAGATAGAAAGAGAGGTTACTGGATGGGCTGTCAGTGTGACTAGGAAGAAAGTCACCGGCATATCTCATAATCAAGTCTAAAGACAGGGAATTATGGAGAGAAATGATCGCCTATGCCACGCGGCACGGCACTTGATTGATTGATTAATCAAATTATAACTGGTTTTCTTTCCTTGCATACAAAGTATAATGAAAGATCTTATGCATAACAGTATGTTATATCCAACATTATGTTCTCACATAATTTGCAACGTTTCCAATTACTCTCCTTTTTTGTAACGTGCATTAGCTTTTTATATCAGTATTTATACTAATACTTACAGATTTTATCTAGGATGAACTATCATCTTTTCTGAGTCACATGTCTAAGTACATTATGTTTTGTGAGACAATTTGCCTAAATAAGTAATGTCTTTACTTACTGACCATGCCAATGTATTGTTGTTATGCTACATCTTGTCGTTATGTTTTATGTTATGTTATGTTATTGTATGTATCATCATCATCATCATTGCACTTCGGATACGTCCTTGGATGCTCCAATCTCCTTCAGAATACATCCCTCAGCGTACAGCGACTAAATGTGTCAATTCGTTGTTGACTGACGATTCCTCTCACGCGTCTGGAATATCATTCAGTCCTTGTGATGCCATTCTTCTCTCTCATCTGGTACATCGAGACAGTGATATCACGTCATATATATATATATATATATATATATATATATATATAACTGAGCACGTCTATATTGATATCTCAATGTCCTCGGCTCTTTCAAGCTCTCTGATGGCATTAACGATGTCAGCAGGATCCATCGGTTGGCCATCATCTACGGTGACAAAACCCGCCAGTCTCATCATCTCCCTCATTGCCCTTGACACCAGCATTGAAGGTGACACTGCGAATCTTAGATATCTGCAAGGGCACCAGCCACTGCCTAAGAACTCATCCCATATGATCATTTCTCTCAGCACACAGACACAGACAAAGATGTAATCCTGTGATTTTAGCCAGATAAATGCCTTCGTCGCTGCCATAGTCTTGCTGCTGGTCGGCATTGCATAGGCGCTGTTTGCATCCTGGACTGTTCTGCCACCAGAGCGTGCTATGAATGCACAGACGGAGCTGATGTTGCACAACAGACCCATCCGTGCAGATCACAGCATCTGCATCTTTGGAGCTTCCGCTTACGAGACCATTGACCTTCACGTCGAGGTCAACAGGGTTCTGCTCTCTGCAGCTTCTGCCGAGTGTAACGATGTCAGAAATGATGTCTCTGAAATCTAAAGACACTGGTGTCCACTCCACACCAGGACTGATGCTCGTCAGTCTGCAGACCTGTTAGACATCTTCTGCCCGACTCATCCAAGATTTGTCTCTGTCCAGCTTGTCTTAATTTCTTTTTCAAAGAGCTCTCTATGTAATGTGTAATTCGTATCTGCGCTTGTCCCGAGGATTGAGCATGTCCTCCATATTTTGATTCTGTGCTCCATGGCGGGAAAATCCAGGAGGAATCTCATCACCGCTCGTGCCGCTTGTAGAATATGCTCAACTCTATAGTATGGAAGAAAGAGGGAGATAATCAAGCATGCTCAACGCTACAGTATGGAAGAAAGAGGGAGATAATCAAGCATGCTCAACGCTACAGTATGGAAGAAAGAGGGAGATAATCAAGCATGCTCAACGCTACAGTATGGAAGAAAGAGGGAGATAATCAAGCATGCTGAACACTACAGTATGCAAGAAAGAGGGAGATAATCAAGCAAATGCATGGTCTAACTTTTACCTGCGCTGCTTGGTAAAGCTTCGACAGATGACGTTTAGCCACATCAGTAACCCGTAAAAAGTAAAAGGTAAAATTCCTGTTTCCATGTCATTAAGGCATACTGGAGAATGGTTACGCCCGTATCTGAAGAAGAAGAAGAAGAGGAGAAGAAGGAGGAAGAAGAAGAAAGAAGATGAAGAAGAAGGATGAGGAGGAGGAGGAGGAGGAAAAAGAAAGAAGAAGATGAAGAAGGAAGAGGAGGAGAAAGAAGAAGACATTTTGCATTAATTCAGATGTCAAATAACTGGCAGACCAGTTAATTGGTTTCATTCAGCACAGTTCAGTTTACTGACAGTTTTTAAAACTTTCCTCTCTGGAAACATTGAACTGGAGAAGTTCCCCCACTCAGTCCAGAAACATTGAACTGGGGAAGTTCCTCCCACTCAGTCCAGAAACACTGAACTGGGGAAGTTCCTCCCACTCAGTCCAGAAACACTGAACTGGGGAAGTTCCTCCCACTCAGTCCAGAAACATTGAACTGGGGAAGTTCCTCCCACTCAGTCCAGAAACATTGAACTGGGGAAGTTCCTCCCACTCAGTCCAGAAACATTGAACTGGGGAAGTTCCTCCCACTCAGTCCAGAAACATTGAACTGGGGAAGTTCCCCCACTCAGTCCAGAAACATTGAACTGGGGAAGTTCCTCCCACTCAGTCCAGAAACATTGAACTGGGGAAGTTCCTCCCACTCAGTCCAGAAACATTGAACTGGGGAAGTTCCTCCCACTCAGTCCAGAAACATTGAACTGGGGAAGTTCCTCCCACTCAGTCCAGAAACATTGAACTGGGGAAGTTCCTCCCACTCAGTCCAGAAACATTGAACTGGGGAAGTTCCTCCCACTCAGTCCAGAAACATTGAACTGGGGAAGTTCCTCCCACTCAGTCCAGAAACATTGAACTGGGGAAGTTCCCCCACTCAGTCCAGAAACATTGAACTGGGGAAGTTCCTCCCACTCAGTCCAGAAACATTGAACTGGGGAAGTTCCCCCACTCAGTCCAGAAACACTGAGATGAGGGGAACTCATTCCTCACCGAGATTTAACAAAAATGGCGTGAAAATTTTGCTTAGGACAATCCACTTCTCTCGACTCCGTGTCATTTATAAAAAAAAAAAGAAGCAATAAACACCTTGTATGTAATACATCTTTCATAACTGAAATGCGTTAAAGTGTTCAATTTCGTGCACAGCATGTAAATTTTCTTGATAGTAGTTAGTGTAGGCTTTCTTTTCCACACTGAATATTTGCAATCAGATTTTTCAGTTAGCAAGACAATAGTTAAAGGCATGATAGTTTTACACATCAACAAGTATTTTCCAGTAACCTAACATACCTATTATTTCCATTTTCTATCTTGAAAACAAACGAAAACAAATGGGGATTCATATTTTCTCTTCCAAAGCCACTTGATTTTCTTATTTCATTGTTATTTTTATGGTGTTTTAACATCGTCTCCACCATCAGATCTTCACATTACCCACCATTAGATCTTCAAATCAACAACCATAAGATCTTCACATTACCCACCATTAGATCTTCAAATCAACAACCATCAGATCTTCACATACCACCATCAGATTGGTTCACATCTCAAACTGTTCCTATGATCATTCACATTTTTTAAAATACTATAAAATCACTTAGATGTAGTCAATAATATATTACAGATTCTTTAATTTACTGTGCACGATATTACCTCAGTTATTGTAACAAAAGATCGACAATCTGGTAAAGATGCATCTGTAAACATAGAACTATTGCTGCCTACAAGCGATCGGTAAAGATGGCGGAAAGTTATTTCTGTAAAAAAAACTTCACTGTTAAATGATGGAGCGTCGACTAAAGTCAACAAATTCACTTCCTAATAGATTATCTGCAAGCATCTAGTTTATCAATTTTTGTACTACCTTTAGGTTTATTCCTACGATAGCTAAAAGTACAAAAGTGCTTTATTTATACTCTAAATATACATTTAATGTCTATATAAAAAATAGACAAGAAATTAGACTCTTTTTAAAACAAATGCCTAAGGAAAATACTCGGCATCAAGTGGAACGAATTTAAGAATAATGCAGAGATAAGACAGATGACTGAACAACAACCAGTCTCACGGGTGATCAGGAAAAGGAGATGGACATATGTTGGTCACTTGATGAGAAGAAATGATCAGAGAATCTGAAAACAAGCTATCAAGTGGAACACAACAGGCCGAAGAAAAAGAGGCAGATCGCGTGAAACTCTGAAGAGGACATTGTTAAGAGAGGCCAAATTAACAGGCATAAAATCCTTTGATGAGGTTGAAAGACTCGCCGAAGACAGGAAAAATTGGCGAACTACTTTGCGAGCCCTATGTGACGTTTAACGGCACGGGAAGGATATAAGATATAAGATAAGAAATATACATTATGGGTGTTCATTTTTTAAATTAATCATAGAAATATGGCGCCAGGCCTCATAGGGTGCTGTAACAGACTAGAAGAATCTGAGAATCTCTGCACTGGAAGTCGCACTGACCCTGAAAAAAAATGAGTTCAGCCAGTTCTTGTTGACAGTCATATTTCAGTCACATTAATTAACCTGCACAGGGATATACCCAGAACAAAGATGAAGTGTTCTGTGTCAAATTTCAAAGACTGCGAGACAGAGGCAGTCAATATATGTTTATAACAGTGGTGTTCTCAAGCATTTGTTTTCTCTGAGTACTAACAAAAGGACTCCAATTTCTCCATATTTTAAAATTTATATGTCATCATGTAATGATGTGCGCTTTATTCTGAAAACATCCGATGACGTTTGAAGGCTGTGGAACGCACCTAAAAATGTAAGTGAGACAACGAGGAATTTCTTATATAATTTTCATGAACACTGTTGAGGTTCTGCTGATTCCAACAATGTTTTAAAAGGCATCCCTGGTTCATGTTCAGGTTCAGTACGGTTTCGGCGTCACAGCAAACGAGAATATCCTGTAACTGCTCCATCGCCTGTGCCAGCGACATCTGGACTTCGCATGAGCCGTCCCACGTCTTGTCCACGTACAATTGCTCACAGTGATCCGTGCACGATGAATGCATACATCCCCGTAAATGTCTCAGTAGGGAGGCACTCACAGCCATCTCTAAGCATCCCTGGTTACTGACAGGTAGCCATTTAATTAAATGAATTTTAAAGAAATTGACAGAATCAGTGTAAATCAACTCATACACAAAGGTGAAAGTACCATGTACTGGATGCCAAACAAGAAATTCACATACGCAAAGTGTGATATTTTTATATGAAGTACTCGTGTGATGCTTCTCTGTCGGAAAAGTGACAGAATATAAATTAAAGTTTTTCAGTAAAGCTCTATCGTTTGTTATTATGGTTTTATAAAATTCTACACAAACAGTGAATCAGCTAAGGAAATTTGAAAAGGAAACGCAAGAGCTTTGTCATATAAGAGCTTTGACAAATAGAAAAGTAGTTACAAACGCAGATTCCATGATCAAACTCATTCATTCATTCATTCCTTTGCTTGTCCCTTGCGGAACTTTGCCTCCCAAACAGCACTCCTGTAGGCCTCTCGGTTGTGAGCAAGATGGCCTGCTGCTGCTGCATCCATTTCCAGATCATCAACGATGTCTTGCAGCCATCTTCGTTTCGGTCTTCCTCTTTTTCTTTTTCCCATTATGTATCCTTCCAATACGGTCTTCTCTAAATTATCATGACGTTTAATGTGTCCAAAATATTTAAGTTTTCTCTCTTTAATCCTCTTTACTAGCCAGCCTTCTTCAATATTAAGCTCTTGTAGTATAGATATATTTGTTCTTTTTTGTGTCCACGATATTTGGAGAACTCTTCTATAGCATTTACATTCAAAGGCATTTATGTGCTTCTCAGCTGATTTGTTAAGTGTCCAGGTCTCACAGGCATATGTTGCGATGGGAAAGATGCATGCCCTTAAAAATCTTATTTTTGTGGTTCTGTCTGCTCCTCTCCACAGATTCTTTATTTGTTTTACTTTCTGAAGAGCAATAGATGTCCTCCTTTTAATTTCCCGCATTGTATCAAACTAGGTCACAGAAAATATGGATAAGAATAATTTATAGATGCTTATTTTGGAATCACCAATCAATTAAATTAAGCGTTTCAAAAGTGAATAAAATAAGATAAATATAAGATAGCAAGTTGTCCAAATCAGTGAAACTGTCGATGAATGGTAAGTTTCTGTTCTGGAAATACAAAAAAATATGATATGTTATGAAAATTTTTTATGCTGTTTATCATATTCATTGTAAAATGAATGATGATAAACATGACTGATAAATGGAGTTTAATAAAACTTTAATAAAAAGTCAGAAAAAAAATCGCAAGAAATAGGAAGCAGCGATAATGACTGTCATTCACCTTCGCCACCCTCAGAGACGTATATGTCACAGAAAATTATGTTGAACATCCATCCTAGGCAGGAGTGTCCCTGTTTGTTTTCTATCTTGTCCTTCTTGCGTCTTGGAGCTCTGTTTTCTCTGCTCTTCTCTCCTGTACACGAACCTCGCTGTCTTCTTTCTCTCGATTTTCTTTTATTTCTGTTTTCTTTCTCTCTGTCTTTCTTCCTGCTTTCTGTTACGCTGTCTTCTTTCTCTCTGTTTACTTTCCCCCTGTCTTCTTTTTCCCGTGGATTCAAGTCCAGTTCTCATTATGATAGTTTGTTGAAGTCCAGGTAGAATATTTGATCTATTCATTCTCATTTGCTCTGATTTATATCGAGATTTATATTATATTCCTTGTTCCTGCACTTTTTTGTGGGGTACTTCACACTATTCCTAGCTCTGTTTTCTCTTATTTATAACCCACGTCAGCGCAATCATTTGCTTATATCAATACTCCCTTCAAATCCTGTATGCTCTTTCTGTAATGTCAGGTTTCCATGTTTCTCCTCTGTTTCTAGGAGCTGTCCTTATTAGCAGTTGATACTGTTTCAACTGAGTTCTGTTTAAGCTGTAGATTTTGGATTTGCACGCGTGAGGTATCTGATTCCATGTTCAGTTACCTTTCTCAGTTCTCAGATTTCCATTTGTAACAAATCAAATGTTAATATTATACCCTCATAGTTAGCTGATAACTGATATGAGTTTCACTTTCTGATAATAGATGTTTCCGTTATTTTTAATGCTAAATTATCTGTATATTTTTCGTATTTATTACTAGCTTTCTAAATCTGCCTGTTTCGTATATAAGTTTGCATGTGTGATTCTATTTGTATGAGAATATGAAAAGAGCTATATCGCATATATTTTTTTTTAGTTTATGTTGTTGAACAAGTGGATATGAGATTACCTGATAAAACTTTTTGTCGTTTATTTTATTATGATTATTATTATTGTTTGTTATGTGCATATTGTGCTTTTTTTCAAACTGATGCTGAATCATCGCGATTAAGTGACAGTTGACAGAAAAGGAGCTGAATGCGAGAGTAGCCTATGTGCTCACCTTTTGTGAATAAAGGTTTTTTTCATTTTCCTTCTCTGCGTATTATATGCTTTATATTATACATGTTCTAAGTGTTACATTAGATTCAGTTACACTGAGAACAAAACAGAGGGCCAGATCCCTGAGACCTGGCTCTCTGCCTTGTTCGCACAATGAAGTCGGTAAAGTCGATTACACTTAAGAATATTATATATATATATATATATATATATATATATATATATATAATATTTTTCAATCCAAATGTAACATCCACCCTCATTTATGCACGCGGAAGCTGGAAAACAACTAAAGAAATAGACAACAAATTAGACTCTTCTAAAAACAAATGCCTAAGGAAAATACTAGACATAAAGTGGAACGAATTCAAGAACAATGCAGAGATAAGGCAGATGAGCGAACAACAACCTGTCTCATGGGTGATCAGAAAAAGGACATGGACATTATATCGGTCACGTGATGAGAAGAAACAGTCAGAGAATCGCAAAAACAAGCTATCAAGTAGAACACAACAGGCCGAAGAAAAAAGAGGCTGACCATGTGATATATATATATATATATATATATATATCGGTAGTTTATAAATGTTAAAGCACTCTGGTATTACATTGAAAAAACTAGTTTAAGTGTCCCTGTTCACTGTACAAACAAACATAACATCACTCATGTAATAAATCAGTTTAATAAAAAAAAAAATGGCTGCGCTACGCTGGCTATTTTACAATAAAGAAATACCACAGAACATCGTAACGTTTTTAAAATGTTCAGATATCTAAATTATCACAGAAGAGCCAGCCACATCATATAGAAAAGACATAATAAACTTATTTAATAAGAGAACACAGACTGATCGATTAAGAAGAAATGCAGAAAACAACAATAAATATAACATCCAGAGTTTATGACTGAAAAAAAAGAAGGGATGGGGAAACTGAAGTGATAAGAGAAACGAAAGACACGAGACAAGAGCGAAGTGGAAAAGAGATGAACAAGTGCAGAAGAGAATACACGTTTCAGATTGACCAAGCAATGATAAAGTACACAAAAATAATGTCCATATTATAGCTTAGAATTATAATACTACAAGCATGTCATACTTGTACGTGTACATCAATATTACATGCTGTAAAAATACGGATAGTTTCGTAGAATACATATAAATTTTACAGATTACAGATTGTAAAGAATGATTCAAGTATAAACAGACTACTACATCAACTACTACTACTAGAATGTAGTTTCTTTCTTCGTGTTCTTCTTAAGGGCAAATCCTTAAGTCAAAAACAGCAATGGCGGTTTCATTTCCCACAATTCCCGACGATATTACAAAGAGCTAAATCTGCTTCCCTTTCTCTTGGGGCTCCTCCTCGGTGGGCTTCTCGAAAGTGGCCGGGTCTTGATAAGTGTAAAAGTGGGAAACGACACAGAAGACGATAAAATTGACGAACATGAGTCCTCCTAGTAGAAAGAGGAGATACTCCATTTTGCAGTCGTTGATTTCATCATTCCACCAAGGATCTGAAAAAAAAACATAGAAAAATTCACAATAAAGAAACATTAACAATAAAGCAATATTCAAAATAAAGAAACATTCACAATAGAAAAACATTCACATTAAAGAAACATTTAAAATAATGATTAAAAGTTTTAATAATAATATTTAATCATTGCCGCTTCAGAAAACGACTATGCAAAAAAAAAAAAAATCCTTCCTATTAACGAAAATCCAAATAAAGATAAAAATTTACTGATCTATAAAAATATAAGAGTAACAGTTATTATTTGCCGTTACAGAAAATGTGTAAAATACTTTTTTTTTTTGCTTTGTTCTTAAGACAATGGAAATTAACACCAGCGGGACTTGGAAATGTTAGCACGCAACAGTTTATAGTTTCTAAACGGTACTGAAAATAAACATAAACAATTCTTCGTCTACCATGTTCGTTAGATTTGTGGTTGGTAGGAACAGTGGTAAATGTTTTTAACATGTGTCGAATAAAATGCTGTACAAGAAAGTAGAAAAAAAAAATGTCATTCCTTCATTTATTCCAGGCTGCACACAGCACTTGCTATGCGCTGCAGATTAAACATTAAAACAAAATCATTTAGGCCACCAGGTTTCGATTTCCACCCACCACAGTGGCACAATAGCAGGCAAACTGTAACTCGCAAAACAAAAGCTCCCGATGTTTACCCACCCTCACGGGCAACAACAACAAAACAATTGGTATCAGAGTTTTAACGCTCTGGGAAGGAGGAGGAATGATACCGCTAGCTACGGAGTTCACGCTGATTGCGACACTAGTCGGCTGTTTCTGGTCAATTGCTGACTAGGCAGCAGACCACATATGGTTTGACCGCGTGCAGATGACGCTGTTTAACAGCTCATACTTTTACTTTTACCTTTACAAAACACAGAAGTGGCGGAAACAATTGTCCTATAGCATGCCCGTACCAGTATCAACGGTTCTTACGATTTCACTGTTGCACATACTAGTATGAAGGAAAGTCACTAAGTAACTCGCAAATGCCTGTTACAAACAAACTAAATGCGACAGTAATTTTAAAACTTTTAATTTTTTAACCTACATATGGCGTCAAAATCGGGAGTCCGATTTCTGAACCATTTTTTTACTTCTGTTTCTACCTCTTCGTCACTCGAGAATCTTCTCTTGCCAAGGTGGTTTTTCAATGGACCAAACAGGTGCAAATCAATTGGAGCTAAGTCAGGACTATATTGTGGATGTTATTCGTCTGTCAGCTCTGATAATCTCATTCACACGTTGCACAGTCGTTTCTGAACAGGACGGCCAAGTCGGACTTTGTCAACAATTTCGGTGCGTCCCTGAGAAAATTCTTTTATCCTGTTATGGACCGCTTTACGTGATAAACACTTTTCAGCATAAACTGTAACCATTTCCTTATGAATGTCCTCAAATGAATGTCCTTTAGCCCACAAAAATCGCACTACACTTCTCTGTTCTTCTTTGGTACACACTAACAGTGGGATAGCCATTTTGTTATTGCTTCGCGCATGCGCACGTAACTACAAGCGCCCCCTACATACAACTATTATAAAGTTGGATGATGGTACTATCTAAGGATATATTTAAATACTGATAACTGCCGCTGATAAAATATTTCAATTTGCGAGTTACTTCCCCTCGTATTACATGTACATATGATTTATATATATATATATATATATATATATATATATATATATATATATAATTGCCATTTTAATTTTTAAAAATAGAATAAAATATTCAGAATCCATCAGTAATAAAATCCTATGTCTGTCAGTGGCATACACACATTGGAAAGGATTTAGAGTGTATGTTATTTTATTTTTCTCAAACATCTGCTTATGGGGATCTATATATTAACTCTTTATGTAACATCTGACATGTAGATAGCTTTGTATAGTAAAAATAAAGAAAAGAAAACAGGAAAATATTAACAGCATCTACAGGGTTTTTTCCGTCTTTTTTTTTTTAACTGCAAATTTTAAACAACCACGTAGGCTAATTGTACTCTTCACTCTCCAGTAAAAACATGGCGTGTGTGTTCATTATAAATGTCCTCGTGTGACCTTTAGAATTTTCGTCTGACAGTTTAAGGGTTAAGTTACTGGACTCGGTGGTTAATAAAGGGTTGTTTTTGCGAATTCAGTGAGAGAAAGGTTCCTTGATCGTCTATCTAATGTTGATGACTGTGAAAATAGATGATAGAAGCAGGTTTTTGTAGTCTTCTTCCGTGTTCTGGAAAGTATGCAAGAGACTATGCTTACCCGGTGAGCATTACTGCCAAGCTTCTGAGTTAGCTCCACCATGACTTAGATCACCCCTATCCTTATTTCTTTTCCAAATAGTTGTAACATAGTGCACTGGGATGTGTCTTATCCAGTCACAGACTGTCACCGTCACCATGGTGACCGTCGAGGTTGGCAACACCCATTGATTGCGTTATATTATTATTATTATGTATCGTTCCAGATAGCGGTGTCCATCGTGCTTCTCCATCTTGTGCGGTCTTTGGGTGTTTCCAGTTAATTCAGGTGCTTTTCTTCTTCCATGCCACGTGGTCAGCCCACCGAGCTACCCGATCGTGGTTTTATGTCATTTGTACAACTGCCATCAGCTTTTATTTGTTGCTCCACGTCAGCTGAATTCATTTTTACTTGTATCAGTGTCTTCCCGTGTGAAAGGATGTTGCACTTTGGTACGTTTATTCTTCTCGATATTACCAGTGTTCCTGTCTTGTTGCTGTTTAGCTTCACGCCTCTTTTTATTGTTTCCTACACGCTGCTTTTATTTTCTGTTGTTAGAACGGTACCATCCGCATATCTCAGGTTATTGATATTATGACCTCCTATTTCAATCCCTTTCACATTTTAATGCCGTCTCATGATAGTTTCACTGTACAACGAGAACAGACCAGGTGACAGTACGCGAGTTTGTTTTAAGACCCCTTTTATATCCAGATACTCAACTATGTCAATTGTTCTTTGTAGCTGTGAACTACATGTTCTTTCATCGCTGTGTCAACATAAACTTTCTTCTCCTCAGGAACTATGTCTTATAGTTAAAGCTGTCTAATCCTCAGGTACTATGTCCTTTAGTTAAAGCTTTCTAATCCTCTAGAACTACGTCTTAGAAGTAAAGCTTTCAAATCCTCAGGAACTATGTCCTATAAATAAAGCTTTCTAATCCTAAGGAACTATGTCAAATAAATAAAGCTTTCTAATCCTAAGGAACTATGTCCTATAATTAAAGCTTTCTAATCCTCTGGAACTATGCTTTCAAATCCTCAGGAACTATGTCCTATAAATAAAGCTTTCTAATCCTCAGGAACTATGTCCTATAATTAAAGTTTTCTAATCATCAAGAACTATGTCCTATAGTTAAACTATGCATTTCTTTGCTATAAGAATTACTGATCATTTCACTTACGATCTTCAGAAGCCTTTTGCACTATAGCCAAAATGGCTGTAGATACCCAGTTGCCAATACCGGAAGCAGCCAGAAAGAGACCAGTTAACAAACCTTGCATAGAAACAGGGGCTTGATTGTATGCGAACTCGAGTGCTGTTTGAAAAAGACACATATAGAATGAATAGTAGCTGTCAGGCATTATTAATGAGTAAATATATGCTACTTAAACTGACAGTTTACGTATTAAAATTAGTGCATTTCATTGTCCATATACCCAGTGATATTCTTGTTTTGTCTTCGCTTTTACTCGAAGCAAGTGGAACCCCGCGTTTATTGTTGGAAGTTACTTCATTCTACAAGTACTTGATAATCACGGAATAAGGGAAGTAACTCAAAATATTTCATACGTTCAGAATTTAAATGATTTCAGTTTGTTCTTAAATTTTCGTTTTGACTGTTTAGTCATCTTTATTCAGTCTCTAGGTCTGTTTTCAGCCTCAAAAGGTTGTCCTTGAGAAGAGGACAAAAGCGTGGAAAAGGAAGGTGAAATTTAAGAAAAACGAAAGTAACGAATTCTAAGAAGAATAACATTTTTGTTCCGATTTTCGTTTTCTCTTATGGCGGCAACCCATATCACAGGCAGGCAAGAAAAAGGCTAACAAAATGTTCTGCAATAATCACAGATCAAACACTGTAGATCAGTGGCTCCCTCCTTTTTTTTTAGCTAGACCCTATACCAGCAGTGGGTATGTGACCTGCGACCCATGGAAAAAAAAACTGTTTTGATAATTAAAATTCAATTTAAAAATCAACTGTTTCAGTGCTTTTAGCATGACGTCATTGTGCCACAAATCGTAAAAACATGTATAATCTCATCTCCTAAACACTTCACCGCCTGGAAAGACAATAGGAAGTACTAAACAATATTTCAATTAATAATGGCTAGTGAGTTTGTAGTTCTTCTAATATTTAGGTTTCAAAACACAGAAGTATGAGAATTTTGTCATTTTTTTCATGTCTTCAGAATTTCATTAACATTTTGTCCTTTTTTTCATATCTTCAGGCTTTCGTTAAAATTTTGTCTTTTATTTTCATATCTTTTCACAAGTCCACTTTATACCCTCAGCGACTCTAATTTAGGTACCGCTGTTTTAGGCGGGTATAATCGCTTGGGCTACCTGAGATAGTAATCAATGATGATAATGATGATGATGCTGCTGCTGATGATGATGATGATGATGATAATAATGATGATGATGCTGTTGCTGCTGCTGCAGCTGATGATGATGATGATGATGATGACGACGACGACGACGATGACGATGTAGCAATGAACTAGCTACTTCGTCGTTACTATCACAGTTAATTACATCTAAAAAGAAATTTCAAAATTCTCTGGCAAGCAGCCTTCACCAGCTTCATTTTCTTCCCATGACACTTACGGGTCACGCTGGCGAAGATTTCGCTGGCGCCAATGAGGGCAAACTGTGGCACCTGGATAAACACGGACAAGCTCGAGGAGTTGAATTTTTCATCTGCCAGAACCTGCACAATCTGATGCTCTTGTAGATCTTCCTTCCTCTTTATCTCCACCACCCCTGCCACCACAACCGCCAGAACAGCCAGAATCATCCCCAAACCTGGACAAGTCATTGTAGTAAAGTTATTCTCATTATATTTATACACATTCTGGGTCTGTTTTGTTTGTTTGTAATGTACAAGACAATGTTAACATTAGCCATTAATGCAGTGTGTGTTTTGCTCTGTGTTTAAGAGGTGCATTTTTTAAAATTTATTTACTTTTTTGTTATTATAATCACATAAAATACCTAAGATACACTGATACCTAAGATACCTTGATACTTAAGACACCTTGATACCTATGTAACAGATAAAAGGGATGGCGACTGCAGTAAAACTGGTTTAAATAAATAAGGTAGATAGAGGTGTATGGTGCAGTTTTACAAAGTGAGGGAGGGAGTGAGCAAGGTGAGGAAAAAAAAACGAATAGAAAGTATGAGAATGTATAAATGAAAAGCATACAACATCCGATATTTCGGCGTGAGCCTTATTCGAGGATACATACACAACGAAATACAAACACGAAGAACTTATCTGAAGTGTCTTGCTTCAAGTGGGAAGCAGAAATGTATGTGGAAGAAGGAGGAGGAAAAACCACGCTGCCTACATGTAGTATCCTTATACACATCCATCCCGCATGATCAGGGACGTCAGGCCGTCAAGTTCTTTCTGAACAAAAGACGCAATCCGTCTGTTCCTACGTCTACTATTCTGCGCCTTACACAAATTGTCCTTCAACTCAATTCTTTTGAATTCAATGGCCTTTACTTTGACCAGATTAGTGGTGTAGCCATGGGTACCAAGATGGGCCCCAGCTACGCGTGTCTGTTCATGGGCCACTTCGAACACAAGGTTCTGAGAGTCTTTACAGGCCCTTTTCCCGCCTTCTATAGACGCTACATAGATGACGGCATTGGGATCACATCAATGCCAGAGGAAGACCTTAACAACTTTATCAGTTTTGTTAAGGAGTACAATCCTGTCATTTCTTTCACCTCCCATATCTCTGCTACTTCCGCTAACTTTCTTGACATTGCCGTCACTATCGGCCCTTCCAGGCTTACTACTTCTATCCACTATAAACCTACAGACTCTCACAGCTACCTCCTGTACTCTTCTTCCCATCCCAGATCGTATAAGGACTCTATTCCTTTTTCCCAGCTTCTTAGGTTGCGACGTTTGTGTAAGGAGGATTTCGATTTCCAGGATTAAGGCCACAAATTGCTAGATTTCTTCCGTCAACGCGGCTATCCAGACCACGTTCTCTCGTCGTCTTGGAACCGCATTAGCCATATATAGCGGCAACAAGCCCTCACCCCTAAACCGCACTGTAGCTCGGACAGAGTGAAACTAGTACTCACGTACCACCCTCATAGTTTGGCAGTTAAAAACATACTGTTTCGCCATCTCCATCTCCTCCAGACCGAGCCTGAGACACGTGAACTTTTTGGGGAACCCCCATTGGTGGCCTACAGACGGGACAAGAACCTCAGGGACATTTTAATTCGTAGTCATCTTAAGACAGATGACACTTTTTATGGTACCAGACGTTGCGGACGCCGCAGATGTAACACTTGTCCGTTTGTTGTCGAGGTCAGCCAGATCTCCTTCCCTAAGTCCACGTTATCAGTACAGGAGGGTTTCACCTGTACTTCACGAAATGTCATTTATGTTATCATGTGCAAACGTTGCGGTTTGAAGTACATAGGGGAAACTGGTTTATGGTTAGGAGATCGATTTCGCCAGCATCTCAGTGATATTTCTAAGAGGGCCTGGACACCTGTGGCTAAACATTTTTGCCTTGGCAACCACAGGGGCAAACAGGACATTTCGGTCAGTGCGATCCGCTCTTGTTCCGCAGATGTACGATCTCGGAGGGTCCTAGAACAGCGCCTTATTTTCCAGACTGGCTGTCTCCACCCGGTTGGAATTAACAATGTCTTCAGCTTTCTGTAACTTCTTTATTTTTCCACTGGCCTTTTTTATACTCTACTTTCTTTCTCTATGCTACCCCTCCCTACTACCATCATATTTCCTTCTCTGCCAACATACTGGTCTTGTCCTATTCACCAGTTTCACATTGTCTCCCTGCAGGTGTTTATGTTCTTCATTCATTATCTCTCCGCGTCCCCTTTTCCCTCCCCTCTCTCCCTTCCCCCC
Source organism: Achatina immaculata (assembly GCA_009760885.1). Taxonomy (NCBI): domain Eukaryota; kingdom Metazoa; phylum Mollusca; class Gastropoda; order Stylommatophora; family Achatinidae; genus Lissachatina; species Lissachatina immaculata. Next base: position 29,074,242 of record CM019719.1, on the reverse strand, counting down.
ACCCCCGACACCTCTAGCGGCTATCATGTTTCTATTGCCTTCCCCCCACCCCTTTCTCCCATTTGTTCTCCTCCTCTCTCTCCACTTCTTCGTTATGATTGGCTCTATCGGGAATCTTTTGTCTGTAGGTAGCGTGGTTTTTCCTCCTCCTTCTTCCACACACATTTCTGTTTCTCACTTGGAGCAAGACACTTCAGATAAGTTCTTAATGTTTGTATTTCGTTGTGTATGTATCCTCGAATAAAGCTCACGCCGAAATATCGGATGTTGTATGTTTTTCATTTATACATTCTCATACTTTCTATTCGTTTTTTTCTCACCTTACTCACTCTCTCCCTCACTTTGTAAAACTGCACCATACACCTCTGTCTACCTTATGATACCTATGTACCTAAAATATCTTGATACCTAAGACACCTTGAGACCATGCATAGACATAGAGGTGTTACACGTTTCTTGGCCCTTACCAAAATTGTGAGAATATTGTTTTTTAATGCATTTCCTTCAAAGGCGACGCAACAGATTCAGGTGTATAGCGAAAAGAAAGAAAGAAAGAAAGAAAGAAAGAAAGAATTATTTGAATACTGTTTCATAAATATAACTGAAGAGAGAGGTAGAGAGAGAGAGGTAGATAGAGAGGTGTAGAGAGCGGTAGAGAGAGAGAGGTAGAGATAGAGGTAGAGAAGAGGTAGAGAGAGAGTAGAGAGAGAGGTAGAGAGTAGAGAGAGAGGTAGAGAGTAGAGAGAGAGGTAGAGAGTAGAGAGAGAGGTAGAGAGAGAGAGTAGAGAGAGAGTAGAGAGAGAGGTAGAGAGGTAGAGAGAGAGAGAAGTAGAGAGAGGTAGAGAGAGAGTAGAGAGAGGTAGAGAGAGAGGTAGAGACAGATGTAGAGAGAGGTAGAGAGAGATGTAGAGAGAGAGGTAGAGAGAGAGTAGAGAGAGAAGTAGAGAGAGAGGGTAGAGAGGTAGAGAGAGAAGTAGAGAGAGAGGAGAGAGAGAGGTAGAAAGAGAGGTATAGAGAGAGGTAGTCGCTATGAATCAGCGTCATTGCACGTGGTTAAAACCATAAGATCTGGGTTGCCTGGTCATTTGTTGACCTGAAACTGCCAACTAGTTTGGCCATCAGCACTAACTCCGTCGCTTATTCCCAGAGCGTTAACACTGGTACCCATTTTTTTCTTTAGTCTGGGCGAACCCCGGCAGTTTTTGGGTTTTTTTTTTTTTTAACGAGCCACAATCTTGCCGCCACCCGTTGAGTGGAAATCTAAACCAGGTCATCTTGTCCACAAGCGAGGGCCTACTCCATTACACTAGCGCAGCTCCAGAGAGAGAGAGAGAAACAAAGATATTTAATAGTTCCAAATAAGATTAACTGATTAAAGGATTAAGTGCACAACAACAAAAAAAAACAAAACAAGAGCACGGGATCAATAAGAGAACAGCTATTGTTCAGCTAACAAAACACTGAACATTAAAACAATGTAACAAATAACAGTAAAACAAACAGGACGGTTTTAACGTTAAAAAAAATAATAATCAACGGACCAGAGTTAAATTAGAGTCATAGACTTACAACAGCTGGGCAAAATAAACAGCTACAAAACTTATTTTAAACAAAAAAAAACAGAAACTATAAAATAATTAACACACTAAGGAGGAGACTGGGAAAATATAAAGCAATACTAAGAGCATAATGACAGGAAAGGAATATGTTTAAAACGCGCATTAAAAAAACAACAACAACAAATAGACAGAGAATCTGGCAAGAGATTCTTCAGCGGACTCTCCGAGTCACGAGTGAGCTTTTGATCACCGTCAGAAAGTTACCAATTCTCTTTAAGTAAGTCAGGGGCCTTCCGTGTCTTTCAAAACAAGGGTAGAGAAGACGGTCAACAAACGGTACGAGGATGATGATACAGATGGTGTCTGAAACGTTGAGGGTCGCGGCTGGCAGGCTGACCCCTCCACCGAGGCTGACGTCCATCCTTTCAGACTGAGCGAAGAAGGTGCTGGACATCTTTGGGGGGTGTTGGGGAAGAAACAAGTAAACAGTGTTTTAGATTATGGGGGTGTTGGGGAAGAAACAAGTAAACAGTGTTTTAGATTATGGGGGTATTGGGGAAGAAACAAGTAAACAGTGTTTTAGATTATGGGGGTGTTGGGGAAGAAACAAGTAAACAGTGTTTTAGATTATGGGGGTATTGGGGAGGAAACAAGTAAACAGTGTTTTAGATTATGGGGGTATTGGGGAGGAAACAAGTAAACAGTGTTTTAGATTATGGGGGTGTTGGGGAAGAAACAAGTAAACAGTGTTTTAGATTATGGGGGTATTGGGGAGGAAACAAGTAAACAGTGTTTTAGATTATGGGGGTATTGGGGAAGAAACAAGTAAACAGTGTTTTAGATTATGGGGGTGTTGGGGAAGAAATAAGTAAACAGTGTTTTAGATTATGGGGGTGTTGGGGAAGAAATAAGTAAACAGTGTTTTAGATTATGGGGGTGTTGGGGAAGAAATAAGTAAACAGTGTTTTAGATTATGGGGGTATTGGGGAAGAAACAAGTAAACAGTGTTTTAGATTATGGGGGTGTTGGGGAAGAAACAAGTAAACAGTGTTTTAGATTATGGGGGTGTTGGGGAAGAAATAAGTAAACAGTGTTTTAGATTATGGGGGTATTGGGGAAGAAACAAGTAAACAGTGTTTTAGATTATGGGGGTGTTGGGGAAGAAACAAGTAAACAGTGTTTTAGATTATGGGGGTATTGGGGAAGAAACAAGTAAACAGTGTTTTAGATTATGGGGGTATTGGGGAAGAAACAAGTAAACAGTGTTTTAGATTATGGGGATGTTGGGGAAGAAACAAGTAAACAGTGTTTTAGATTATGGGGGTATTGCGGAAGAAACAAGTAAACCGTGTTTTAGATTATGGGGTTTTTTGGAAAGAAACAAGTAAACAGTGTTTTAGATTATGGGGTTGTTGGGAAAGAAACAAGTAAACAGTGTTTTAGATTATGGGGGTGTTGGGGAAGAAACAAGTAAACAGTGTTTTAGATTATGGGGGTGTTGGGGAAGAAACAAGTAAACAGTGTTTTAGATTATGGGGTTTTTTGGAAAGAAACAAGTAAACAGTGTTTTAGATTATGGGGGTGTTGGGGAAGAAACAAGTAAACAGTGTTTTAGATTATGGAGGTTTTTCTAAACACATTGTAGATCTTATGGAGGCTTTTGTAAACACATTGTAGATCTTGTTGAGATTATCATGTTCATTCTTATTTAGGTTGAATCTGTCAGAATTTTGTCACACTTTTATCTTTTTCATACAAAACACATGACAAATTTTCATTGCGCTTCTTTATGATTTTATTTAGCTTTCATTTATCTTCAACTTCTCTGAGAATTTCTTTTTTTTTTAGCTATCTATTGCATTTATTGCATTTTTTCCCAAAATCTTCACTCTATCGCTTTGTTCTTCTGTTTAATCTGTCTTTTGTAAATGCTTCATACTATAAAGTTAAACTGGTTCGATATAGCACTGTAATAATATTATTTCTTACTACTATGGATATTCTCTTGCTTGTTTGTATCTTCTTCATATCGTTAAAAGGCGTTTTTTTTTCTTTTCTACTTATGTCTTGATTTATTTTGTGCATTTGCTATCTGCTAGTCTAGTTCTAGCGATAACTGAACGTATCTATTGTAGTCTAGTTCTAGGAGCAACTGAACATATCTACTGTAGTCTAGTTCTAGGAGAATTTGAGCGTATCTACTGTAGTCTAGTTCTAGGAGCAACTGAACGTATCTACTGTAGTCTAGTTCTAGGAGAATTTGAGCGTATCTATTGTAGTCTAGTTCTAGCGGTAACTAAGCGTATCTACTGTAGTCTAGTTCTAGAGGTAAGTCTAGTTCTAGAGGTAAGTCTAGTTCTAGAGGTAAGTCTAGTTCTAGGGGTAACTGAGCTTATCTACTGTAGTCTGGTTCTAGGAGTAACTGAGCGTATATAATAATTGTAGTCTAGTTTTAGAGGTAAGTCTAGTTCTAAGAGTAACTAAGCGTATCTACTGTAGTCTAATAGTCTAGTTCAGAGGTAACTGAGCTTATCTACTGTAGTATATATTGTAGTCTAATAATCTAGTTCTAAAGGTAACAGAGCTTATCTACTGTAATCTAGTTCTATGAGTAAATGAGCGTATCTACTGTAGTCTAGTTCTAGAGGTAAGTCTAGTTCTAAGATTAACTGAGCGTATCTATTGTAGTCTAGTTCTACGGGTAATTTAATGACGGTTCTCTTTTTTTATAGCCTTTTTCACTAAGTTCTGTGCAAAGCTTCAACTTTCTACTATCAGTCTAACATTATCTACTTATCTAATATGAACTTTTATCACACAGGAAACAATAATATTTGCACTCAACAGAGTGAAATATCGCGGTTGAAAGCTGACCATAAACACTATACTTTCATTCTATCTCTGCTATATGCAATATACACTATTCGTTCATTTCATACTTAGTGATTCGAGTGCTGCTAATATCAACTCAGTTGATTCTTATGCAGGAAACTCTACCGTAGAGAGAGGAACAACAACACAGCTTCTTCAGATCATCAAAGGAAGTACCCCCTACCCTTTCAAAAACAAGTGTTTCAGCCCTATTAATCCCCTAACACTTTAAAGAGGGGTGTGCCCCCTCCCACCCCCTTTCAGGTTCTGACTCCCAGAGGCCTTGTAAGTTGTTTTTTAAAAATTATTTTTCTTATTATATTATTATTATTATTACTATTGTATATTTTTATGCGTTAATCGTCCAGGTGCTAGAATCCACTCACCTGAGCATAGATAGCCCAGTACATGACGACCAGTAGACAGAACGGGGTCACCTTGATCACGCTGCTCAGGCCATCCACCAGGTAATCCTCATGGTCGCCTCCAAAACTTTTCTTGGCCCTGGCCAAGAGCTTTTTCTCAGATCCTGAAGGCAGTTCAGGATTTGGTGCAGGGTTTGACTGCCAAAAATAAGACACGAGATTGCACAGAAACGTCGTCTTCATTTTAGTATTAACTGTAATATTGGCGAATGACTGGCGAATGGTGGGCGACGACTATAGCAGATATGGCACTGTCATCTCTGGGCTTGAAAACAACTACTAATCAAGACCCTATACAATCTTGAAGTAGTGCTTGATGTAAACTGTATGTTAGTATACTATATTATGCTTGAAGTAAACTGTCTATTAGTATGCTATACTATGCTATGCTTGATGTAAACTGTTTATTAGTATACTATATTATGATTGAAATAAACTCTCTGTTAGTATACTATATTATGCTTGGTGTAAATTTCTGTTAGTATACTATATTCTGCTTGATGTAAACTGTCTGTTAATATAAGAGGGTCATACTGAAAGTCATGAGCAGCAATTTTTTCAAAATCAGAATTTATAGATTGGGAAAATATAAATGTATCACCTTAACTGCATCCTTCGCACTTCATGCAGAGGTAATATGACGTCACCATCGTGTGTAACGTGACAACACGGAGCAGAAACAAAATGGCGGGTGCTGACGTTTCGTTTCATCACCGTGATGTTATTGAGTTCCTCTTTAAAGTGGAAATTCCCGCTGCTGAAATTCACCAAAGACTTCAACTTGCTTATGGAGATGTGCGTATGGGTGCTGGCAGTGTTAGGAGGTGGGTGAAACATTTCAAAGATGGAAACACGAACATCCAAGATATACCTCTCAGAGGTCGCCCTCGAACTGCCTCCACTGAACACAACGTGGAAAGGGTTGACGACATGATTAAACAAGACAGACGTGCTACAGTATCTGAAATCTCTGTAAATCTTGGAATAGGATACAATGCAGTACATGAAATGATTGAAACCCTAGGCTATAGAAAACTTTGTGCCCCCTGGACCTCACGTTTGTTGATTGAAGATCATAAAGCTGTGAGAATAACTCCTCTTGCCGGAAAACTGAGGAAATTCAGAAAATAGGTTAGGAAATTCTTCCACATCCTGCCTACAGCCCCGACCCGGCACCCAATGAATACCATCTTTTCGGTTTTGTGAAAAATAAATGCGAGGCCATCACTACGACACAGAAGAGAACGTCCAGAAAGCAGTGCGTCTGTGCCTTCTACCGGAAGAGTATTTTCAAACTTGCAGAGCGATGGGGAAAATATGTGCAGAGAAAAGGAGATTATGTTGAAAAGTGGAGAAAAGGATACAGATAAGGTGATATATTTATATTTTCTCTATTCTGATTTTTAAAACATTTTTGCTCACGACTTTTAGTATGACCCTCGTATGTATGCTTGATGTAAACTGTCTGTTAGTATAGTATACTGTGCTTGAAATAAACTGTCTGTTAGTATAGTATACTGTGCTTGAAATAAACTGTCTGTTAGTATAGTATACTGTGCTTGAAATAAACTGTCTGTTAGTATAGTATACTGTGCTTGAAATAAACTGTCTGTTAGTATACTATTTTGTGTTTTGTCTGTTAGTATACTATACTGTGCTTGAAATAAACTGTCTGTTAGTATACTACTGTTAGTATACTACACTGTGCTTGAAATAAACTGTCTGTTAGTATACTACACTATGATGGATGTAAACTGTCTGTTAGTATACTATACTATGCTTGATGCAAACTGTCTGTTAGTATACTATATTATGCTTGATGTAAACTGTCTGTTAGTATAGTATACTAACAGCCTGGTCAGCTGAATAAGTATCGACGTTTTTCTCATGAAAGAAAAGAAGATGAACTTCTCTGAACCAGGTATGCTGGAAGACAGTGTATATAATTAAACATGATTTCTGAGAGACCGTGTGATCTCTACTAACCGTAAAGACCGGGCTGGAGAGGTGGATTTAGTGATCTATGAAGAAAGGATGAGCGAGATGAGAGAGAATATTAACGTCTGTAAAGCAGACAAATAGGATGAGTGTGTGTGTGTGAGAGAGAGAGAGAGAGAGAGAGAGAGAAGAAGAAGAAGAAGAGGTCACAACTGAAGCACAGCGAGAAGTGTCCACTGTTAAGCCACTTTGTTCACCAGCTGTGATCGGGTCCTGCATACTTACATCTTGGATATAAACACTGCTAGCACATGCCTTTCAATTTGCACACTTACATCTTGGATATAAACACTGCTAGCACATGCCTTTCAACTTGCATACTTACACGAGAAACTGCTTCACAAAATGTTTGTTGGAAACGTTCACAAACATCTGGCATTTACCCTCTTCAAATTCATCTTCTAAGACGCAAAGACTGATAACTTATTTTCATGAAGATATCCACCTGATCAACTAATAACTACAAAACGGTGATTACCTTACATGCACCTTGTCCACAGATTTTAGCTGCCATAGACAGAACACTTCCTGAAATTCAAATGTTTGTTATCAGTTTCTAAACATTTTTAGCTGAAAAAGATAGAAACATCTGCAAAATATACAATGGTGATTGATAAGTTCTCGGTCTAAGGTACAAATACTTGAAACGCACAGTTGATATTAGGTGCTTTTCTAGATCAGGTTGATGTAAGATTATACGCCAAGTTTCCAGAAATTAACTGCAAAAATATTTGTTACAAGCTACTGAAGTGGTAAAGGGTGTTAGAAATTGAGAAAATGGATAAAATTTCTCATCGAGCAGGTCATTCGCTACCTCAAGGGCTTATCATCAAAGGAGATCCATGAGGATATGGTGGAGACTCTAGGGGAGAATCCCCCTTCTTACAGCACAGGGAAGAAATGGGCAGCTCAATTCAAACATGGAAGGGAGAGTCTGGAAAATGATCCTCGTCCAGGAAGACCAAGAACAGTAACCACAAATGAAACCACCGGCAGAATCCATGACATGATAATGGACGATCGACGACTAACTGAGAGGTACATTGCTACTGAGTTTGGCATCTCCCAGGAACGTGTTCATGCCATTATTCACAATGATCTTCAAATGCCAAAGGTCTCTGCTCGATGGGTCCCGAAACTTCTTGGAGCTGATCACAAACGACAGCGTCAAGAGACAATCTTGGCCATTTTTCTACAGATCCTGAAAAGTTTCTTCAGCAGTTTGTGACTATGGATGAGACTTGGGTTTATCATTCTCAACCAGAAACCAAAGAACAGCCAAAGCAGTGAAAACATCATGGATCCCCACTTACAAAGAAAGACCGTGTGATTTCTACTAACCGTAAAGTCTGGGATGTGTATGTGAGAGATAGAGAGAGAGAGAGAAAGAGAGAGAAAAGAAGAAGCCACAACTGAAGCACAGCGAGAAGTGTCCACTGTTAAGTCACTTTATTCACCAGCCGTGCTCGGGTCCTGTCTGCAGGCAAAGTGATGGCTTTCATCTTTTGGGATTCAGAAAGTGTGCTATTGGTAGATTCAGAAGGTGTGCTATTGGTAGACTATCTTCAAAAGGTCAGATCGGTCACCGGGGCCTGTTACGCTAATCTTGTGAAGCAAATGCTTTCAGCAAGACAATGCTCTAGTTCTCAAGTCTACTGTGGCAATGGCTGCCATCCATGAATGCGGCTTCCAGCTTCTTGAACATTCTCCTTATTCCCCAGATTTGGCCCCTTCGGACTATTACCTGTTTACCAAACTCAAAAAGGAGCTCAGTGGTGGCAAATTTGCTTCGGATGATGAATTCATTCATGATGTAGACCACTTTCTATTGGCACAAGATGCTGACTTTTACAAAGAAGGGATCCGTATGCTCCAGGATCGCTGGACTAAGTACATAAACTTACAAGAGGAATGTGTTGAGAAATAACCATAAAAGTTGCCCATAAGAAAAGCCGTTGTAGCTTATGCCGAGAACTTATCAATCACCTCTCGTACAATCTCTTTGAAAACCAAAACGTATCGAGTAAACTAGGGTTCAGTATGTAACATATACAGCCTTTACTTGGACACCTCAAAGGGAACAAAATGAGGGGCATACCACTGAGGACATGGAGACGCACAATACAAGAAGAACTAAAGGAAGCGTGTAAGACAAGATTTGAGGTATCCCGACTTTCTGAAGACAGGATTGACTGGAGAATTTTTGTTGATGTCTTATGTTCCATTAGGAGTACAGAGGAATGATGATGATGATGATGATGATGATGATGATGATGATGATGATGATGATGATGATGATGTATGTATGTATGTAACCAGGAAAAAGACAGATGTCAGGCGAAGATTATTCAAGAAAAACATACAAAATGTGGTTTTGTGAACCATTTATACTCTCAAACTCCTGTCGAGTATTCACTGAATTACTAACTGTAACTCTAGCGCCCCAGCTTGATAATTTTCCAGGTAGTCCTGTCTATATTCTGTTCCCGTACTTTGTTCTACAGCAGACCTTTTTCTCGCCGTAAGAAAAATTCGATCTGCCTCCAAAGGGCACCAACATCTGGAATTCTGCCGCTGACACAGGTTTATTGATTGACCTTCATCTCTAAACTAGGCAAAGTTGAAATTGAAAGAAATTTTTAAAAGGCGAGACTTAGGGGCAGAGCAGATAGCAGATCAAGCAGGCATTATGAAAGAAGATGACAAAACAAAAGATTTCATTGATAATTATAAATTGGCATCCTTGTCCAGTATATTATTGGAACCTGAAATTGCTAATAAACTGCTTGCTGGAAGTACTGGAAGGATGGTCCGTCAACACAACCAGATGGTTTCAACCACTGTACACTTATCGATTCTGAAGAAAAGACTGATGCACCTATGAATGTGTCCAGAGTGCAAAGGTGATGTCCTTACTATTTTCTTCACATCTGAATTGTGACTTACAGGAGAACATGTTGGAAAATTATTTAGGTGTTATCTCATCCAACTTCAGGATTAAATAAATAAATAAAAACCATGTACCACAGGGCTTAAGAACATACCCGTAGAAGATTGGTAAAATACCTACATCATAAATTTAGACTTCGTACGTTGGTCTTTTTTCTTTTAAACTTACGAGAGCCATACCGAAACTCGAGATCAACAATTTTTAAAAATAACAATTTATAGATTGAGAAAATATAATTGTATCACCTTAACCTGCACCCTTTGCATATGTAGAGCTCACATGACGTCACCATCATGTGTCACGTGACCACACGGAGCAGAAACAAAATGGCGGGTGCTGACGTTTCGTTTCGTCAACGTGATGTTATTGAGTTCCTCTTTAAAGTGGAAGTCCCCGCTGTTGAAATTCAAAAAAGACTTCAACTTGCTTAGGAGATACGTGTATGGGTGCTAGCTGTGTTAGGAGGTTGGTGAAACATTTCAAAGATGGAAACACGAACATCCAAGATATGCCTCGCAGCAGTCGCCCTCGAAATGCCTCCACTGAACACAACGTGGAAAGGGTTGACGACATAATTAAACAAGACAGACGTGCCACAGTATCTGAAATTGCTGTAAATCTTGGAATAGAACACATTGCAGTACAGGAAATGATTGAAACCCTAGGCTATAGAAAATTTTATGCCCGCTGGGCCCTACGTTTGTTGACCGAAGATCACAAAGCTGTGAGAAAAACTCTGTTCGCCGGACAACTGAGGTAATTCAGAAAATAGGTTGGTAAATTCTTCCACACCCTGCCTATAGCCCCGATCTGGGACCAAGTGATTACTATCTTTTCGGTTTTGTGAAAAACACGTGCGAAGCCATCACTACGACAGAGGAGAGAACGTCCAGAAAGCAGTGCATCTGTGCCTTCGGTCAGCTGGAACGGAATTCTACGGGGGGGGGGGGGGGGGGGGGGGTTCAAACTTGCAGAGTGATGGGAAAAATGTGTGCAGAGAAATGGATATTATATTGAAAATTGAAGGTAAGGATGCAGATTAAGCTGATACATTTATATTTTCTCTGTCTATAAATTAAGATTTTCAAACATTTTTGCTCACGACTTTCAGTATGACCCTCGTATCAGTAGACTATGATTATTCCCAACTTATCAGTAGACTGATTATTGCCAACGTATTAGTAGAGTAAGATTATTGCCAGCTTATCAGTAGACTATGATTATTGCCAGAATGCCTACAGTATACCTTTATGCATCGGATATTGATCAACTGCTCTTAAAACGCCTGTAGACTCTCAGCAATGGTGTAGCACTCTGCAACATACCTTTTGGAGCCGTCCTGATGTACTTCGACCTGGCGGCGATGAAAATAGCCAGGGCTAGGATCATGCTGAGAAATGGGACCAAGAACCCCCAGGCAAAGCTAATCTCCTGCTGGATGTAAGCCACACCCGCGTATGCCGCGAAAGCTCCAACATTGACGACGAAGTAGAACCTGCGTGAGATTGTTAAACAAAATTACAGGCTAACATTATGAAGACCAGCGGACATGTCTCAGCAAAGAGCGACATCTGGGAAGGGGAAACTATCTGGGAATCTATAGGAAAAAAAAACAACCCAATATTGTTGATATCTTGAGAGAGAGAGAGCACCGGGGAAGAAAAAGACTGTATAGGACATTGAAAAAACATGAATAAAAAAAACAGATACAATTCATTTCAAGTGAATATGCACATAAATGTAGATGTAGCCCTACGAAATAAGAATGGGAAAAAAATAAAGCTAACTACAAAATCTATTTTATCATATTTTTTTGTAATGGCGTTCCCCAGTATTGAGCAGCTGATATGAGGCAGTAACAAACATAATCCTCATAGCTAGGGCATTACATTTTCAGAACTAAATTGAAAGGGACTACAAAGCATAAAGAAACTACTTATCTTTAGTAAATATCATTAATACTTGCAATATACACAGCAAAAAAAAAGAGAGGAAGACCAAGGCGAAGATGGCTGCAAGACATCGTTGATGATCTGCAAATGGATGCATCAGCAGCAGGCCATCTTGCTCACAACCGAAAGGCCTACAGGAGTGCTGTTAGGGAGGCAAAGTTCCACAAGGGACATGCAAATGAATGAATGAACACAGCAATTATACTACAGATACAACTTGCAATATACACAGCAATTTACTTCATATGCAACAGCAGGAATTGCAGAGACTGAAAATATCGAGACAGTCACAAAATAATCATGAGTTTCGATGTTAATCTACCTTGCACCGCATTCTCCACTCTTGGCACAAAATAAATCGCCTCGAAATAATATAAGGAGGTTCCCAAACAAGATATACACAAGAAGCAATGATACAAAACATGAATCTTCAGTTAAAAATTAAATCCATTTATTTCTCTTCAGCATCGAACACACCATTCACAAAAACACAACATTCACATGAACACAACATTCACATGAACACATTCACTTGCTCCCTCAAACTTCTCAGGTTCCCTTAATTTGGCCCTGACAACTCACAATGCAAACAAGTCTTATTCACCTCTAATAATCACTTAAATCTAAAATGTGTATCATGCAGGCCTTCTGGTTTTATCAGTACTCACGGCTGAAAACATGCAAATGATTATCTCTTCAACTCGTCTTATCTTGGACTACCTGTCGCCATATTTATTCCCATAGAGTTCTCCAAATATCGTGGACACAAAAAATAACAAATATATCTATACTACAAGAGCTAAATATTGAAGAAGGCTGGCTAGTAAAGAGGATTAAAGAGAGAAAACTTAAATATTTTGGACACATTAAACGTCATGATAATTTAGAGAAGACCATATTGGAAGGATACATGATGGGGAAAAAGAAAAAGAGGAAGACCGAAACGAAGATGGCTGCAAGACATCGTTGACGATCTGGAAATGGATGCAACAGCAGCAGGCCATCTTGATCACAACCGAGAGGCCTACAGGAGTGCTGTTTGGGAGGCAAAGTTCCGCAAGGGACATGCAAATGAATGAATGAGATCTTGTTTCTCAGGCCTCCATGGCGATCTGAGCTCCGTGTTTGTCAATCGTGCTTTGCTCCATCAACCTTCAACACTTGATATCACCAGCTTTCTCATAAACCTTCAGCAATTGTCATCACCAGCTTTGTCATCAACCTTCAGTACTTGATATCACCAGCTTTGTCATCAACCTTCAGTACTTGATATCACCAGCTTTGCTCATAAACCTTCAGCACTTGATATCACCAGCTTTGTCATCAACCTTCAGCACTTGATATCACCAGCTTTCTCATAAACCTTCAGCACTTGATATCACAAGCTTTCTCATAAACCTTCAGCACGTGATATCACCAGCTTTCGCATAAACCTTCAGAACTTGATATCACTAGCTTTCTTGAGACATTCGATGATAAATAGCGTATTTCACAGGACTGACCGTCGACTGTCCAATCGACATAGAAATTGCCAATGGCCGCCCTACCTGTTCTCTCTCTCTCTCTCTCTCTCTCTCTCTTTCTCTTTCTCTCTCTCTCTCTGCCCCAGACTATGACTTCCCATCATTCAATCTCTCGCGCGAGGCTCCACCGTTCTTTCCCCTTACACTAAGGTAGTCTGTTCCCGCATAGTCCATTCAGTAGGATCTGTTCCAGGCTATTTTACTTTCTTAGAGTCTGCTAATCTATAAATAATTTTCAAAGATCAGTACTGCCTCATCTGGGTCTGCATGCTACTCCCCACATCGGCCGTGTCCTTTAAAAAACACATAGCAAACCTGCTCACCAGTTGAAGAAGGATCTCACAGCGCCCTTGCCAAGAGATTCCACTTGCTCAGCTCCGAAAGGCCCTACGTTGGCCTTGATCCCTCCAGTTCCCAGAGCTACAAACACCAGACCAGTCATGAAAATACCTCTTTTTCCCTCCTGTGTTTTTCGTTTGGAAAAGAGTTGTAAAAAAAAATCAGGACATGATGTAGAGATGATCAAGATAATTCAGCAGGTGTATTTAAAACTGCAAAAGTAACTTCAACAACAACCAGCAATCTTTAAGAAGCCACGGCAGTCGTTAAGTTTTCTGACGAGTACAGTTGTATGTACAAACTACAAGTATTTCAAATGTCCCAGGTGATTATCAGTGCTGAAAGCACTTCAAATTTTACAAGTACTGTGATAAATATGCAAGTGTCTCTTAAGTTACTGTCACAAATATGAGTATGAGGGCCAGTCAAAATTATTTTTTTTCTTATTCACGGATGAGTCCAGATTCTGTCTGCAAGGCCATGATGGACGTGATTTAGTGTACAGGCGAAGAGGAGAACGCTTTGCGAATAACTGTGCACTAGAGATGGATAGGAGGAAAGGAGGCAGTGTAATGGCTTGGGGAGGAATATCCTATGCTAGGCGAACAAACCTAGTCTTCCTCAGTGGCAACCTTGCAGGTTTTACGATACAGGGACGAAATCATTACACGACACGTAGTGTCTTTTCTGGATGCTAATGGACTAGGCGTGACACTGCTGCAGGATAACATGTCGCACGTGTGATCAGGGACAACTTTCAGTAACATCAGATTACTGTCCTGCCATGGTCAGCAGTTTCACCGGACCTGTCACCTATCAAGCACATTTCGGATGAATTGGATAACACACAATAGTTAGTGTATAAGTATATAACTATACACGAAGCACTGCAGTAAAGCTGTGAATTGATTCCTGACACACACCGCCGGACAAGTCACACCTTATAATTTACAGCTAAGTACTCTTTTAAATTATTTTTTAGTATTCATGTGAATCTATACTTTATTTCCTTTCTCTATTTCTTCGTCCTGTATGTTTTTGTATGATTAAGGCTCACGCCGAAACGTCACAACTTTGTAATCGTTACGTAATAAAGCTGCTATTACTTTTTCCTATTTTATATATTGGAATGAATTGGACCGCAAGTTACGAAGACGACACAGTCGTCCTGGAAACCCCAAGAATTAACCCAAGCGTTGCAAGAAGAATGGAATAGCATGCATCAACAATTGATACAACGTGTCATTGGTTCGATGAGAAGGCGGTGTCAAGCAGTGATAACTGCCCGAGGAGGACACACACGATATTGAAACCCTGATTTTCTTTTCTTGGGGTGGTGACCCACATTAGGTGAGTTTTTTTTTCACTTTTTTGTGACATGTGACTGGCCTGAAAGTTATAATTTTTTCTGTTACTGGATAATCAAACATAATATGTGCCAAATTTTATTTCAGTCATCACCTGAGCACGTTCATTGTGCTTTTTAAAGTATTGCACACTTACTTTTTTCAGTGAGTAATATATATATATATATATATATATATATATATATATATATATACCTGGGATCTGCACAGAATAAGACCACTGTACCCTACCACGCATGATCGTAAAAGGCGACTAAGGAGGGTTCGGCATAGGGCCAGCAACCCTATCTGGTAAAAAAAAAACAAACTTCAGACTGCTACAGAAACAGAAGCAAGGGAAATAAAAAATGCAGGCAAAGGACAGGCATTTGTGGAAAACCATTGCGGAAGCCCCATGTGCCCTGGGCACTTAAGGTTCATATATATATATATATATATATATATATATATATATATATATATATATACTACATCTCTCATGACTGACTCTGCTAATGCTGGATTTACACAACTGGCCACAGTAATGGTGCAACATTAAGGCAATAGTTTGAAATAATATATGTGCAAGCAATAGTTTACCCACAGATAAAAATGCAAAAATTGTATTATCCGTGGAAGCAAGCCACATTAAAATAACTTTATGCTGTAACCAAAGCTTTTACTGCACAACTTGCATAAACTTCCTGTCATGACAACAGACACATGTAGGTTATTCCCTAAAGCTGTACGTACGACACTGAGCTTATTCCATCCCCAGCTTTCGTAGTCAACAGCAGACACTGGCAGAAGAAATGTACCTGAAAGAGAACAGACAAGCAATGAGATAGTGACTGCTGAAGACGACCATGAATGTCAGCGAGAAATAATGGAACTCAGTCTCGTTATACTGACGAGTTTCTGTTTGCTGTGTTGATGACAAGATACTAAACTAGGAAATCTACTGGCACTGCAGCATACACATACATGGCACTGAAACAAATATAGAGTGTAAATCTCGTTAGTGCATAGTTTACATTTTTATAACTAGTTTGGGGGGGGGGGGGATTTTATCCAGCTATTACAGACCAACAATCCCTTGGAAACGTACTACTCGAATGAATGAGTGAATGAATGAATGAATGAATGAATAATCTTTATTTTTAAAGGGTAAAGAATTGGGCACGCAGGCCCGTCTTACATTCTGCCCTTCATCACTCCATCGAGGTCATTCTAGCTAATTATGCATGCAGTATATCTAGGGGGAGAGAACCTGGGTTGGCCGTCATGATGGGGGAGCTGGATTGGCCTCGAGTACGGTAGTATACTGCCAAGGGATTGTTGGTCTGTAACAGCTGGATAAATTACACCCCCCCCCCCCCAAATGGTTATAAAAATGTAAACTATTCACCAACGAGGTTTAAAAATGGTGCCATGATTTTACCCTTCCATGTGGTCATACTCTGTGCTAAACCATTTAGTCATTTAAAATTCCAACATTGACAAATGTTTTGTTTTGAGCTGCATGATTAGCTCAATGTCAGATCAAGAAGAAGAAAAAAAAATGAGCGAGATCAAGCGAAAACCCGGATGTGACGTCAAGGGGGCGAGCAGCTGCGTGTGTGGTGTAACCTAGATTCACGGAGATGTTCTCGGTTGTAACGAGTGAAAAATTCGAAAAACTGAATGAAGATTTCGACAGAGTATCAGCTGATTATACAGATCTGTGCGATATTTCTCTTACGAACGTCAAGTAAACTAAAATGGTGGAGACAAATGGAGGAAGAAGTTCAGTCTGTTACAACCTCAGACACTTCAGACTCGAATGAATGCACTCAAGCACACATGAGCGCCATGGATACTTCGTTTCTTTAGCAACTATCAGAAACTTTACATGCAGTGAACATTTCAGTGCTTACGCTGGAAACTAATGTGCAAATCAATCCAAGTCATGGAGAGGCTGATAAAATAGAGCCATGGCTCAAACAGACTGACAAATCTGGCATCACACATAGACTCAGTGATGAAAAAACAAGACGTCTTTTGCTACACACTGCAAGAGGTACAGTAGCTGACTACCTAAGTAGACCATCAGTTCAGCATAGTGACAGAACGTTTTCACAGAACAGCCAAGACAGCTTTCACCTACATTCAGTTGAAAAACATAGACAAGCAATTTGTCATCATTACCTATTGCATCAATTGTCTGTGTGACAAGTCCTTACAACTCAACTCGTGCTAAACAGTTTTCAAAACTTCGATGAAGTTTGCAAATGTGCGCTGCAAGAAGAAAATGTACAAAAGAGACTTCAGGAGAGATGTATGCAGTATCCAGCTCGACAAGGTGCTGTCTTAAGAGTTGCACAACACAGCACAGTTCAAGAGGTGTCTACACGTCACAGTAGGTTACGTCACACACTTATAGTTACACAATTAGTGATTACTCAGTTTAAAAAACCCCACGACGTGTTTTCGTTGCGGAAAAATGAACCACGCAGTCAGAGAATACCGGACATGAACAATTCTACCATCAGTCATGAAACACTGTGTCTAGTCTAGGACATGGACATGTAGCTGGAAAATCTAGTCAGACCTCATTCATTCGTTCATTCATTTGCATGTCCCTTGCGGAACTTTGCCTCCCAAACAGCACTCCTGTAGGCCTCTCGGTTGTGAGCAGGATGGCCTGCTGCTGATGTATCCATTTGCAGATCATCAGCGATGTCTTGCAGCCATCTTCGCTTTGGTCTTCCTCTCTTTCTTTTTCCTATTATGTACCCTTCCAAGGCGGTCTTCTCTAGAATATCATGACGTTTAATGTGTCCAAAATATTTAAGTTTTCTCTCTTTAATCCTCTTTACTAGCCAGCCTTCTTTACTAGTCAGACCTGTTACACTATTTAACTTTGTTCTTCCTTAAGGAAAAAAAAAATTATGGTGCAGTGTTGGGCAATTAGGTCTGGTATTTTTATAAACATTGTAAACTTTGTGATATGACACTTTTTTTCTGTGAATGTGAGGGAGAATGTAGACGATGCACTTTTAGATCGAGGGGTGTACGACCTTGATCGAAGCGCCATCATTTACGTGATTGGTAGTTGTTCTGATATATATATATTATATATATATATGGAAACATTGGTGGACACATTAGAGTTAGATAGAGGCAATGGCCGTGTAATGTCTTGTTCGTTGTGCCTATGGATGTATTATGGTGATTTTTTTCCGTGCCGACCTCATGTGGTGTAGATTATGTAGTGTGCAGTAAGCTGTGGATATATATTTCCTTATTTACTTATCGATATGGAAATTCTGTGTGTGATTTCAGTGTGGTTTATCAGTATATTGAACAACCAACATGTTTGATTAGCTATTATGCTCTCATCTTGTACCGCAGCAACGCGGTTATATGGAGGTGTGTCGCGGCAGCGGTAGCTGCGTGGAATAAGTGCCATTGCACATTAGATTTATAATGTAGGCTACGTGTAGGTCCAAGAGAGCCTGGGACCACAGGTCCATCAGGTTTAAATAATGCAACATGAGAAGTCAATTATCATATGATACCATGCTTAATTACCATTATAATGACACCTGTCTTGATGCCACGTTAGTGTCAATGTCAGTTTTATGTGTTGTTGTGGCGTATAGTGAGATTTAAATGCTGTGTGCTATTCAGACTTGGTGATTTTTACTACAGGTCAGTTATTGTGTATTTGTTAAATGCTCAGCATTTATGCATAATTAGCATATCTTATGCCTAGGAGGGGAGAACCTGGGTTGGCGGTCATGATGGGAGAGCTAGATTGGCCTCGAGTACAGTAGTACATTGCCAAGGGATTGTTGATCTGCAACCATCCTGAGAAAATATATTCCTCCCAATAATTATAAAATGTAAACTATGCACCAACGAGTTTTACAATAGCGGGGCACAATTTAAATTCGAGCTTGCTAGTCAAGAACTGTATTCACCACATTAACTCTTTTACTACTAAATCAATCTCCATGCTCTGCTGGATTAGATTTTGATGAGAAATTTTTGGTAGAAATGAACTGGAGGGAAGTTACACTATAATTTTAAAATATCGAGTTAGAAAAGTGCTGCTTCTTGTTTTATTTAGGCGTTGCCTAAATGTCGCCCTGAACATTGATTCGCTTATTTGTGCAAGATAAACCAACACTGCCAATGTTGGTTTAGAATGAAAGAGTTAACGCGACGTGAGAGAATTACTAGCAGTAGCCATTTTTAATGCAACCATTGAGAATTTTTTAAAGAGATCGCATGTATCGTAAAATTGGCTAGATGGTACGTGAGCACTGATTTGGAGTCTGGCATAATTTCTCATCACAAACTTATAGTTTCTTAGAATGTGTCGTCTCGTGCTGTATACTCTGACATGCGCTTAGAACAATCATCTCTGCATGCCTTGTGATCATCAGGGCTTTGTCTCAGAACGTATGATCTTACCTATGCTTCTTTGATTGCCATATCCGCTGTTTATGATTATTGTCTGTGCTGTTCGTGTTTATGATTATTGTCTGCGCTGTTTATCTTTATGATTACGACAACGGTTGTGAATGCCCCGATTTTCTCCCCTACTTATTACAGCTTTGCACTTGGTCTATGCACACATTCTGGGGCCTGTATGACATCTTTTCTGTACGTTCGCTCGTTCGTTATTCGGAAAATGACTTCATTGCAATAATGATACTCCTACATCTGCTCTACCTGGACACTTAACAAAACAGCAGAGAAACACATAAATGCCTTTGAATGTAAATGCTACAGAAGAGTTCTTCAAATATAATGGACACAACAACAACAACAACAACAAATATATATATATATATATATATATATATATATATATATATATATATATATATATATATATCCATACTACAATAACTTAATATTGAAGAAGGCTGGCTATTAAAGAGGATTAAACAAAGAAAAAGTAAACATTTTGGACACATTAAACGCCATGTTAACACAGAGAAGACCGTCTTAGAAGGGTACATAATAGGAAAAAGAAAGAGAGGAAGACCAAGGCGAAGATGGCTGCAAGACATCGTTGATGATCTGCAAATGGATGCATCAGCAGCAGGCCATCTTGCTTACAACCGAGAGGCCTACAGGAGTGCTGTTATGGAGGCAAAGTCCCCCAAGGGACATGCAAATGACTGACTGACTGACATCTGCTCTCTCCCTATCTCACAGCTACTGTTCCAATTACTATCCCAGAAAGGGTGCCGCAGGCAGCATCGACGCCGCCCATTTCCGTACTAGATTTCCAAGAACAGCTTCAGTAGCGGTCGCCTGCCCAGCTCTTTTTGCAATTTCCAACACCCAAAGGATTTCCAACTGCCAATGGATTTCCAAGGGATTTCCGATTGCCAAGGGATTTCCAACGGCCAAGGGATTTCCAACTGCCAAGGTATTTCCAACGGCCAAGGGATTTCCAACGGCCAAGGGATTTCCAACGCGAACGACATTGACAGGAACGTCCAGTCCCGCTATCTTCAGACCAGGGGAATTTATAACAGTCTCGCTATTTTCAGACCAGGGGGAATTATAACAATCCTGCTCTCTTCAGACCAGGGGAAATTATAACATTCCCGCTCTCTTCAGACCAGGGGAATTATAACATTCCCGCTCTCTTCAGACCAGGGGAATTATAACATTCCCGTTCTCTTCAGACCAGGGGAATTATAACAGTCCCGCTCTCTTCAGACCAGGGGAATTTATAACAGTCCCGCTATCTTCAGACCAGGGGAATTTATAACATTCCCGCTCTCTTCAGACCAAGGGAAATTTTAACATTCCCGCTATCTTCAGACCAAGGGAAATTATAACAGTCCCGCTATCTTCAGACCAGGGGAAATTATAACAGTCCCGCTATCTTCAGACCAGGGGAAATTATAACATTCCCGCTCTCTTCAGACCAGGGGAATTATAACAGTCCCGCTATCTTCAGATTAGGGGAATTTATAACAGTCCCGCTATCTTCAGTACAGGGAAATTATAACAGTCCCGCTATCTTCTGACCAGCGTAATTTATAACAGTCCCGCTATCTTCAGACCAGGGGAATTTATAACAGTCTCGCTATTTTCAGACCAGGGGAATTATAACAATCCTGCTCTCTTCAGACCAGGGAAATTATAACATTCCCGCTCTCTTCAGACCAGGGGAATTATAACATTCCCGCTCTCTTCAGACCAGGGGAATTATAACATTCCCGTTCTCTTCAGACCAGGGGAATTATAACAGTCCCGCTCTCTTCAGACCAGGGGAATTTATAACAGTCCCGCTATCTTCAGACCAGGGGAATTTATAACATTCCCGCTCTCTTCAGACCAAGGGAAATTTTAACATTCCCGCTATCTTCAGACCAAGGGAAATTATAACAGTCCCGCTATCTTCAGACCAGGGGAAATTATAACAGTCCCGCTATCTTCAGACCAGGGGAAATTATAACATTCCCGCTCTCTTCAGACCAGGGGAATTATAACAGTCCCGCTATCTTCAGATTAGGGGAATTTATAACAGTCCCGCTATCTTCAGTACAGGGAAATTTATAACAGTCCCGCTATCTTCTGACCAGCGTAATTTATAACAGTCTCGCTATCTTCTGAGCAGCGTAATTTATAACAGTCTCGCTATCTTCTGACCAGCGTAACTTATAACAGTCTCGCTATCTTCAGAACAGGGGAAATTATAACATTCCCGCTATCTTCAGACCAGGGGAAATTATAACAGTCCCGCTGTCTTCAGCCAGTGAAATTTATACCAGTCCCGCTATCTTCAGATCAGTGAAATTTATACCAGTCCCGCTATCTTCAGACCAGGGAAATTTATACCAGTCCCGCTATCTTCAGACCAGGGAAATTTATACCAGTCCCGCTATCTTCAGACCAGGGAAATTTATACCGGTCCCGCTATCTTCAGATCAGGGGAAATTTATACCAGTGCCGCTGTTTTCAGACCAGGGAAATTTATACCAGTCCCGCTATCTTCAGACCAGGGAAATTTATACCAGTCCCGCTATCTTCAGACCAGGGAAATTTATACCAGTCCCGCTATCTTCAGACCAGGGAAATTTATACCAGTCCCGCTATCTTCAGATCAGTGAAATTTATACCAGTCCCGCTATCTTCAGATCAGGGGAAATTTATACCAGTGCCGCTGTCTTCAGACCAGTGAAATTTATACCAGTCCCGCTATCTTCAGACCAGTGAAATTTAAACCAGTCCCGCTATCTTCACAGCAGTGAAATTTATACCAGTCCCGCTATCTTCAGACCGGGGGAAATTTATACCAGTTCCGCTATCTTCAGACCAGTGAAATTTATACCAGTCCCGCTATCTTCACACCAGTGAAATTTATACCATTCCCGCTATCTTCAGACCGGGGAAATTTATACCGGTCCCGCTATCTTCAGATCAGGGGAAATTTATACCAGTCCCGCTATCTTCAGACCAGGGAAATTAATACCAGTCCCGCTATCTTCAGATCAGGGGAAATTTATACCAGTCCCGCTATCTTCAGATCAGGGGAAATTTATACCAGTCCCGCTATCTTCAGACCAGGGAAATTTATACCAGTCCCGCTATCTTCAGACCAGGGAAATTTGCTACTGCTGGATTCACGAGGGGAAAAAAAATCTCTGCCACGTTTGGTGGGATTCAAACTCACAACCTCTAGCACCCATGGCGAACGATTAACCTGAAGTCCATTCAGTCCCTTTTTCTGCAGGATGCGTGTAAAAATTATTTTATGTGGACCTTCGGCGATTGTTTCTCTTGATTTAATTGTCAACATATCCACGTCCTCATATTCTGGCCATCTTCTTGAACTTGATTTAAAAAAAAAAAGATGTGCATCTGAAAAGGTGGGATTGTTTGTAAGCAAAGCGGGCACACATAAATTTCTCTAATTAACAGATATTCACGTGGAAGTACAATGTATGGCGCGCAGTGATGAATCAATTCTAAAAGCGAGAACTCGCTCACTTAGACCAATGTCTTGAAGGCATGCAATTTACACGACGTCACGTTCTCGCCAATCAACATGGCGAGAATGTTACCTTTGAACTCCTGGTGTTTTCGAAAAATGCAAAATTACAGGAAATCTACGACTGTTGGAGTCACTTCTTTGCGAAATAAAAGAAAAATGCCAGAAATAACCAGCATAAAAAAACTCACCTATAATATACAAGAAACAAGAGCAAACAATCGTCTTAAATCGCCCAGCATAAGCATCCGAGATAAATCCTCCAAAAATGGGAATGATATATACAAATCCTGTAAAGATAATAAATTTCATAAATGTTAACTATAACATACAACATAATTCATGCCCGAAGTAAACCACTCGTGTATGTTATACGTTTGGTACTCTTTCAGAAAAGTACGGATACTAAAGTTGGTTACGGCATCCGTGATATAAAGTTTGTAAAATCTTATACGTTTTACTTAGATAAATATATACGACCTAAATAATTATACATTACTTTGATAAAGACATATTACTCTCATAAGTATAACTTATATAGATAAAATGCATTATTCTGATAAATATATTTTACCTCCATAAATATATATTACCTTTAAAAATATACAATAGCCAGAAAAATAATTTGCTTACATAACAATGCATTACCTGGATAACTATACTATCTGGTCAATGAGAGTCAGGAAGATTGTGCTACAGTGTTACATTGAACCAGTCTGTGGATGAGAACACTGGACGGAGATTACAGAAATACAAATAAAACTGGAATTGGCTGAAATGTGGCTCTTAAGATGAATGCTGAAGTTACCATAGAAACCGAGGAAATCGAACGAGAAAGTTCTGAAAGAGACACAAGAAACAAGGAAAATTTTAACGAAAATCATAAAACAGAATCATCCAGAAATTTTTGGGGCGTGTTTGGAGGAGGGGGCGGGCTAGGGCACCTTATGGTAACAGGGAAGACCGAAGGTAGGAGAGACAGAGGTAGATAGAGAAAAAAATGTTTGATGGTTTATCAAACCTTGCACGGGCAATGCTCAGTGACAAGTCTGTTGAGATCCACAAGGGATCGAGGGTTATGGAGGAACATTATATTTCACTACCGTCGGCAGGGACTTAGAGAAGAAGCGATAACTGTACATTACCTAGATAAAATACATTAACTAAACAAATACACGAACTGACAAACGGGTATTCTTTTTTCCTTCTAAATCGTCCGTTGTGTCGAAGAACCACAGACCAGTATGTTAAAAATTTGAACACACGTAAAGTAAGGGAAACAACCCTATTAATTCATGACAACAGTACAGACCTCCGAATACCTGGCTGATCGTGGTGGCCGCTGCTTGTCCTATCTCAAGTTTACTTGTGCAGTAAAGAACCATATTGGCCACGATACTGTAGTACGACAGTCGCTCGCACATTTCCGTTACTAGGATACACAGCGTGAGCAAAACTACTCGGGTATTGCTGAAGAAAAAAAAAAAGCATAAACAAAAGGTTCTGGTGGGTTTTTTCACTGCTGCACAAAAGACTAGTGTTTATACTTTTCGATAAATGACTTGAAATACAAAGTAGCAAATAGGGACAAAATTAGAATATCAATACACACAAAAAAATCGTAGATAAGAGGTTACAAAAAAAAAAAGAAAGAAAAACCTTAAGGAAATATGGACAGAGAAACGACCTGAGGATTGCGGTAAAACTGATTCTAGTAGAGTACAGGTAGTCGCAGGTGTATTGTGTAATCTTACGAGAAAAAAAGACAGAAAGAAGTAAAGGTGAGAAAGAATACTAAAAGAGAAAATAAGATGAGCGCGAAGAAATGTAAAACAACTAGTAACAAACCAATATTTCGGCGATATGCCTTTATCAAGGACAATTAAAATAACGAAACAACAGACAAAGACAAGAAAATGTCATTTATCCGGCAGGGATCTTTGTTGTTACAAACAACCGGTCAGAGGGTCTCTACCAGCTAAGAATCGCTTTTGCGTTTATTTGTTGTTTATTATTTTGGTTTGTTACTGCTTGTTTTGCATTTCTACGAGCTAATATTATTTCTTTATCATTCCTTCTCACTTTTATTTCTTTCTGCCTTCTTTTGTAAAACTACACTATACGCCTCTGACTAAGAAAGTAGTGGAACATTTGTAGCAGTTGTTTCATAGCTTTCCACAGGCTGTGATTAACATGTTGCCCTTGACCTACAGCAAATTTACCTGGGAGTACCATGTACTTAGACATCTGCTGCAAATATCTGCTGTCTATTTAACGAAATTTTGAAATATTGGTCAACTCATAAACATGGGTTTCGCCGCCCAATATTTCTTTTCATAATAAAAAAACCATTGCTTCTATTTCTTGTCATCACTTAACCATTGCTTCTATTTCTTGTCATCACTTAACCATTGCTTCTATTTCTTGTCATCACTTAACCATTGCTTCTATTTCTTGTCATCACTTAACACACTCAGATAAATATTATGATCAACATAAATTGATGATTTCATTGTTTTGTATTCCTGATGCAGTTCACATCTGATATATAATAAATTAACGCGCCCAGAGCAATTGAAAGCAGCATCACCTAAAACTATAATATTAGGGCTTTCGTCATGAATCTCACCTGCTTCAGTCAAGATCTCCGTCGCGCATCTCTCCGTATTCAGAGAGCGACTATCCAGAAATGAATGACTCGTGTGTCTACACTAGTTACCGATTTCTCGCTATGTTCTCTTCATCCATTGCCACAGCTTGTCGACTGCTTACAGTTTACATTAAAGTAACAGAACACAGGAGTGCGACATAGCGAAGTTGGTTAATGCGCTGTTCTGTCGTGGCTAGACGGTTGCTCGCCCTACTGGAGTTCATTGCTCAAGTCGCAGTCAATTCTGTAGTCATATTTTCTTTCTCTCAAGTCTAAAGGTGCTTTGTCTATGATTTTTTTTCTAGGTCTAGCCATACAACACTATGTTCTATTACTTTACCGTGCGACAACCTCCTTGTTTCCTATTTGTAGAAATCTATATCTTACACAGTACAGTAATACAGCTTCTGTGATGTTATACCGGTTATTTTCCTAACATGCATTGTATTTATTTGATACACTATATTATATTTGTGCAGTCAAAACAGAAGAAGGGATGAGTGAATGGTTCTAGATTGAAACAGGCGTGAAACAAGGATGTATACTGTCTCCTTTGCTTTTTTGGAATTACAATAGACTTCATAAAGAAAAAATGCTGCACAGGTAACATAGATATTGACTGGGTACATGGGACCCAACTAGAAGATATGATGACATAACTCTTATCAGTAACAATGTGAATTCCATGCAAGAAAAACCAGATAGCCCGTCTTCACTGGCTAGCAAAATAGGACAAAACAAAAATAATGAAACTTCCCATTAATCAAAATGGACAAATACACGTAGAAGTGACAGATATTGAAGAAATCAATCAATTTGCATACCTTGGCAGCTGCATAGACCAGAATGGTGACACCAGAAAGGACGTTAGAATTGCAAAAGCAGCATCGATCTTCAAGAATCTTGAGAATATATGGCATTCAAAAGTTATAAGCACAAAAACCAAGTTAAGACTATACAATTCAAATGTAATATCCACCTTCATTTATGCATGCGAAAACTGGAAAACAACCAAAGAAATAGACAAGAAATTAGATTCTTTTGAAAACAAATACCTGAGGAAAATACTCGGCATCAAGTGGAACAAATTCAAGAACAATGCAGAGATAAAACAGAACAACAACCAGTCTCATATGTGATCAGGAAAAGGAGACGGACATATGTTGGTCACTTGATGATAAGAAACGATCAGAGAATCCCAAAACAAGCTATCAAGTGGAACACAACAGGCCGCGTGAAAAAGAGGCAGACAGCGTGAAACTCGGAAGAGGGCATTGTTAAGAGAGGCCAAATTAATAGGCATAAAATCCCTTGATGAGGTTGAAAGGCTCGCCGAAGACAAGAAAAATTGGCGAACTACCTTGCGAGACCTATGTGACGTTTAACGGCACAGAAAGGATATAAGGAGAAGAGATAGTATAGTACTTTTTAACTGTGTTAACATATCTGTCATAACTTTATATACCTAATACTTGTTGTTCTCTAAGTCACTGAAAGCCCCGGGACTTACTCATTGCCATTTATATGATCCATCTTCACGCACTTCGTGAAACTTTCTACATCTTCTGGAAGCTTCTTGTAAAATGTGTCCACGAACAGGACAAGCTCAAGCCGAAGGGGGCGGGAGATGTATGAAAGAAATGGTTACGTGTTAACTGAAACGGGGGCCAGCATTTTCAAAAAATAAGATAGCATGTTCAAGGAGAATCTTGAAGATCAAGAAGAAACTACAGATATCCCTCTATGTGAAGATCAAGAAGAAAATACTGATATCCCTCTATGTGAAGATCAGTAAGAAACTACAGATATCCCTCTTTGTGAGGATCAAGAAGGAACTACAGATATCCCTCTATGTGAAGATCAAGAAGAAAATACTGATACCCCTCTATGTGAGGATCAAGAAGAAACTACTGATATCCCTCTATGTGAAGATCAAGAAGAAAATACTGATATCCCTCTATGTGAAGATCAGTAAGAAACTACAGATATCCCTCTTTGTGAGGATCAAGAAGGAACTACAGATATCCCTCTATGTGAAGATCAAGAAGAAAGTGCTGATACCCCTCTATGTGAGGATCAAGAAGAAAGTACTGATGCCCCTCTATGTGAGGATCAAGAAGAAAGTACTGATGCCCCTCTATGTGAGGATCAAGAAGAAAGTACTGATGCCCCTATATGTGAGGATCAAGAAGAAAGTACTGATACCCCTCTATGTGAGAATCAAGAAGAAAGTGCTGATACCCCTCTATGTGAGGATCAAGAAGAAAGTACTGATACCCCTCTATGTGAGGATCAAGAAGAAAGTGCTGATACCCCTCTATGTGAGGATCAAGAAGAAAGTACTGATGCCCCTCTATGTGAGGATCAAGAAGAAAGTACTGATGCCCCTCTATGTGAGGATCAAGAAGAAAGTACTGATGCCCCTATATGTGAGGATCAAGAAGAAAGTGCTGATGCCCCTCTATGTGTGGATCAAGAATAAACTACTGATACGCGTCTATGAGAGGATCAAGAAGAAAGTACTGATGCCCCTCTATGTGAGGATCAAGAAGAAAGTGCTGATACCCCTCTATGTGAAGATCAAGAAGAAACTACTAATATCCCTCTATGTGAGGATCAAGAAGAAACTACTGATACGTCTCTATGAGCAGATCAAGAAGAAGCTACTGATACCCCTCTATGTGCGGATCACATTTCTCTCCCCTTCGTCTTATGCGATGTTACTCTGTATGAAAACCGCCACATGCGTCCACTTAAGGCTGGCCGAGTTACGGCCACGGTCCCACACGAAAATGTTTCGTAAATAACCAGACCCTGTAGCTATAGGCCGTTGAGGCAGTATGCGTTGTGATTAACGATTGAGGGGCGCTGCTTACCATAAAATGCTACATATTGCACATATCTAAGATATAAAGGCGTATGTCTCTTGCGAATGTACACAGAGACAGAGAATTGGACTTTTGTGGTTTTTAACTGTATTGGAAATTACTTACATGATATGATTCCCTGTAAGAGTTGGTAACCCTACTGTACCAAAGAGGCAAACTTGTCACTGTGGTATATCCCGAGTGACACCACAACAATGCCATGTTCGCAACTGCCACACCAAAAACAACAGTGTCACGTATGAAAACTTGTACAGGACTTGCCGCTCACTCAACAGGACTAACAGGAAGGAACTCAATGTAGGTAATGAATAGACTAACTTCCAAGATACACGTCAAACATTTATTGAATGGGAAAATGAACGACTGAAGGTGGAGAAGAGGAAGGAAAACGAACTGCCATCATGGCAGGGTGATTTAACAAACAATGCAAGAGCTTCCCGGGCGCGTAGTCAGCGCCATGGAGAAGGAAAGCCTGACAACAATAAGCAAGTAAAACAACTACTTACAATACAGTGAACTTCCACACATCTTCCGAACACACAGTCCTAACAATCTACATATCTGTAACCAGGCTACGTATCCGTAACAAGGGCAGAAAAAAGGACATTGTCCTAAAGGACAAGATACTGAATTAAAACTATTACACCACTGAAACTGATTTGCAACTACTCACCTGAGAAATATTACTATTAGTACAACATTCTACACAAAATAATACACTCTCTATAAAATCTTCTGTAATCAAAGTTGCTCAAGTTTAAATATCCCCTTCTAAAACTTTCCATAATTCCCGAATATACTATCATGAACAAACAAACATTCCACGTGAAAAATCATGTTATTCCTAAACTTTGGTTCCTTAAACAAACAATTTCCTAACGAGTAAAAGTCTACAACTAAATTTAGACTGTTGTGTCAACACAAACATTCAGGAACAAACTACTGATACCTAAGAAATTTTCCCTAACTAAACTCAGAATATCCAGTGCAAATTACCTGTCAAAGTTACTAAAGCTGAGAAACTTCCCACGCAGCACGTGTGCTACAAACAAGGCACATAACCAAGTAGCTTAACTATTAAAGTTAATTACTTCCTTATAATATACTATCACAGATACAAGTATTGTAGTCTGTTCTTGTATGATCTTACTGATTTTGATGATTAGTATTAATTTAAATTTTAAAACCAAGTTAAGACTATTCAATTCAAATGTAATATCCACCCTCATTTATGCATGTGAAAGCTGGAAAACAACTAAAGAAATAGAAAAGAAATTGGACTCTTTTGAAAACAAATGCCTGAGGAAAATACTCGGCATCAAGTGGAACAAATTCAAGAACAATGCAGAGATAAAACAGAACAACAACCAGTCTCATATGTGATCAGGAAAAGGAGATGGACATATGTTGGTCACTTGATGAGAAGAAATGATCAGAGAATCCCAAAGCAAGCTATCAAGTGGAACACAACAGGCCGAAGAAAAAGAGGCAGACCGCGTGAAACTCTGAAGGGGACATTGTTATGAGAGGCCAAATTAACAGGCATAAAATCCTTTGATGAGGTCGAAAGACTCGCAGAAGACAGGAAAAATTGGCGAACTACTTTGCGAACCCTATGTGACGTTTAACGGCGCGGGAAGGATATAAGATATAAGATAAGATTAATTTAAATTGTCTTTCACAGGTTGATGATGATTCTTCGCTTACTGTGTTGTGATTCATTTTGTGACTGATTAATTTACGAACATATACTGTTGTACTTTCGCTGTATATATTCACCACAAGACAAGAAAAGGAGATGAGCAAGCGCACATTATCATTATCATTTTGTAAGTAGAGAATTTATACATGTAGGTGTGTATACAGTACGTGTATGTACATTATTTTCTGTGTCAGTGGATAGTTATTACAGTATGATTCTTTAACTAGTGTTTTCTGATTCATCTCTCTCTCTCTCTCTCTCTCTCTCTCATTCACTCAAGGTCCCTTCCGACAGGCGTAGGATACCATGTCCTTCCATAACCCTCGATCCCCTCGTGCATCCCAACAGGCCTATCACTGAGCATTTCCCGTGCCAGTATACCAGATCATCAAAAATCTTTTTTCTCTGTCTACTTCTGTCTCTTCTACCATCGATCTTCCCAGTTGCCATCAGGTGCTATAGCCAGCCTCTCCTCCAAACATGCCCCAAAAATTTGGATTGTTGTTTTCTTTGATTCATCTATGCTATTATTTTCTCACACAGTTACCGCGCTAATTTGCTATTTTGTTAGCATTTTAAAGTGATGTTAACATGTCTGTTCATAACTATAATATGTTAGTAAACTGTACTAAATGTGTGGTCTACCACTATAACGACCAACTTCAGCCAAATCGACTTACGGGCCAGATGGCCGGTACTACAAGGGACCTAAAGTCTGTGCACTATTCTATACACCTTCCTTCACCTTTTTTACCCCTGTCTGGTGCATAGGCCATCAACAAGGGCTCTCCATTTATTTGTCTTGGACTGTTTCTTCTAACCTTCTCCGTGTGTAATTCATCTTTTTTTACTACTCCCTGCTTCAAGACTCCTTAGTACTCTGGGGATTTCAGTTGAGAGTCTGTCGGGTTATGTTAGTGGTAGGCTTTCGAAGTGTATGTCCTATTCACTGTGTCTCGAAGTGTATGTCCTATTCACTGTGTCTCGAAGTGTATGTCTTATTCACTGTGTCTCGAAGTGTATGTCCTATTCCCTGTGTCTCGAAGTGTATGTGCTATTCACATCGAGCTTTTAAAGCTATCTTAATAGCCTCATTTCAAACGTATAGTCCTGTCTTTTACCGTTTTAATTATTGCTGTAAACATAGCAATCACGTTGTACCTTCTTATAACATGTTGACGAGTACAAGTATACTATTTAGTTACACTGTAAGAAACGATACCGGATACATTTTGACATTCCAGTTAGTGGCATGGACATACAAATTGACTTACTGATATACTGAGACAAACGAGATGAGATATCGTTATCAGTGTTTTGCAGTCTAGTATGGATTAACTCGCTCTGGACTGTGCTGAGCTTTGTATGATTTGTTCAGTGATAGCAAAACTTACTGCAGTCTCTAGATATAACATATACCTGGCATGAGCTGGTGTGGCTGGGACGGGTATGGTGTTCTAGCATGAACCTCCGTTATCACGATATAAAACATAAGAGTGTAACTGATATAAAAGGACGCATTAGTGTAATGTGGTTGGTCGGAGAAATGCGATGTAGAGTTTTATAATAAGAGAAAATGAAAACACAAATGATCATAGAACAGTTCTACAGCTCCAGCAGTATTCGTCAACAGGTTAGGACACTACATTCATTACATGCCACTCAGAACGTCCTTGTCGATCTCGTGCAGTCCTTGGTGCGTCCAATCAGTTCCAAAGCTGTTCCCTTTCATGCGCCGTTCTTCAGCGCGTAGAGATACGTTTCTCTGAGTTTTCTTCTGTCTTTTTTGTGACACTGCCTTGCCCAGGAGAGATAAGTCTGGAAGAGGTGGAGAGATGAACCCGCCTGTGTCTTTGATTGACACATTTCGTTGAAGGAAGCCTCTCTGATGGCGTCTGATCTCAAGGGCCAGAAGTAGACGCTTAGGGCTGTGGTCTTCTTGGTACAGCGGTCCACGGTCAGGGGAAGTAATCTGACGGTACTAGGAAACTTTAAGAGTAGCCCGGTCAGTCTACATCTGATCAGCTGAGAGTAGTAAACGTCTGAAGTCTCTGACGAAGTGTCCAGGTGGCAGTGAATATATATTTTCTTATATAACAACAAATGGAAGTAGAACATGAGCAATAAAATAAATAACATATAAATAACAACTGATGAGCTGAAATTCCGTTGTTGAAGTTAGTTTATACTTCACTGTGAAAGTTTCAAATTTTTCCTTGAGTTTTCCGGCGATTGTCACGTTCTCTAACTCTTAATCACTGTTTCCTAATCACTTCCGGCGATTGTCACGTTCTCTAACTCCTAATCACTGTTTCCTAATCACTTCCGGCGATTGTCACGTTCTCTAACTCCTAATCACTGTTTCCTAATCACTTCCACCGATTGTCACGTTCTCTAACTCCTAATCACTGTTTTCCAAATTCAACCAAAAAAAAAAAAAAGAAATTAAATTCCACAGAAAAAATTGTTCTTCACGTTATTCGGTGCTACACTGCTATAAATTGTTCTGTTTCTCTCATAGAAAAACACCTCTTCTGAGTTTGACCCCAGATAAGTGTAAACTTGTATAAACCTCCTTGGCATGACACATCACAAACCATAATTATTTTCTCCATGTGACTGGCTCTTGTTTTAAAAGATGTGGTAATAAGATTCACGAAAGTGTGTGGTGTATTTCGGTATTTCTGTCACAAGAGCATACTTTGAACGATCATATGTCACATCCTGCTTGTCTCTTTCTTACTGTGATCTATTTAGGTTCAGTTCTCTCTTAATTAAATGGCATTGATTGTCCGCCATTGTAATAATTCATCATTTAGATAACATTGTCCTTCTAAAATTTCTCCTCTTTTGATAATCATTGATTCTAAAGTTTCTTCTAAAATTTCTCATTTAGATAGTCACTGATGATCAAAATTATTTCCATCTTCTCAAATGCCGCTTGGTCAGTTTTTTTCTATATAAAATGTAAACGCTTCTTCTTCATCTTCGTCGTCTTTTGCCCTCAAAATGGCGTTGGTTGCGTTGTGTCCCAGTTGTGCACCTTTAGGCCCAACACATCCGACTTCGGCTCGACGCCATATTTATGACCATCTTCGTCTTCACACTGCGATCTGTATTCACTTGGCCCGACTACCGTCTGTTTCCAGGAACACCATTGGGAGGCAGAATTGGGTCTTGATGGGCCATGGTTCGCCAACCCTGGCTTCAGCAGTCCAGCAGCTGTGGGTCGTTGACGGCTGTCTCGTTGAGCTTGAGTAGTTCGTCTTCGTCATTTTAAAACTCCATTTTGTTAAATTTAAAAAAGATATTAAGGATTTCCAGTTCTCACTTTCAAAAGATTGTAAGTATCTTTTTGAATGAACTACCACATCTTTTAAATACCTTTTTTTCCCTACAAAACGAAAGGTCACTGCACTCATATCTCATGGTAAAGGTCAGCGGTTCATTTATCATCTGTAGCTCAGAAACAATAGAGCGAAATATCACACTTAACGCAAAACACCTCGTTACTAGCATGTAACAATTTCCGTAATATCTTTTTAAATTATCTAGCATCATTGAAGAATGACGGTGCCATACTTTGTATGTGTATGTGAAAGAGAAAAATGTCTGATGAATTAGTGAAATATATGCGTGGAAGGAGACTATCTTGCTGAATGAAAGATGAGTGAAGATTATTGGAAACAGTGCCAAAAAATTAATGAGAAAATGTCAAGAAATTTACGCTACTGTAGAGAATTATGTAGAAATGTGGAGGATTTTATTGCAAAGTGGAGAAATATGCATGTAGAGAAATCTGTACAAAATGTATATGATTTTAATTGCAGTGTAGAGAAATATATGTAGATAGAGGTATATGGTACAGTTTTGCAAAGCGATAGAGGACAGTGTAAAGATATATGTAGAAAATGCAGATGATTTTAATTGTAGTGTAGAGAAATGTATGGAAAATGTAAAGATATATGTAGAAAATGGAGAGAATTTTAATTGCAAAATGGAGAAATATGCAAAGTGTAAAGACGTTAATTTTGATTATTGTGTACATACATACACATGATCAAGTAGAAAAATTTACAGTTTGTGTAGAAAAATATAAAGATGTATAAAGCGTTTTTGACGATAATTTCACAAAGTATGCAGGCTGTATCATACAAAAGTTTTTAGTAGATGAAGGTAATACTGTTTGTGGTATATTATACAAATATACTTATCACATTCATCGTCTTTGGTTGCGTAATGTCGTCTAGTATTCGTGTATGAAATGTTTTTATTTATTTGTATACTTCTTTTTAAAAAATTATATACTTCACGTCACTTTTGCTTCCTGTGCCACTGAGCAAATCAAACGATGATGATGATGATGATGATGATGATGATGTTGTACGGCGGAGATTCAGAACATTACTTCTCATGTTCCGTTTACAAGGAACAAAACTTAACATGGCCGTCATGTCCTGTTCCCGTTATTTAATCACTGTGCAGAGATTTCAACTGACGAAAATCACTTACATTTGTTGATCTGAACAAATTAAAACAATTTAACCAACCAGAATCTGACAATAAATATGTTAAAAATCTGAGAAATCACCAGAGAAAAGTACATTCATTAAAAGACATGAAAAATTGTTCTTTTTTTTTCACTTTGAAACTAGTGTCTCAATGTCCTACCTAGCGGTGGGCACTTCCTTGGTTGCGCTGACCTTGTATTTATGTTCTGAAAGTCCATCTAGTTCAATGTCAGTGTGATCATAGTCTCCTTGCTTAAAACTCTTCATTGTTTTTGCCGTGTTGTCCACTACAATCCCCTGCTCGGAATTCTGACGAATTAAATGATTGTTAAAACAGTTTTTACTTAGCAACTAAAAACCAGGAAAAGATCGCTGCTGCGAAGTCTTCCAACCGTCTGCTACAGCGAAAGCCTAACCTACTGAAGTTTATCTTGTGTTTTCGGAACGAAGTTCTGTACACGCCCATGGATTTTTTTTTCGTCATGTCCTATCATTGATAGGACTTTGATCACTTCTCTGTGCCATATCGAATACCATTTTTTTTAAAATTTATAGTGCGATTACGAGTATTATTTGAGAGACCTTGTATTAATTGTCCAGTATATTGTGTTTATAATTTTACAGTGGTTAAAAGCAGAATCAAAGAATTGTGTACTTGTAAGTTTTTGCAGTTTTTCTTTGATAATTTGAAATACACTCAGTTTTTACTTTGATGTAACGCTCGGTTTACTAATCAGGTGGTACCGGGTGTCCCAGCAGTGGGATTTTTTTCTGGTACACACCAAAAAGGCCCCGGGGTTGACCCAGCCTCTAAAAACGGGTATCAGAGAAATCTGGAAAGGTAAAGCGGCCAGAAGTGTGATACTGACCACATCAGACTTTTACGTGCCGAAGGTCATGGAAAATACGGGCCTAACACCGTGTTCCTTGTCCGCCTTAATGGCCATGGAAACGGGAAGTTTACCTTTACCTTTACTTTGATGTAAAGAAGATCAGTTCATTCCATAAAGTTGCTTGGCGGCCGAGCTGGAGGTCAAGTGACCCGTCTTAACCATTGTTTCTCCAGATAGAATGCGCCCTTCAGGTCTAAGCATTCTGTTGGGACATTTCTACATCCTATATCTATAAAAATCCCCGTTTCCATGCCATTAAGGCTTAGTGGTAATAGGGTGTTAGGTCCGTATTTCCATGACCTTGGGCACCTGAAAGTCTGATGTGGTATCACGCCTGGCCGCATTTACCTTCCCAGATTTCTCTGGTACCCAGTTTTTCGAGACCAGGTGGACCCCGGGGCCGTTTTGGTGGAGTGGAGCCAGAAAAAAGGTCCCCACTGCTGAGACTTGAACTCAGTACCACCGGATTAGTAGAGCAAACGCCTAACCACTCAGCCAACCAGGCCAACCTGTATTTGTATGCGTTGTTTAAATTCTAGAACTTTACACACATAACCTGTCTGTTTTATGCAGCTTGCAATAACCTAATAGTTTTCATTATACTTGTTCTGTAACTCTCTGTCGTGATGCATTTCCCTATAGAAGCTGCTAATATTCTGTTAATGTAATTAATTAATTTGCTTAGCACCATCACGTGACTTATTTCCTGGTAGTATTTTTACTCGCTGTTTCTCTGTCTCGATTTCTTTGTTGGGTCCCCAGCTTTTTTGTGTTGTCTGTTTTTGTTCCACTCCCAACCCACCTGAAGGTTAATGATTTTAAGTTCACTCTCGCTTTTTTAAAAAATCTGGTAGCTGGGTAAGTTGGTATTACAGGACTGTTTTCTCTTACCAAGTTAGATGATCCCAGTTCAAACTAGACAATGTCCTTCGGTAAAACTGGACGCTTATTGATCAGCAATTCAACAGTTAAAAAGTTCCTTTAAATTCCACTGACAGACAGTTTTCGGAAGATATCCTGCCGCTTGGTAGTTTTGCCACCTTGTCTGCCATTTTATCTCCCACTTCAGATATTCTCCTCATGTGGGTGACCACTTCAGATATCCTTCTCGTGTGGATGACCAATTCACCACCTGCGACTCTCTGAGCTGGAGATAACCCCCCATCCACACCCCCAGTCCAAGATACACATGGACTTAGTTATTTTTTAGGGTCTTCTTTTTTTATAGATTAGGTTTTGGTGTTCGAAAATTTTCAAGTGAAACTGAATCTTCAGAACACAGGCAGCTGACTTTTCTAAAAGTGTTCAGACTGTTAAATTCGGGACATTAAATGTCGCAAGTAGTTATGTTTGCGCTGGAAGTATAGACACAGCGATAAGAGAGAAAAATGTTTATATGCAGACACAGTGATAAGAAAGAAAAGTGCTTTTATATGTTGGTATATTCCGGTTTTCTTAGTCTGTTTATTTAACCCACAGTGCTCTGTATATTGAAGCATTACAGATTATCAATCTTGGCACGTTTTCTATAAACGTAAAAAATAATAAACGTACTACATATATAAATAATGCAAAGCAGACTGATTATTCATAGGAAGAAAAGGAAAGAGAAAACATGTTAAAGAATATTTAAAGGCTCGAACCCCTCTCTCCTGAGTAGCGCTGGCGAAGATGACTGCAGTGAAGAAAAGAGACATTCATGTGGAATCACAGAATAAAGGCTGTGTACAATCTTTTCGGTGTACTTCTGTAAAGTAGTTGATGAGCTAATTAAGTCTAGGCAATAATTGCTCCCCTAGGTGATGGAGCCTGGAAAGCAGACTGAATTTTAGGTCAGCTCTGAGAACGGCGGTTAGTCTAATCTCCCTGCAACTGCGAGTAGGGCAGCACTAAACGCCGTGAAGATGATGGAAGTACACGTCGTGTCGAACTGGAGAATAGCTTGAAGATTAAGAGTAGGCCCAACAAACAAACAAAATATGGGAACATTCCACATCCATATTTACTGCTGCAAAACCCACCCCTTTAGCCAGGCTCTGCCTGATACTATGAGCACGAGTGAGGAAGAAGGATCAGGTTCAGGGGATCATCTATGTTTAGTTGTCCCAGATAGCCACCCCCTCACGCCATTAAGGGACTGTCAGTAGGAAGGTCAAAAAAATCTTTTTATAAAAGAGCGGTAGGAAATCTCAGAATGTGCTTAACGCCTTCATTTTCAGTTGCTAGAATCTCAAATTTGATATACAGGAGGAATGTCAAATGATTAAGTACTCATCACTAAGACCTCCATTTGTTTCTGCGACAAACATGTCTTTGGAGCCCATCCCATAAGTTGCTCGCTCGGATTCATGTCTGGAGACAGGGATGGCCAGGGAAGTGTGAGAACATTGTTGACAGTCAGGAACTGTGTGGTGAACCGTGCAGAACGGGGTGTGGCGTTGTCCTGTTGAAACACAGACCTTTGCGCAGCCAAAAATGAAAGGACATGGGGTCGAAGAATTTCATTGACGTGTCGTTGCGCATTTAAGCCTCCTTCAATCTACACCAATGGACTCCTTCCGTTAAAATTGATCATTCCCCATACCAGTACACCTCCACCGCCATGCGTCGGAGCTTCATCAACGCAATTTTGGGCAAAACGTTCATTTGGCCTACGGTAGACCCTTCTCCGCATATCATGGCGGTGCACCAAAAAGGAAGATTCGTCACTAAACCAGACACGTCTCCATTGACTGTCAGTTGTCCAGGGCCGATGCTGGTTGGCCCAAACAAGTCGATTTTGGCGATGGCGTCTCGTTAAGACAGGACCTCGGTGAGGTCGTCGTGCCACCAGTCCAGCTTCATGCAGTCTATTCCGGACATTTTGATCACCCACACAGTGAGTAAGCAATGACTGGGCAATTGAGGAAGGTGTTGTAAACCTGTTTCTGAGGTGATGAACCAGAATAAAGCGATCATCACCTGCTGTCACCCCGGGTTGTCCACTGCGGTGCCGGTCTTCAGCTGAGCCAGTGGCTTGGAAACTGTGCCAAAGTCGACTGATGGTACTCTGCAGCATGTTTAAATGCCTGGCAACCTGACTTTGACTTTCGCCTGCTTGCAGGCGACCGATAGCAATGTTTCGTAAATTTTGCGATAGACACGCCATAATTGTCTGCTTGAAAATTAATTTAATTTGTTTGTGTAACCTCATCCTTTTACAGGGTAACATTTGCGTGGAAAGTGAGTTGTGCTCACCACAAAAATCATGACTTTTCCATAAACGGAGCATGAGTAATGATTAAAACAAATGCATGATTAACAAGACCAGCTACTTGCTTTCTGACTATACACGAGAATAGCAAATTTCTCGCTAAATCAAGGACCTGATATCTTGGTGACAATTTTTCGTGTCGTTTGAGATACCAGGAAAAAAAATGTTTGTCATAACATATATAAAATGAAGCTAATGTAAGCTATGCGATTCTAAACGTGCTTGTCGACGAAACGTTTCTCCAGCCAATAATCGTGATCTGTGGCAGGCACTCCAGGGAGAGTGGGCAGCCATCCCACAGGCGCACATCAGACATCTGATCGCATCTATGCTCAGGAGATGCCAGTCGCTTATCGATGCAAACGGTGGCCACAAACCATACTAACTTGATAACCCCTGGGACTAACAAATGCTCGTCAGACAGATGCAAGAAACTGTCAAATGAGTGTTTAAACCCTTAGGTATTATTGTGTACAATTTGAAAATTTTATCCATTCAATTTAAAAAGCTATAGTATATGAAAGTTATGGCTAAAATTGGGTCATCAGTAGTTATGCATTTCTTTTATTGGACGGTATACAATTATCGAACGGTAACTTCCATTATAATTTTGAGTCACCCTTGAAAGAGATGTGTTCCTCTGGAGTTAACTTGTCTTGAGTTTGGTTTTTTTTTTCTTGCGGCGTAGGGGAGGTTACACTTCGACATGTACATGACATGTATAAGACCTGTAGAAAAGTGGGTTGTCGGGAAGAAAAATGTCACAGCCGTGGCGGACCTCACAACAAAAAGGAAATCCACTAGGACGACACGTCCAGCGGCCATACATATAAATTTGGAGTATGTAAAAAGTAGGAATGGAAAAATAGAGTTAAATAAAATGAATGGAACACTTAGCTGCGAATTTAAGAAGCTGTGACTTGTAAGAGGCTGTGTTCAGAAGTGCGCATGGTGGAGTGTAGAAAATGTTTAAATGGAGACTTGTGATGTTATCAGTGGGGAGGAAAGGGGGCGAACGGTGGCTGCTACCAGAAAATCAGAAAATCTGTGGTTTGGGCCACTGAAATTATTAGAGACTGGTTTCAAAACATGCTGGGTGATATCATACAGACGTTTCTACATGCGTTCACCTAATCTGAGATCGGTTTCACCAATATAAGTTGTTCAGTAATCGAAACCAGGTCGTCTGGTCGGCAAGCGAGTGTCTAATCCACTACACCAGTGCGGTTCCCGACAACGATAATTATTTATCATAATGTTTGCAGTAAGCATTTCAAATCGTCAAACAATTGTAAAGCGCTTAGTTGAGTCTCTTCTGATATTTCTACACCAGCTTTGTAAACTGGTGCAACCTTTTGAATAGATCTTCAGATTGGCTTAGCTTCTGAATAAAATTCTTACATCTACAGTTCACGGTTTGGTTACGTGATCAGTTGAATTATAAATAAAATCCAGAAATAACTACCAATGATATTTTGACTAAAAAAATTACATTTTCATTTCCGTCAAGGTATAATCAGTTTATAATGGAAGTTAATTAATTAATTTTTTAACCCCGACGCCTCTCGTATGTCTAAAGACCTCTCGCGGAACCTCACAACTTCGATAAATCCGGGATGAAAGACCTTCATTCCTGCATTCGCCTTATTTGTAAGATAGTTTTTATTTTTTATTAGATGCAAGAAAATACAAAACCAATTTAACATTTCGAAGACACTAATTCTTGATTGTTTATGGCGGAAAAATAGTTCTTTCATTATATTTGGTACTTTTATTTCTGTAAGTGCAGACTGCCCTGTGTAGTCTGTTTGTGTGTTCTACGTACAGTCGGACGTAACGTAACTTTATCAGTGATTTACATTTTAGCTTATGTCTGGCAGGCAGAAGCAGTCACGCGTATACTTGCTGATAAAAACTGAATCGAACATGACGTGATCAAAAACGAAGTGAAAAATAAAATGACTCGATACACTGGTATATAGCCTGAATCAAAGATATGGTATATAGCCTGAATCAAAGACATGGTATATAGCCTGAATCAAAGACATGGTATATAGCCTGAATCAAAGACATGGTATATAGCCTGAATCAAAGACATGGTATATAGCCTGAATCAAAGATATGACTTTTGTGCATCCTTGAGAACAACGGCTTGGTGGGTGCGTGTATGTGTTAATGTGTATGTGTGTGCGAAGAGAGAGAGAGAGAAAAACAACAGAGTCTCAGAATATTGAAATATATTTGCTTGCATGGCGAGGCACGTCGAAAATTTTACTGCACATAGGTCTGTGAGTGACTGAACTAGGTGTATAATTTCTGTTAACAGACTGGTATCTCCACACTCCAGGCATTCCCATATATGTTTCGCCTTCCGTTCCAATACTCACTGAAGCGTGCACTTGGTGATAGAACCAGTCTCACACTTGTTATAGGTAACGCGCGCTAAAACCACTTCGAATAAACGTCCACTTCTCCAACTCGATCATCCTCCTGATGTGATTGTTGTCATTCAACCCGATGTCGTCCTCCATAACAGCCTTTCCAAGGTGGTTCTTGCCATCTCATCCTCGTCCATTCTTCCTTTACTGACGCCATACCTGCTAGCTCGCTCACTTTGACTGAAGAGGAACAGTTGCTTAAAGTTAACTTCCATAAACAAAGAGCTCCACCACAGTCTAGAGTGGCTGAGCAGAGAAAGTCGTTCAATATAAAAAACCAAGATCTTTTAGACGCAAAGAGTTCCGCATATACAGACAAAACAAGAGCAGACAGACTCACAGAATTTAACAGAACTGGAGCTAGATCATTATGATGTTATGTATTCAGTTCAGGATGTTCCTCTAACACAGAACTAAAGCCAGAACTTAACACTTAGAGAACCAAACTCATGCTATATACTGAATGTTGCACTCATGTTTTCCCCTGCCCTTGTGAATGAACTGTTTTTATTGGTTGGCGGATTGGTTTACAATTAACATTACTGGCGTATTGATTTCATCAGTATGTAATTTGTCTTATCCATGAAGTTTTTGTAATGCTGGCAGTGTAAAAGGTACTCAGCACTGCTACCTCTCCGTTTGTCTTGTTAGATAAATATTATCTTTGTTACAAGAGATAAATGAAACTACTTCATAGGCTGATTCAATTTCAGCCTGTTTTTAAATTCTTGGTGTCGTATAGGAA
This sequence comes from Achatina immaculata, assembly GCA_009760885.1. Classification (NCBI taxonomy): domain Eukaryota; kingdom Metazoa; phylum Mollusca; class Gastropoda; order Stylommatophora; family Achatinidae; genus Lissachatina; species Lissachatina immaculata. The sequence continues at coordinate 29,032,191 of CM019719.1, read as the reverse complement.
CTCACTGAGATTTTTTTTTCTGTTAAATGAATTATCATCTCGAGCCGTTCCTATGCAAAGCCATAGCGACTGTTTACTAAATGATGCACTCACTAAAGAACTTATCAATGGTGCACATACTTCATTTTAACGGCGAGAATGCACAGAAATGGCAAATGTTAATTATTATAGACGAAACAATGGTCATACCTGGACTATTCAAGTCACTATATTGAGGGTAGGTTTTGCAGGATATGTACTGGTGTCTGGAGACCATTGTGGCATGTACAGTATAGCCTTCAGATTTACGCATTGAACTTTAGTCTGCATTGCTCCATTTAGAACAGGAGATTTGTGATTTCTTGTCTTCTATTTAGCTTTTTTTCCCTTTAAATTATGTTACATCCATCAGTTAATTACTCAAAGAAAGTGTAAAAATTTACACGAAGACTTCTTAACATCCAAGCTTATAGAGATGCTGAACCACGTGAAATCTCTTACACACGCGCTTCACTCTTACACACGTGCTTCACTCTTACACACGTGCTTCACTCTTACACACGTGCTTCGCTCTTACACACGTGCTTCGCTCTTACACATCCGCACATTAAAAAAATTAGTCTCATGTAAAGCGTTACGATAACATGTTTTATTAGGCATTGGTCACAAGATGAGATCCTATAGTCTTCATTACAGGGTTACCCAATGTGAGATAACAACACCGAATTACCATTCACCTAAATCAACGCTTTCACACGTGGGGGCTGCACCCCACGGGCAGGCATTTTAAATATTTGGGAAAAGGGGGGGGGGCTAATTAGAATATATTTACTCGTATATTATATTTTTTCAGAACTTGTTTGACTATATATTTTTTTTTTTGGGGGGGGGGGGGGGGTTTAGGACATAAAAGTCTTTGAGACATTTGAGGTGGGGGATGACCCCCCCCCCAAAAAAAAAAGGTTGGAAAGCGCTGACCTAAAGTATGAGAACCACTGAAAGACAGTTTAAGCAAGCTGCTTCCCTGGGTATTAACCATCAATAAACATGAAAATCTTTGGGAATATTTGGACATATTTACACAGATTACACTAACTATTGTTTTTGACAAATCGATAACAGATATCACTAACATTTTTCAGTTCTATCATATTTTCAGTATTGCTGGACTGCTGATGTAAGTAAATTCCTCTCTGTGAGCTGTAGGATCTGTTTTGCATGCTGAACACAAATTTGAAGCAAAGGTTCTAGACATCAGCCATGCGACGTGCGAAATCATCTTATGAGATAACAAATAGTATGAAGAGTGAAAGAAATGTATACCATTTTTCTTTCTCAACATTATTGCCATTGCTACAGCTTATTTATACGTGATGTACACACACAAATATACATTAATTCTCGCTTGAAAAAGAAATTAAACAATTAAAAACGCTTGCAGTAGGTAAGGTGAGAGAGAGATTGTGTGTGAGAGCGTGTGAGAGAAAGAGTGAGAGTTTGTGTGAGAGAGTGAGAAAGAGAGAGAGTGAGAGTGAGAGTGTAGAGTGTGTGAGAGAGTGTTTGTGTGAGAGAGAGGGGGAGAGTGAAAGAGAGAGAGAGTTAAAAACCCAAACACAAATCAAGTGTTGCAAACATCTGTCATCTCATAAAACTGGAAAACACAAAAACATATTTTGCATGGAAAAATAAGATTAAATATGAAATATAACGAGAAGGCTGTGAACTCGATCCCTGATGATACGTAACAGACGTGGATGAAGGGAAATGATTTTTACATTGTCCTTCGGGGAAGCTATCCAGAATTTCGTAAAGCGTTCTTCTGAAACTTAAGAGATAGCTGCTCTCGTAGAAAGAGGCCCGGGTAAGGAATTTCTCGTGAGATGAGACTAAATTGCATACGAAAAAATAGAGGATGTATATACAGTATATATGTACACACAAAAACATCAGACATAAGGAACTTTATGATGGTGTCTAAAATATGAAAATCTGAAGAGGATCTACCATGGTCAGAGGTATAATATGCTTATATAGAAGAACCACACACAAAAAACCCTCCGAATTTATTTACTGTATTTATTACAACAAAAAACGTAACGAAGACAAATAGGTACTGACTCTTAAAGTAGAAAGTTAAAAAAAGAAGTGTTACAAAGTAAATCTCAGTCTGTGTGAAATCTAAAAACTTCATTTTATACCTTGTGTGCTCTCAGAGACCTACTTAAAGGATTGACTTTTATCATTTTTTTTCCTCAGGTGACGCAGTTGATTGATGGTTTTAGTGTCTTCTCTACTTCTGTGATTGCTGTATGGATTGTTACCCTTCTCGTCTGCTTCAGATGGTTATTTCTTTTGTATATCTTTCCCCCATTTTAGAACGTCTGTTGAGGTTTTTAAACATTTTCATTACTCTTCCTCTTCTAAATAAAAGCATACCTTCTTCACAACTACATCAGTTGTCGTAAATTTATTAAAGAACTGTGACGTTTTCTGATTGTGATGGCCACCAACATGCTATACTAGTTTGTCACTGTTTTTCAACTTCTCCACGTCTTTCTCAGCAAACAGCTCAGGGTCTTTCTCCGTCTCCGTCTTCTCGAACGCTGCGGGGTCCTGGTAGGTAAAGAAGTGCGCCACGACGCAGAAAACGATGAAATTGATGAACATGAGACCTCCCAGGAGGAACATCAGATACTCCATCTTGCTGTGGTTGATATCATCGCTCCACCAGGGTTCTGTTGATGTTTGTGCAAACATCTGATTTTTTTTTCATGTTGTTTTAACGTGACATTTTTGTTAATAGCTCCGCCTCTTAAGTTATGCACTTATTAGTACAAAACTAAGAATGTAACTATACACGAAGCCACTAAAGTTGTAATAACAAAATGTTAAAACTGTTTAAGAAAAAAGTGGGAACGGATTTTTAATTAACGAGCATGGAGTTGTAAGGTTTCGGTTTGGACCTTAATCATACGAAAACATGCGGGATAAAGAAACAGGGAAAGAAAATAAAATATAAGTTCACGTGAATGCTATATATCAAATAAGAACGAAAAAAAATTAGAATGAATGGAGCATCTAACTGTGACTTATGAGACGCTGCGTCCAAGAGTGCGTATGTAGAGTGTTCAGAATATTTAAATGGAGACTTGAGATGTGTGATAAGTAGGCAGAAAAGAGGGATCGGGAGCAGAATGAGAGACTGACACAATGTTAATCTAGCCAGGAGAAGGGTGGGTGGAACAGGTGAATGTGATTAGAGTAGAGCGTTTGTAATCTAATGCAGTGAGGAGGTTCTGAAATATTTTTAACAGGTGAGAAAGGAGTAGAACTTAGTTCTTAATACCATGACTGTGGTGAAGGGGAATGTTAAGTGAAGAAGAATTTCGAGTTCAAGCCATGTGGTTCCAGCGCCCCGTATTCCTGAATTTAACGGTTCTCCAGCGCTAGGCGGCTTCTGTCATCAGATTGACATTATTTAATATTATGAGTAAACAGCCATTAAGACATGGTGATTGGGAATCCACGGAGCCAGTATGAACACCACGGAGAGCCCTACTCTGTTAGCAAGATTGCTGGGAAATAGTAACCTTTTACTAGGAGCACCACAGAGAAGTGTGACAGAGTCTAAGCCAGCTCTCATGGCCGTGCCACCTCTGTAGTAAGATCATCTTTACATTGGCATTATTTCACATAAATAGTCCGTGTACATTATTTTATGCTACATGATATCTTTAGCAACAGCTGCCCCACTGGCCTACACCCTTACTACTACTACTACTACTACTACTACTACTACTACTACTACTACTACTACTACTAGTAGTAGTAGTAGTAGTACGCGTCTGAGTGGCGAAGTGTTTAGAAGGTCGGAGGCGCTCGAGTCACCCAGCTGTAGAAATGGATACCCGACTTCTTCTGGAGTTTGGGAGGAAAAAGGCAGCCAATCATGATGCTGACTACATCGCCCTCTAGTGTGCCGACAGGTCAAGGAAGTTATAGGTACCAACACCATATATGTGCCTCTACGACATGACATAGTTACTTTTACCTTACCTTTTACGACTACTACTACTACTACTACTACTACTACTATTACTACTACTACTACTGCTGCTGCTGCTGCTGCTGCTACTACTACAACTACTAAACAATAACTCACCTCCCTCTGTGGCTGCTTTTACAATAGCCAGAATGGCCGTGGAAACCCAATTACCAACACCCGAAGCGGCCAGAAACAAGCCCGTCAACAAACCCTGCATGGCTACAGGGGCCTGGTTGTATGCAAACTCCAGGGCTGTAAATGAAGAAGATGGGAAAGCATTACTAATAACCACGCAATTACAACCTTTACACGAGTTTCCGTTATTGCACCATCTGGATCTTCTATGAGGTGTGATCAAAAAGTATCAGGGCTGGACTTATTAAAAAAAAAACTATAAGAGTTAGCAATTTGTAATTTATTAACATTCGAAATAGTTCCCCTCCGAAGCAACACACTTAGCCCAGCGCTGTTTCTACTGCTGAAAGCATTCTTTGAAGACATCTTCTGATATGGAGTAAAGCTGTCTGGTCGCATTCTGTTCCATTTCAAGTATTTTTTTTTATTTCTGGGAATAGGAAAAAGTCAGAGGAGCGATGTCGGGTGAATATGGTGGTTGCTGAACCTGCGGAATGCTTAGCAAGAAACTGCAGCACAAGATGGGATGCATGGGCAGGCGCGTTGTCATAGTGGAGTTGCCACTGGCCATTCTCATGCAACGTCGGCCTTTTGCGACGAACTGCGTCCCTCAAACGCCGCGAAGCTTCACAGTAGTGTCCCTTATTGATTGTATGATCTGATGGAGCATGTTCATGATGTACGATTCCACTGTAATTGAAAAAAAAAACCGTCAGCATTGTCTCGAAATTGCTGCGACTTTGTCGTGCTTTATATAGTCTTGGAGACGAAGGGGTCTTCCACTGGGAAGACTGGGCCTTAGTTTCGAGGTCATACCCATAAACCCACGATTCTTCACCAGTTATGATTGCTTTTCTTTAACAAATTTTTCATCGTTTTCGGAGCATTCATGCAGGTCACGAGCAGCCGAAACACGGCCCTGTTTCTGGTCAGCTGAGAGCACTCTTCACACAAATTTGGCCGAGAAACTCCTCATGACTGTAGGAATTGACTGAATGTAACCGAAACTAATAATAATAATAAGTCATGAATAGTCGGTCATTTTGCAGCACACACATGTGGACAAGTTCGATATTTTCTTCACTTTTGCTGGTTGCGGGGCTCCCAGACCGTTCATCACTCTCAGCACTTTCACGGCCATCTTTAAAACGTTTATGCCACTCATAAACGTGTGTACGACTCACACGATCCTCCCCATAGACTACCTGTAACTTTACGTATATGTCTTTGCACGTTTCGCCAAGTTTCTTAAATAAAAATCTGATGCAACTTCATTGATCCAGTTTTTCCTACATGATAAATGCAGCGAACAGATTCAGATACATCAGGAAAAAAAAACACACTATCGTAATCAAAACAGACAAGCAATGGAGATGGGACTTATGTCACGTGTGCAGTATAAGCAAAGGTCAACCTGTGGGTATTCTCTTCCGGTTGTGTCAGTCGGTTCCCGAGTTATTCCCTCATTCCGGATACTCTTTTAATCACACCTCGTACTTACTACACGATAACTTTCAACCATATTGAATACCATGAATTAGCTGCATATATGCGATGCAGTAATTTTCGCGCACTAATTAGGCTAGAAAGACAACCAAATAGCTGGGCGCTGATAATGTTATTATCCCAGTCATTATGTAAACATGCGATTATGGCTAGACAAATCTGATGCTGCAAGGAAAATATTTATCTTAAAGGGCGCATAATCAAGTAAATATTTGTCTTAAAGGGCACATAGTCAAGTAAATATTTGTCTTAAAGGGCACACAGTCAAGTAAATATTTGTCTTAAAGGGCACATAGTCAAGTAAATATTTGTCTTAAAGGGCACATAGTCAAGTAAATATTTGTCTTAAAGGGCACATAGTCAAGTAAATATTTGTCTTAAAGGGCACATAGTCAAGTAAATATTTGTCTTAAAGGGCACACAGTCAAGTAAATATTTGTCTTCAAAGGCACATAATCAAGTAAATATTCTAAAAGTTTGACACTGATAAAAAGGCGCCATCACTAAAGCAAATGGCTTGAAAGGGTAGTCCAAAGATTAGAAAGCAGAGTAAGCGAGACTTTTTCTTAACTAGCGTATTTTATGTTTTGACAGATTACAGATGTTTAGAATGTTGGCTGAGTTTTGTGTTAGTTCTGAACAGTTGCCACAGAAAATGTACAGCATTCTATGACACTAGTCTATAAACTGAGTGTTTTGTAACATGAATCTAGCTTCAAGTGTAGAATTATGCCATGTTTGAGCCTTTGTTAACTGTGAACTTGTGGCCAGTACAAAGTACTGTTCGCTTCCAAAGTATTTAAAACTTTCTGTGTTTGCTGAGGACAAATGCTGCAAACACAGATTCTGACATTGTATGGTGAACATATTTTGTATGTATGGTCATATTGTATTTCATATCCGTTATTTTTCTTAAGAATTGTTTCAGCTTTACACATTTGTCAGATTATAACTTTAGTTCACTGCCATATTTGAAAGGTGCCCGTAGCAGCTGAGAATCTACCTACTCAGATCGTCAGAGAATTCAGCTCGTTCATCCGTGCCCTACATTCTCTGGCCTGCAATCATAAACAGACCTTTTCTGTCCAGAAGCTTTTCCTTAAAAGAGTGTTAAGAAAATAGTCTAACTAACTGGTGATAGTTAAAAGAATGTTGAGATAATAGTAACTATTCGTGGTGGTTAAAAGAGTGTTAAGAAAATAGTCTAATTACTTGTTATGGCTAAAAAATGTTAAGAAAATAGTTTAACTGCTTGTGATGGCTAAAAGAATGTTAAGAAAATAGTCTAATTAACTGGTGATGGTTAAAAGAATGTTGAGATAATAGTAACTACACGTGGTGGTTAAAAGAATGTTAAGAAAATAGTCTAATTACTTGTTATGGCTAAAAAATGTTAAGAAAATAGTTTAACTGCTTGTGATGACTAAAAGAATGTTATGAAAATAGTCTAATTACTTGTGATGGCTAAAAAATGTTAAGGAAATAGTTTAACTACTGGTGATAGCTCAAGGAATGTTAAGAAAATAACCTAACTACTGATGATGGCTAAAAGAATGTTAAGAAAATAGTTTAACTGCTGGTGATAGGTAAAAGAATGTTAAGAAAATAGCCTAACTACTGATGATGGCTAAAAGAATGTTAATAAAATAGTTTAACTGCTGGTGATAGCTAAAAGAATGTAAAGAGAATACTCTAATTACTTGTGATGGCTAAAAAATGTTAATAAAATAGTTTAACTACTGGTGATAGCTAAAAGAATGTTAAGAAAATAGTCCAACTACTGATGATGGCTAAAAGAATGTTAAGAAAATAGTCTAACTACCGGCGATGGCTAAAAGAATGTTAAGAAAATAGTTTTAACAAACTCTTACTGGTAACGGCTGTGAAGATCTCACTGGCGCCGATAAGTGCGAACTGCGGGACTTGGACAAACACGGACATGCTGGAGGCTGTGAAGTTTTCTCCTCCCAGAACTTGCAGGTGAGAGTTTTCTTTCATATCTTCCTTCCTGTATATCTCCACAATTCCTGCTACCACCACCGCCATCACAGACAAGATCATACCGATTCCTGGAATACACAGCAGTAGCTTCTGATTGTTCAAGTTCTGGGAAATTCAGCATTTCTTCAACAATACCTCTTCTGAGTGTGTCACCATCATCTCCGCACAGTCGCGGACAACAATCTATATAACTATGACGAATGGAAGAGTTCGTTTTAGTCTGTTGACATTGTCATATAACTTGATCTGATTAGTCTGTTGACATCGTCATATAACTTGATCTGATTAGTCTGTTGACATTGTCATATAACTTGATCTGATTAGTCTGTTGACATCGTCATATAACTTGATCTGATTAGTCTGTTGACATTGTCATATAACTTGATCTGATTAGTCTGTTGACATCGTCATATAACTTGATCTGATTAGTCTGTTGACATCGTCATATAACTTGATCTGATTAGTCTGTTGACATCGTCATATAACTTGATCTGAATTTGTATTGGTGATGGCCATGTGTGTGTGTGTGTTTGTGTTTGTGTGCCTTATTTTCTCTTCATATGCAAAGCAGTACTCATCGGATGCCACAAAGTTAAGGGGTTTTTTTCCATTTTTCTTCTTTTTATTTATGTGTTGTGTTGTTCTTGTGTCCTTGAAAAAGGCTGACGCCAAAATATTGAATGTTGTATGTTTTTCATTTATACATTCTCATCTTACTTTCATACTTTCTGCCATTTGATTTTCTCCCCCTCACTTTCTTCATTCCCTCTGTCATTTTGTAAAACTGAACCACACCCCTCTATCTACCTTTGTTACCAGAACCAGTTTTACCGCAGTCGTTGACTCTTTTATCTTACCTACTCAGATGCTGCGGTATTACTCTTTCAGTGCCTCACGTGACTTACCAGCTCTACGTATCTGTAACTTACCAACCACACACGTCATCCCGCTGTCAGTTGCGGCCTGTGCGAAATCTGAAGATCTTAGCTTGTTTTTCTCTGTCTGTGAAGTGGTTAGTGCACTGACCTCTCCCTACACCCAACACATGTCAAGACTCAATTAAACGATAATATGTAAATATTTTAGATTACCCATTCTCTTCAGATAGGTCAGAGGTCGTCCAATCTTCTCGAAGGCCGGATACACTAGTCGATCAACAAATGGGATGAGTATAATTATACTGACTGTATTGAAGACATTGAGGGCCGCTGCTGGTATGTATGTGTCTCCTACACGAATATCCATCCTCTCTGACTGAGCGAAAAACGTGTTGGACATCTAATAAAGAAATATAACCAAAGGAACGATGTACTTATCACGGTATACATGCGACCTACATAATATTAACCTACATAGTTTCTTGGAAATTAAAAACCAAGATTTCTTCGAAAATTTAAGCACTTTTGGATTATAAAATGGAAGTTTCTGTAAAATATTTAATACTAAAATTTCTCATAGGAGCTTAGAAATCGTTGTTTTAGAACTTTAAAGATTTTATTATATGGGATATTTCAGTGGTGATTTTTCTCATAAGAGTTTTAAAGATCAGTTTTATCCAGATCTTCAAGTACGTGACATACGGAATAAGTCATTGTTCTTTTCTTTGGCTGACCGCCCATTATAGAATAAAATCTTTAGTGGAAGACATGTACGTACTGGCTTCTAGGGGAAAGGTGTTTAAAATTGCTTTTCTCTTATTTATACCATAAATTCACAAAGTAATGATGTACCTATAAATATTAAATAAATATTTAAAATATTTAACCAGCATATGGACGTGCGTTGTACGACATTATCTCATCTCATACAAGAAAAGTTCGTTCTTTGGTTCTCATGTGATAATGTCAGGAGCCTGTTATTTTTTTTATTACCGCGAAACTTTGGATTTCAGTAATTTTAGTCCTCTAAGAAAAAGAGGAAGACCAGGACGAGGATGGCTGCAAGATATCGTTGATGATCTGCAAATGGATGCATCAACAGCAGGCCATCTTGCTCACAACCGAGAGGCCTACAGGAGAGCTGTTAGGGAGGCAAAGTTCCGCAAGGGACATGCAAATGAATGAATGAATGAATGAATGAATGAATGAATGAATGAATGAATGGCACCGTTATATTCTCCAAAGAGATGATACCTGTCATTTTGTTTGATAGGCTGAAAAAAAGTAAAGTAAAACGCTATATTTTCTTAACGCATGTAGAGAGCTGCAATGCATTTTCCAAAGTTACAAATAATTCGTCCGTTTTAAAAAAAATTATTTACATTCAAATATCGATGAACTGGATGACTTTGATCATAGTGAGATGTGGTGGAAAAGATAGACACAAGAGGTTTGTTTGAAACAAAAGTTACAGATCTTGAGAAAATGTGAGAAGCGGTGGATTAGGGCTGGAAGGTGAGTCAAGGGAGACAAAACTGACACTTTTTATTTTCGCATAAAAATGATAGCTAAATAAACTTAAAATGTAACATATCCTAAACGATGTATGAGCAAAAAAGAAAGAAAGAAAGAAAGAAAGAAAAAGAAAGAAAGAAAAAGAAAGAATGCAAATGATGACATTTTCTCTGATCTACCCCTATTAGCATACAGACGGGAATCAAATCTTAAGGACATCCTCGTCCGTAGCCACTTGAAGCGGAACTTTGCATATGTTGGCACTAGAAAATATAACCGCACCCGCTGTGTTACTTGCCCCGTAGTCTGATAAACCAAAACGATCACCTTTCCCAAAACTATCCCCACTCTCCATGAGGGATTCACATGCGAGTCCCGCAATGTGATATATGTCATTCTATGCAAAAGATGCAGAATAACTTACATTGATGAAACTGGCCTCAGATTAGGGGACCGCATGCAAAAACATCTGTATGATATCACCCAGTATGCTTCGAAACCAGTCCCGAATCATTTCAGTGGCCCCAAACACAGAGGCAAATCTGACTTTCTGGTAACAGCCATCAAACAGTGTCACGCAGATGACACAAGTCGCCTAGGGCTTGAGAACCGCTACATTCAGAAATATGAGACTCTGGAACCACATGGTTTGAATTTATTATTCAGCTGCACCTAACGTTCTCCTCTTCCACAATCATAATCCCTCCCCACTAAGTTCTACTCCCTTCTCACTTGTTACACATAACTCAGAACCTCTTCACAGCATCACATTACAGCCCCTTTACCCTAACTTTAATCACATTTTTCACCTTCTTCCGGTTAGATTAGCATTGTATCACTCTCTCTCCCCTCCACGGTTTCCCAATCCACCACCCTCAGTTACGAGCCTCCTATCACACATCCCAAGAGTCCATCTAAATACTCACTACACTCCATCATGCGCATTTCTGACACGCAGCGTCGGACAAGCCACAACTTCTTACAAGTTACAGCTAAGTGCTCTATTCATTTTATTTGATTTTTTAAACAGAAGGGGACTACCCTGATGACGCTGACTACACCGTCCACAACATGATCCTCGTGGCTTCCTCCAAAACTCTCCTTCGCCCTGGCCAAGATTTTCTTCTCTGAACCTTCTGGAAGACTGAGGTTTTTGGCTGGCCTGTCCTGGAATGTTCAGTCATGAAACAGGTGGAGTTACTAATGCCAGGATGGAATCTGTATCAGTCTGTCACAATTCTGTTGCCAGTCTGTCTTAGTCTACCTGTCATTTTCGGTCTATTTATCTATCTTATTCTACCTGTCACATTAGCCTGAATGTACTCGTTTGTTTCAGTCTGTCAAATTCGACTGCATGTCTGCCTCAGTTTGTTACATTAGCCTGAGTGTTTGTCTCAGTCTGTCACATTAGCCTGCATGTCTGTCCCGGCTTTTCAGTTACATTTACGTGCTTATCTGTCACAGTCTGTCTGCTAGGTCTGGCCGTAAGTATCTATCTATCTATCTATCTATCTATCTATCTATCTATCTATCTATCTATCTATCTATCTCAGTCTGTTGGTACGAATCACCTGCATGTCTGTCTCAGAAAACGTATCAAATTCACTTATCTGTCATATTCAGTCTGTCACATTTTCCTGTAAGTCTCTCTCACTACGTCAGCCAAATTCTTTTTTTTTCTGATTTTAGTCTGTCCGCACAATTCGATTGCATGTCTGTCCCAGCGTGCAAGGTTTTCCCATTGCATCTGCCACCAGTCTGCATTGTGTCCCTCAGTATCTGCGCCTTGTTAGCGAGAGTCTAACTATGTTTTTAGAAACATCTTTTACAAAAGATTAATTAATACTGTATTCATTGTTAAGGATCTTGTGAGAGGGAATCGATAGTAGTGAGACATTTCGAAATGAAAGTAACAGGTTTTGTCCTGGCTGCTGTTGGAATCCACTTCTTAAAGATTCTCACCACTGGGCTACATGCAAACATTGTGAAATATTGTTTCCAACGACCACATCGCAACACCATAGATGTTTTGGAAGTGCAGAGATGATGGTGCGTAAAGTATGTCCACATTTAACATAACAACAAAAAGAAGCGTGTACGCCCGGGGGTGTTAAAGACGTTAAAACTAGTGGAGATGTAAGCTTGTCATCGATGCAACGCTGGATTTAAGTATACGCGAAACAAGCTACATCGTAGGTCCTGAAACACCTTCCGATGTTAACTTTTCAACACGGAAGCTCTAAAGCTTCATATAACTTAGGGCCTCGCCAAGTCTGACTCTGGGACCGCATCGATATCACTAAATGAAGCTCTGACATCCAGTAAAAATTGTTTAAAGTAAATTTTCTGCATATGTTCCTAGCTTTCAGCAGAGTCTCAGGCTTTAAGCTTACCTTGCAGGCGCCTTGCACACAGATCCCCCAGGCTGTTGTTAAAATACTACCTGTAACATTACAAGATTATGTTAGTGCTACGCTTGCAAATATAGAAAAGGAGATAGTCAATGCTTGTTCTACGCTTGCAAATATAGAAGAGAAAAGAGACAGTCAAAGCTAGCCAAACACAAATAGATCTTTTCAATTCCAAGGATCATAACGGATGTTCTTCATTGGCATCCCACGATCATTACTCTCGGTTTTGGTTTTTTTTTCCATTACCCAGCTTTTTTTCCATCGTGTAAGATTCTATCGCTTTTTTCATCTAATGGTTATTTGTGTGTTTTTCCCCATTTTTTTTACCCATGTTCAAATAAGGATCTTTGTGTGTTCAAAATTTGGCGTGACAAAAAAAATATTATCTTCTTTTTGTGTGTGTGTATGTAATACTTGTACATAACATGGGACATCATAATGATGTCACTTCACGTAGGATTTCATACACAACTATCAGTATGGCCATGCCCCTACATTGTGACCTCAGAAGAAGATAATTACACACAGACGTGACTGCGGCCTTTATGTAGAGCTCGATACTTGCCATCTCTTCTTCATCATTCTCAAAAAAAGTGTTCTCTTTCCCTCCTGCCCCAGCCAAAAACAAAATGTATGTTAATTTGGTACAAGTGGGTTATCATCTTCTTCATCGTTTTCTCACTCTTGTATATTTCTACCGATCTCCTGTCTGGCTGACAGGTCAATGAAAATACTATCTTTAACGCCATGTTCACTATGAAAGCTCAGTGGCATCAAATAGGAATATCTTTACCTTCTAACATACTTCTAAATCGGAGCCCATAAGCTTGCTAGCAACATTCGTTTGTTTTTATAATGTCTGTCGAATCGTTCATCTTTACACTTAAGAGAAAGTAAAAGCAAATTTCAACGTTTGAAGTCTCTGTTTATGATTCTTACTTTCCCTTCGAATTTTTCATAAAAACATAAATACAAGCGGATAATTTTCAACTAGTGTGAAACATCTTATCTTATATCTTATATCCTTCCCGTGCCGTTAAACATCACATAGGGCTCGCAAGGTAGTTCGCCAATTTTTCCTGTCTTCGGCGAGCTTTTCAACCTCATCAATGGATTTTATGACTGCTAATTTGGCCTCTCTTAACAATGTCCTCTTCAGAGCTTCACACGGTCTGCATCTTTTTCTTTGGCCTGTTGTGTTCCACTTGAAAGCTTGTTTTGGGATTCTCTGATCGTTTCTTCTCATCATGTGACCAACATATGTCTAGATCAGACCAGTAAACCATAGTTGATCTTGATCAGACCAGTGTGAAACATGTGAAATATGTGAAATTTGAAACATGTCGTTTCATATGTAAAACTGGGAAAAATGCTTCTTTTAATGGTAAACAAGTTGTATGCAATCTGAGTATTTATAAGTTTGTGTGTGTGTGTTTTTGTTTTGTTTTTTCCGTTGACAGCGATTGGTTTTGCTGAAACCAAATATGACAGTACTAATGCAATGGCTAGGATATCAAGACCAGTAAACCATGGTTGGTCTAGGTCGAACCAGTAAACCATAGCTGGCCTAGATCAGACCAGTCATCTATACCTGATCTAGATCAAACCAGTCAACTATAGTTCATCTAGATCAGACCAGTAAACTAAAGCTGGTCTAGATCAGACCAGTCAACTATAGTTCATCTAGATCAGACCAGTCAACTATACATGATCTAGATCAAACCAGTCAACTATAGTTCATCTAGATCAGACCAGTAAACTATAGCTGGTCTAGATCAGACTAGTAAACCATAGGTGGTCTATTTGAACCCCGTAAACTATGTATGTTCTAGATCAGACCAGTAAACCATAGTTGGTCTAGATCTAACCGGTAAACAATAGTTGGTCTAGAACAGATCAGTAAACCATAGTTGGTCAAAATCAGACCAGTAAAGCAAAGTTTGTCTAGATCAGACCAGTAAACCAAAGTCGGTCTAGATCATACCCCACCTCTTCGCTGGTGCTCCTAAAACAACCCCAGCCTTGCTAACGAGACATGGCTCTTCGGGGTGACCATGATGGTAGAGTGTGTTAAAAGGTTCGGGGGTTTTTTAGGTCTACATCCAATCATCATACTAGCCATCCTAACACACTCCCAGTTAAATGGGATGGGTTTTTTTCAACATCTTCACGGCACCACCTCCTAAGAATATCTTATCATTATGGTCTACTTATAACGCAACAATGAATATACCTTTTGGCTTTGTCCTGATATACTTCGTTCTGACTGCGATAAAGATGGCCAGAGCTACGATCATGCTAACAAACGGAACGAAGAATCCCCAGGCAAAACTAATGTTCTGCTGAATATAGGAGACACCTGCGTAAGCTATCAGCGCTCCAACGTTGATTACCCAATAGAACCTGAAAGTAGATAAAAGATGTAAAGTCTTTTTTCTTCTTTTTAACCTTTACACACTTTAAAAGCTGCATTATATCCTATTATTATTTATTTTTAATCCAAACTAATAGAATGGTGCTCGCTATAGCTGGTGTTGTTCTTGCGTAACATAATTTACTCTATTTCATTGCTAGTCATTTTACTTGTTCTGCTGAGGCAATGTTCTTTAGTTTTGAGTTTAAAGCCCCCACTGTTGTATTTGTTCTGTTGAACAAATATTCTTTCATATTTTGAGCAAAGTTCTTGTCGATGTGTTTGTTCTGTTGACACAATTCTATTTCATTTTTTGCTCAAAGCCTTTGTTGTAGAATTTGTTATGTTGAGATAATGTTCTTTAATCTTTTGAGCAAAGCCTTCGCTGTTGTATTTGTTCTGTTGGCGTCATGTTCTTTAATCTTTTGAGCAAAGCCTTCGCTGTTGTATTTGTTCTGTTGGCGTCATGTTCTTTAATCTTTTGAGCAAAGCCCTCGCTGTTGTATTTGTTCTGTTGGCGTCATGTTCTTTAATCTTTTGAGCAAAACCCTCTCCGTTGTATTTGTTCTGTTGATACAATGTTCTTTCATCCCATGTTAAAATCCCTCGCTGCTGTATTTGTTTTGTTGAGACAATGTTCTTTCATCCCGTATTAATAAAAGCCCTAGCTGCTGTATTTGTTTTGTTGAGACAATGTTCTTTCATCCCGTATTAATAAAAGCCCTAGCTGTTATATTAGTTTGTTTGATACAATGTTCTTTCATCCCGTATTAAAATCCCTACCTGTTGTATTTGTTTTGTTGAGACAATGTTCTTTCATCCCGTATTAAAAGCCCTGGCTGTTATATTAGTTTGTTTGATACAATGTTCTGTCGCCTCATATATTCTAAGAACTCTCTGCTACTTGAGCTATTTTGCCTGCATCGAATAACAAAATAATGACATAATCTTCTATGTCTTTTTAATAACCTCATTAAAATCTTGGTTTGTTAAAGTTTCTGCGTCTGACGATCCGTGAAACCACCTGCGCTTACATGAAACAGAGCAGAACAATACTTCTCTAGAACAGTACAATGCTTCTTTAAAACAGTACAGTACTTCTCTAGAACAGATCTTCAAAACTTGCTCCCGTAAACATGATTAGAAACAGCAGGCCACAGTAATATGCAAGTTCACTTCTCCAACTGAAATCTTGTTTTAAGCCACTTTGGTTTTTTCGCGATAGATACATTTCCCCTTTGTTTTTATTAATGTTTTGTCTAAAGATGGAAAGTTATCTTTTATTAATGTTTTGTCTAAAGACGTTGGAAAGTTGTGCAGTGGTCAGATTCTCTTAACTTTAGAGCCTGTTTTCTGAAACGCAGATGGTAACATGACTGGTTATTGGTCAGTCCTTCTACGCTGACCTAGACAACCATGCCATCTCTCTGACACAATGATTTTCGTTCCTATTATAGGTCAATCTTTACTATACGGTCACAAAATATCATCTAAACTTCTAACATTTGTCTGCATCTGACTTACGATTTCAAAAGTTGAACTAAACAAGAAAACGCGACAGAAGTTTGCGGTCACTTAAAGAGATATTCAGAAGACAACGAATACTACACCAAAAGAAGAAGCAGCTACAGAAAGAGATGGTTTGTCTGTTGTAAACAGTGTAAACAACCTGCAGTCAGGGGCCAGGACATTAGGCTGTGAACACTGTTTAGTATGCAAGTTGTTGCAAAGATATTTTCCAGTTAGTTCAGGATATGTCTGAGTGGGCGAGAGCATCGTGTGGTTTTGTGGATGTTGTTGTTTCTTGATATTGAAGTATACACGATGTTATTGTGCTCTGCGCTGATTATATTGTTAGTATATGTGATATGTGGTTGTTGGCTATGACCCCATCGAGCACCCCAGACTTAGTTTTAGTTGGTTGCGTATGATTTTGGTTATTTGAGATGATTTCGTAAGCATGATGGTATATGTGCTGGGCGTATCCATGATATATGTATGGCAATGTGATAATATGAGCTTTGATGGTCTTAATATATATTTATATGCATCTGATATGGGTTGATATACAATAATGCTTTTGGTATATGCTGATTACATGTGTATGAGTTATTATGTAAGATACCTTGAACGATCGTTCATTTATGCATATTCTTTTGCCATGAGTTTGATGTCGTTGCCATGCACATATAGTATATATGTAACGTTGAGATTTGATATGATTCTCATTAACAGATGTTCATAATAAGGAGGGACGGCTTGCTATGTTCTAGTGTTTATGATAAAGGTGCTATGAGGGCCTTCACTCTTTTTGATGATGTATTACTAGTGTGTGATGTTAATATTCAATGCATTGCTATATATATATATATATTTTTTTTTTTTATATGTACTTGTACTTGTACGAACTCCCTGTAACTGCGAGCTGTTGACCTTTGCAGCCGATGATGTAAAGGTGTTGAGGCACAGCATCGTATATATATATATATATATATATATATATATATATATATATATATATATATATATATATATATATATATATATATATATATAATGTGGTCCTTATGTATGCAATGTTGTTGAACCATTATTGATATAGTGTGTTTATGATGAGTGTCTTGAAGTTTGTCATAATAAACTTCTTTATTAGTTGTTTTTACACAGAGATATTTGTTTTGTGTTTGGTATGAGAAATGATGAGAAAACAGAGTAGACATGATATCTACAGGTTGAACTGTTGGCTAACAGGGATCAGGGAACAGGGGTGTTTGTGGTCAGATATTTTTTTTTTAAAAAAAACTAGGGTTGAGGATAACAGCAGGTTTCTCCACTGGAAGAATTTAATTACTTAATTACCACTGTGATAAGTCCCTCACTCTCTTTCTTAGACGACTAGGAGTCAGTTCACAGAAACCTTTGAAAGTACAGCCAATTCTAGAGTTAACGGCTATTAAGAGTTAAAAGAGGCGATAACATGTCCCTTAAACTATTATTTGGTGGGTGGGGTGGGGAGGGGGGAGATGGAGGAGAAGACAGATTCTGAATTATAATGATTGAAAATTATTTAATAAATAAAATCCCAGTTCAAGAATGACAGAATAGCACTGTGTACTACCTGACCACATGATGGCCTAGGGCAGGCTGGGACTGAAACAAAGCGAGGCTACTCCACGTTACCTAAAACAAGTGGGATATGAAATGCGCACGCAGTATTTAAGATTTAACAATTTTTAAAAAATTATTTGTCGGGTCCGTTAAATCCGAAATCTGTTATATCAGTGTGCGTAAATCGAGGGTCCGCTGTATGTCATAACTACACAGGTAACATTTTTTTTTAATCATTTCAAGATTAAGCTTCCGTCTACTGCACATATGATCATCAGCAGAGAAAACTCATAAACGTTCTTTTCTATAAAGTTTACTTGCTCTCACCAGTTGAAGAAAACCTTCACAGCGTCCTTGCCCATAGTCTCGACCTGTTCGGCTCCAAAAGGTCCAACATTAGCTTTGATGCCCCCGGTACCGATAGCCACAAACACCAAACCGGTCATGAAGATGGCTCTCTTTGCCTCCTATGCAGAGACAAAAGAAAAGTTTTGAACTTTTTTTTTAATTTAAGAGATTATAGATTTTCTTGTTTGAATGGTGAATTGGTTAGTGCACTGGTCTCTCATGGCGAAGGTCGAGGGTTCGAATCCGGCTGTAGGCACTCCAATCACCCAGCTGTAGAAATGGGTACCCGACTTCTTCTGGAGTTGGGGAAAGAAAGGCAGCCAGGCGTGATACTGACCGTATCACCCTCTAGTGTGCTGACAGGTCAAGGAAA
The DNA here is from genome assembly GCA_009760885.1 of Achatina immaculata. Classification (NCBI taxonomy): domain Eukaryota; kingdom Metazoa; phylum Mollusca; class Gastropoda; order Stylommatophora; family Achatinidae; genus Lissachatina; species Lissachatina immaculata. The sequence goes on along the minus strand of CM019719.1, from coordinate 29,013,479 downwards.
ATATGAACACTAACACCATATCCCAATGTGCCTCTAAGGCATGACAGGATCACCTTTACCTTTACCTTTTTTTTAACTACTTCTCTTACATCTTCTAGTTCATTACAGCGCATCTTGTAATGTCATTTTTACTTCCTTTGTTATTTGTATCCATGCCAGCGCTCAGGCGTACAATTTTGCGTTAGTGATATAGGAGAGATAGAGGAAGACAGAGAAACAAGCGTCAGAACTGGCTGACCAAGTGGCATAGGAAACAGAGTCAGTAGGTCTGATTAGATATATCAAGCATAACAAAATATGGACAAGGCCGCTATTGGCACGAACATCGACAGAACGAGTCAATGAATCAATGCAGAACGACTGTTTTCTCTTAAATCTAAAGAAAATCAATACTTGATAGATGTTGTATTAGTAGCAAACTGATAGAATGAGACTAGCTGTAAATAGCTGTTGCTAATGATGCTGGTAGCAAACTGATTGAGTAATACTAACTGAAAATTATTGATGTTAATGATACTGTTAGCAAACTGATGGTGATGATACCACCGCAACACAATACCAGCAATTAGATTTGATGATAATGATAATGGAGGTAAATTGATGGTAATAATACCGGCTATATTTTCTGTTTCTTTGCGTTCAATGATTTTTCTATCCTAAACTTGAATAGTAATATATAGTTCGGATAAATTGTGCGGTCTTCCCTGTAAAGCTTTGGACCGACCAGCACAACCCATCATCTAACGACCAGATGCCGCAACTCTGGCGTCAAGAACAAACTACCATCTTCAGATTACGCACGGAACACTGACGACTGCGAGGACACCCTGCCTTCGCCTCAACCTGTCACTCTGTCACACATATCCGACTGAACATGAAAGACAGGTATTCAGACCAGGATACATTCTACAGATCTCAGTGAACTCACAGAAGGTTATACAGAAAGAGAAAACGAACTCACAGAAGGTTATACAAAAAGAGAAAACGAATTCTCAGAAGATTATACGAAAAGGGAAAACGAAATCACAGAAGATTATACAGAAAGAAAAAACGAACTCACAGAAGATTATATAGAAAAACAAAACGAACTCACAGAAGATTATATTAAAAAAGAAAACGAACTCACAGAAGATTATACAGAAAAACAAAACGAACTCACAGAAGATTATACAGAAAAACAAAACGAACTCACAGAAGATTATACAAAAAAGAAAACGAACTCACAGAAGATTATATAGAAAAACAAAACGAACTCACAGAAGATTATATAGAAAAACAAAACGAACTCACAGAAGATTATATAGAAAAACAAAACGAACTCACAGAAGATTATACAGAAAAACAAAACGAACTCACAGAAAATTATACAGAAAAACAAAACGAACTCACAGAAAATTATACAGAAAAACAAAACGAACTCACAGAAAATTATACAGAAAAACAAAACGAACTCACAGAAAATTATACAGAAAAACAAAACGAACTCACAGAAAATTATACAGAAAAACAAAACGAACTCACGACAGATAAACTTGTCCAGCCCCAGTGCTCATACTCAATGGCGGACGCTGGTAGAAGAACAGCACCTAAAAAAACAAACAAAAAGATTCGAACATTTTTCAGTCTCAGAACAGTCAGTAAATCGGAGCACTGTCATGATGTCCAGTTCTGTTGCTATTAATCTTGGCCGTGTTATTACATACACTGGTTTTTATGTAACTGTATTTTACTTAATATACTGACAACCTAATGTACAGTGTAAATTGATGTGCTCCGCCTTATGATATTCTCCCTTTTTTAAGGCAATTTTCTTTTTTTTAACAAATGCGTAGTACAACTTTTTGCAATTGGGTTTACCAATGTCTCATTCAGCCTTGTTTAAGAAGCTAATTCACTATCGACTGCCTTACTCCTGTGCTCTGTACTTGTATTGACTTATTTTTTAATTCTGATTTTAAAATGCAGACGTAAAGATTAAGCTGAACTAAATATACAGAGGAGAAATGTTTCGACTTGCGCCTTCTTCAAACAACAGCAGCAGCAACAACAACAACAACATCAACAACAACAACATCAACAACAGCAACAACAAATCTAAGAGATATAAAACTGAGATCAGATACTATAAGTGAGGACTGGATGGTTCAGAAATCCCAGAAGTAACAGCTGCACCATTTACTGAATCTGATCACACTCACCTTCTTGAGTACTATACTTTGACTGCTGTCCATTATTATTATTATTATGATTATTATTATTATTATGTGCCGTGCCGGATAGCGTTGACGATCATGCTTTTCCATCTTGCACAGTCCTTGGTGTTTCCGATTAATTCAGATGCTTTTCTTTTCCCATACCACTTGGTCAGTCCAATGAGATATTTGTCTCTTGGTCTTCCTCTCTTCCTTTTCCCCTTGAATTTTCCAGTCAACCGGTTCTCCAGGATCTGTCTTCTCACCACAAGTCTAAGAAACTTTGACTTTCTTCTGTGTTCAAGTGCAGGATCATGCTGTATAGGACGCAGAGTCGCCAGGACGAAGCCCACAGTTCTCTCCAGGTCCTCGCGGCAACCCCACGGCTTCTGCCTCAGGTCCATCCTCTGTGGCCAGGTCTGGCTTCCTTGGTCAGTGGACGTTGGGCAGTCTTGGAGAACATGTTCTGGACTTTGTGCTCCAGGGACATGTGCCCGTGTGAGAGATCTTGAGTCTGTGCAGGCGGCTTGGTGGCTGTCTTTTTTCTTTTCATTTTACCTAGTTTTCTTTTCTGAAACTTCTTTGAAGACCTCTTCGTTTGCTTTTCTGTCTGTCCACGATATCTGTTGCATCTTTCTCCTAAACCACATTTCTGTTGCTTGCATTTCCTTTGTTACTTTGTTGTTGTTGTTGTTGTTGTTGTTGTTGTTGTTGTTGTTGTTGTTGTTGTTGTTGACTGTCCACCATATACGTGGACCTCTGCTTTGATTATCATCCAGATAAAATGTATATATTTCTCTCATATAAGTTCATGTTTTATAACATGTATTTTTGTGTCGTCTAGACAATGCTTTCAAAAAGAACTACATAATGAAAGTACTACCAATGTGACCAAAAAAAAAAGTGACAAACACTTAATGAAAGTACTACAATATGACAAAGAGATGACGAACTACAAGATAAAAGTACTACAATATGACAAAAAAAAAGATGTCGACAAACCAATTATATACACTATGGATGCTCCAAATATTGTTTTGAATCTTCCGGCGTAGGAGTCTGATATGAATCCGCCTATGATAGGTAAGATGTAAGCGATACCTGTGAAATACAAATGCATAAACATTAAAAACCCACTCATAAGTCACTACTTGGCAGTGGTTGTAGAAGTCTTCATGGCGTAGTTCTTGAGGTGGCTGCTGGTATTATAAGAGTTAACGCTCTGGGGAGGGAGAGGAATGTGCCTGCTGGTATTATAAGAGTTAATGCTCTGGGGAGGGAGAGGAATGTGGCTGCTGATATTATAAGAGTTAACGCTCAGGGGAGGGAGAGGAATGTGGCTGCTGATATTATAAGGGTTAACGCTCTGGGGAGGGAGAGGAATGTGGCTGCTGGTATTATAAGAGTTAACGCTCTGGGAGGGAGAGGAATGTGGCTGCTGGTATTATAATGTAAGGAGTGGAAAAATAAGCAAGCAGTGACCCGATTTTGAATGGAAATCCCCAGGCCTTCGAGTCCGGCGCTGACCAGGTATATAAGACGTGAAGAGAAAAAAAGGGGGATGAGTTGAGCACGTGGAAGTCCAGCGGCAGACGTGGACAAGGAGGGCCATTCGATAGATGGAGGCTGGCGTGTATAGTTTAGTTGTGTGCATTTGTAATCAGGATTGAAATCATATTATTCAAGGAACCTTTTTTTTTGTATGATTCAATAACGCGTGTGGAAATATATAAATATATGGACTTCATGCGCATAGGATTCGTTTGATTCGCATTGCCTTGTGGATCAGAATTTTGTAAATACAAGGATCGTGATTTTAAGAAAAAAGGATTGTTGTTTCGTGTTCTCGTTATTTATACGTAAGGTGTGAATTATGGGGTAGTCACCCTTCCACCACTCAGTACGACGGCGGCAAGAAGAAATAAAAGACTGAACAATTAATTCACGTCAGTAAAGTAAGGATAAATATACTACACCAATAAATCATCAATCCATTAAAAAACCTATACTACAATAAGAGTTAACGCTCTGGGCAGGGAGGGGAATGTGGCTGCTGATATTATAAGAGTTAACGCTCTGGGGAGGGAGAGGAATGTGGCTGCTGATATTATAAGAGTTAACGCTCTGAGCAGGGAGGGGAATGTGGCTGCTGATATTATAAGAGTTAACGCTCTGGGGAGGGAGAGGAATGTGGCTGCTGATATTATAAGAGTTAACGCTCTGGGGAGGGAGAGGAATGTGGCTGCTGATATTATAAGAGTTAACGCTCTGGGGAGGGAGAGGAATGTGGCTGCTGATATTATAAGAGTTAACGCTCTGGGGAGGGAGAGGAATGTGGCTGCTGATATTATAAAAGTTAACGCTCTGGGGAGGGAGAGGAATGACGCTTCTAGCTACGGAGTTCGTGCTGATGTCGATACTAGTTGACAGTTTCTGGCCAACTGCTGGCTAGCTAGGCAGCCATAGCACTTATGGTTTGACCGTATGCAATGATGCTGGTTCACAACTCATACCTTTACCTTTACATCTGGTATAAGGAGTAACGTTATCTTATAGTTACTTAATTTTGTTTTAGTGCAAGCAGTTTCGAATTGTGATATATTTTAAAAGTAATTTTCTCTGTTGTGATTTATTTAACTGTAGTTAAGATAGTAGAAAACCTTCTTGTTAGGAATGCTTCGTGGACGAGTGGAAAGTCCACTGTTCTCTCACTGGCAGGTCGTTGCTCGTATTACAGGAATCTGGAGTAGTATTCGCACTCAGTTTCTCACTTCCCTTTTTTTTTTTTTCGCTCTTGTTCAAAATTCTTTGTCTACAAAATGTCAACAAATTTTCAAGTCTAGTCATAGACACTTCTATTCAAACACTTTCCTGCGGATGTTCCTCGTTGTCTCAAAACCTGTTACCAGTTGTACTCATTTGTTAGTGATTGTAGTGCGGTTGTTAGTGATTGGGTGTGATTGTTAGTGATTGTAGCGTGCGTATTATTGTTGATTGTACTTAAGAATTTATTTTAGGCAATTTTATTTTTTTTATCAACTATTCAAATTGTGTGGTTCGTTATATAAGTGTGCTTCTATAGAACATATTCATCTCCATTCACAAATCCATTCACTTCATCGCAATTCTTGCAACAGACCCTCGGTTTGATTTGGTGCTGTATTGTCAGTTATAGAAGTCATTATAAAAGAACAATGAAACAACGGACTGTGAAATCGTCATAAATGATAATGAACTGCTAACTGAATTATTCATAAAACGAAGACTCCTAAACCGACTATTAAAAAAAAGTACATTTACTAAAAGTAACGCGTTATATATGGATAAAAGATGAGCAACTGAAGCAGGAGTAAAATATATGCATAAAGATGTGCTTTGTTCCGTTTAAAAATTGATAGAAATGTTTCCTATGGAGGTGTTTTGTTTATGTTAATGATGACAAACAGCAACAGATAAAAGCAGAAAAAAATGTATATTTATAATGCCTGCTGCTCTCATGGGAAACAATAAAGCAAAACTTTTAACGTGTAACAGTACACTCCAGCCTTTTCAAACTGTTGTCAGCAGGGCCAGTGACAGATTGTTTAGACAAAGACCGTATAAAATCTAAAGATCAATACTGTGGCCTTCTGAGATCTGTGCCCTAGATCTAGTTGATCTAGTTGATCTAAATGCGCCATTTCTGATTTGTTACCATGTACGTGTTAATCAGCTGCTTTCACCTGCTTGACTAAAAACTATCTTCCACGTCTCGTACGCGGTGTTTTGTTAATTACCTGTCTTCCCTTTATTACGGCTGGCCATGAGACTGAACAAATACTTACCACAGAAAGAAAAGTGCTACTTTGAAACTTATTATTAAAAACATTTATTAAACTATTTTAAAAGACTAAAAATGGAAAAAAGTTATAAAATACAGTCATGCACAGACTTGTTCTCACCAAGCTACGGCTGGGGGCCCACTGGAAAAACGTTCTAGAAACGGCCAATTCCGGCCGGCTACAGGCCGCTAAGGTCGTACACATTACGGCCCGTCAACTGCAGCGGCTCTGGCAACAATATAATACTATTCTGCGCGAATCTAATACAGTGCTATACCTCATATACGCTGGACAGATGTGTGAAACTGATACATTTATGATACTTCTCGTACGCTTTAGTTTATACTGTATTTTATGAAGGAAATAATAAAAATGCATTGTGTTTCAGTGCCTGGTTTGTCTGCTTTCTGTGTGTCACTGTCTTGCTACTGAAACTTTTAAACGTTTCAATGATATTTCATTTTTTCATAAACTCTACACCATCATGGCCACTAAAATGTGCGTTTCTGTGCGTCACTGAAAAATTATTACCGTGATTCCATAGTTAAATGTGTTGTTATTCATTTTTTTCTGATTAATTTCCATGCAGTTACTGTGCTAATTTGCCTCCTGTTATTATTTTAAAGTGATAGCAAACATGTTCATTCACTTTGTAACGTGTCATAGTTCTGAACTCTACTTAATGCCTGACCTCCCACTATAACGGCCGACATATGGTCAAATCTACTTACGACCTCATGGCCGACTCCAAATGCGACTGTAAGTAGACGCATGACTGCATCGTCGTGGAATAACTAAATGGTCATTCTAAACTGATTGTTGATGATTTTCTGTAACAACCAAACGTTTTCTAAAACAGCTAACACTCTTGTAACAAGAAACATTTTCTGTAACATTAAATATTTCCTGTAAGAAGCAGATTTCCTTTAACAGCAAACATTTCCTGTAGCATCAAACATCATCCATAACAGCAAAACATCATCTGCAACAGTAAATATTTCCTGTAACATAAAACACATCATGTATATCATGCATATCATAACATATCACATATCATAAAACAGTAAATATGGTCACTAACGGCAAACTTTTTATGTGACAGTAAACATTTCCTGTAACAAGCAAATATTTCCTGTAACAGCAAAACACATTCTGTAACAATAAACATGAAAAGTTTATAGCGCATGCCATCACGACAAAAGAAGAAGAGCGGACGTTGATTCTGATGAGGGAGTGACTACGTCTGACTTCCTTTAATTCCCGGATTAGAGCCATACACTCCACCTCCTTGATAAACTCATCGAACACCTGTCTTGTCTTGCCCTATCTACCTCTCTGTAACTGCAAGCTGATGTTCCTTGCAGCCGATGCTGTGGAGGTGTTGAGGTACAGCATCGTGTCGGCGTGGGAGCGGGTTATGACAGCTATTTTTTTTTCAGTCCCGGACTACATCTAAAAAGCAGGGGGTGGGTGTGCAATGCTTCTTTAACAGACTCCACCCACCATGGGCACTATGGCGATCCCTGTCCCGTTAGACAGGCTAGACCTGTTATTAGGGGTACCAAAGGAGAGGTTGGACAAGGTCTTGGTCAGGTATGGTTCTCTAACCCTGACGCTAGCATATCAGCTATGGGTCGCTGATGGCCTAGTCGGACAGGACCCGAAGCTGAAACTATTCGGAAGTAACTCAGCGTTACGTTTCTCCAGGGCGGAATCTAGGCCGTCTGGCTTCCATCTTTGTTCCCATCAGCTGTGAAGTAACCGTTTCAATAATAATAATAATAATAATTATAATAATAATGAAATTTGCGTGCAGGTAAGTTGGCAGTACGTACCTCCGAACACCTGGTTAACGGTGGTGGCGTCCGTCTGACCAATCTCAAGGTTACTCGTGCAGAAAAGGACAAGGCCGGCCATGATACTGTAGTAGGTCAGTCTTTCACACATCTCTGTCACCAGGATACAGAGCGTGACCAGCAGCTTCTGTTTGTTTCTAGGAAGAAATGGTTAATGCTAACACGACTGCTTCTCCCTCATTAACGGGCATCCATGTGACAAACTAATGGAGAGTCAGCTATGGGGATAAATATATACAAATATCTTTAGAAAATTACTAAACTGACCATTATACACCTGTTTACATCAAGTTCTTCTGTTGTATAATGATGTAATGGAACCCATAAGGACAATGGCGGGAGGAGGAAAGAGTCAATTTTTGTATTCCTTAACATAATTACGGGTTGTCCATTTGCCATTTCACTTGACTAGATCAGATCTGATGGTGAACCCAATGTGGACGATACACGCTTAGATCGAGAGGTGTACGGCCTTGACCGAAGCGTCATCGTCCACGTGATTTGTAAGTTGATTTCGGGGGAATATATATACACACACACACACACACACACACACATATATATAATATATATATATATATATATATATATATATATATATATAAACACTGGCTTGTATCAGATGAGACAGAGGCAATGGCCGGACGATGTCTCGTTTAGTTGTGTTTATTGAGGTGCTGTAAATTCCTTTGTATTATGGTGATAGTTAGTTATATTCTGCCCGTGCCCACCTCATGTGGTGTAGCTTATGTAGGGTTCGTGTCATTCCGTGTAAGAAGATAATTTGTGTCTGATTTCATTGTGATTTTCTCTGTGAATTTGATTGGTAACATGTATGCTTTTGTATCATGTTTTTTTCGTGTAGATTGATCATGTGGTTGCATCAATACAGATGCTGGTGATGTAGGTAATGGCAGCAATGGCTGCGGAGATGAAAATGCAGTGGCACGTATAATCGTGCCGGATGCCACAGGTAGGGGCCAGTGAGCTGATGGCCCCAGATACATAGAGTAACAATGTAAATATTGCAGATCTGAAAAGTTTCATATTAACTTATGTTATGCTTAACTTAATTTGCATTTTAATTGATTTGTTCCTCACATTGTTTCGCCTTTACTGATGAATAATGTCTTAATGTCGTATTGACTGTCAGTGCCAGTTGTTTGTGGTTGTTGGGTTCATTGTGAGATTAAATTGTTGTATTACTGAATTCAGACTTCGTGATGTGTACTGCATGTTGTATTGGTTGAATGCTTGAAGATTTAGGCAAAATTAGCATACAATATACCAAGGAGGGGAGAACCTGGGTTGGCGGTCATGATGGGGGAAGCTAGATTGGCCTCGAATATGATAGTACATCGCCAAGAGTTGTTGGTCCGTAACAATCCTGAGAAAATATTCCTCCCGCTAGCTTTAATGTAAACTTGCACCACACAAGTTTTACACCAGGTATCCCTGCCATATGAAGTCAGCGCTTTAACTTCTGCACCATTTACACATTCCAAACGTGAATATATCACCCGTGAATAAAAGATGTACCTGAATGTCACAGTAAATAGAAACTTGAATAAAAGGTGTAGCTGAATGTCACAGTAAATAGGAACTTGGTCTCTAAATTGCGGGGGAAAACTGGAGCATATTAATGTAACTTATTTTGAATTTTAGAGTACACGTAACTTGCTCACTTTTACACTTATTTTGGTGCGATCCGCCTAGTCTTGACTTCAGACCGTTAAAAAACAACAACAACAACAACAACAACAACACAAAGAACAGAACAACTACCACCTTTTAGTCTAGTCGTAAGAGGCGACTCAAGAAAGGTTCCCTTCCATTGTGATCGCGTACACTGAAAATCTAGAATTACTAATCCACAAAGAAAAGGTCAGGGCTCAGACTTGATTTGGTTAAGACTTGGATCTCAATCCAGTAGGTTCTAGCGAATAGGAAACCCTCGGAACACAATAGATCTATATATTTAGTACTCGATCTACAGTTGGAACACTAAGATACACTTGTATCTACAGCATTACGTATGTACGTAGACTGCGTGTTAAGATGAAGTTACCAAGGACTGAGAACCAAACCTGGTCAAAACTTTATGGCACTAGCATGCCGAACTCGTGTTACGTCAGACTCGTCAATCTGGCACTGATTTCACGTTACCGATAAGTCAAGACCTGGTCGTTAAGTATTTCCGGAAAAAAAAGACACGCCATCCTTTGTATTTTTAAAACAAATTTATTGACAATTTCTTTTCAATTCAAAACAATTACCTGGTCAACTTTTCTCCATCTTCTTCTTCTGTAACGTCATAAGCCTTCCCAGATTTCTCCGTCACTTCCATGCTTTGAAATCCATTGGCACTTTTCTCCTCAGACGTCATTGCTCTCTCACAGTTTTCAGGCCCGGTGCTTGATCTGTTAAAAAAAAAAATCAATGGTTTCATGTGGTCACTCATCGCGCTAGGATTTTTTTTTCCTTGAAACCGCTACAATAGTACCTGTCGTTCACTTTACATGAAGTACTCTCCGAAGTACCGGTTTGTTTTCAATATAAAATTCAGTGCTTTATATTTTTTATGTAAAATTAAGCACACTTTACAGACATCAGCGGGAACTGAATGTTCGTGTGAATATTTGTTTCTTATCTTATCAGCGGCCAGATTTAATCTTTATAAAATGCTCACGTGCTGAACCAGTCAAACTTGACAGATTCTCCTCCATGCTAATTGAGCATCATCAGCCTGCTGGCCCAATTTTCCGCCAATAGATTTCGCTGGTCGCGTTTTACTAGGTTTTCGATAATATAAACCGGTAACGGTAACCGACGACCTCCAAAAGTTTCGGTTTTTCCGCTTCTGTTATCGGTAGTTTACCCGTAATTGCCGGATAACCCGATGATAGCTGCATATGGTGTGAGCAATGGATTGTTGCATTACATGCCGACAAAACAACGATGAGTCAGCCGCTGTTTTGACACATGAGATATAGTTTTACTATTGCTGTCGTGCAATATGTTAATCAACCAAACCGTCATTTCTAATAATAATTATGGATATGATTAACTATTAAAATATTACAGATTATAATTAAAATTCGAGTTTTTGTGTACAGATATGCACAGCTTATTTGTTCGACGCAAGCAAGTACAGTACATCTGTCTGGGATTTAACGGTTCTTTCGCATCAGATCTCCTATGTATTATTTGCTCGCTGTCCTCACAATTTACCACTACATCAGGCGCTTAGTTCTTATTTCACAGACGATTTTCGAAGCAGAATTTTTTTAAAAATAAAATATGAACCACTTTACAGAGCTTAAAGTTAAATAAGTGAAAAATAACTAGATTCTGTAATAAAAAAAACAGTACTTGTTCTCCACAGCGCAACCAAGTTTCGAAAACATGTGAGTGCGTGTATTTTACGTTTTTTTCATATCCTCATAAAGCTTTTTGTGGTAAACGTACGGACAAACAATGTGACCGAAATAAAAAAAAGGACTAATTGCTAAATTTCTTCAGCTGGGTTGCTATAAGTGATGACTAACTATTTGTACATTTGTATTGGTACTAAAGGTATTCATTAGCTAGTGTTTTCATATCTTGGATTGGGGGTAGGGGGAGAGAGAAAGGGCGATTTTTAAGAAGCTGATCATGATAATATTTTCTATTCGTTTTTCTGGCATCCCCTAAAACTATATTAGAAAGAAAGAAAGAAAGAAAGAAGAAAGAAAGAAAGAAAGAAAGAATGAATGAATGATTCCTCTACTGGTAAAGGGTTGAGAAACAATCTTTTCTATAGATCCACTTGTAGCACAGTTTTCACCGATAAAAGACTTACTGGTGCGACAAAAGAGGGTTCAAGAATATCAAAGACAGGGTTAACAACATACATAGACATAAACATCCTGGTATACGAAGCAGAAGAGAAATATTTACAGCCCTAAAAAAAATTTCATAAAAGACGATATATGCACTTACCGTTCTTGACGGTAGCGCATATGTAGGAGAAAGAGTGATGCATACACGAATTTGCGTACACTTCACTTACATAATGACACGTGTGGATTGTCTGTATGTGTACACGCATGTATGTGTGCGGTCGCCTCGACTACGTAATTTGCGTTGAAAACTTAAGAGAGACTGTATTTTATGCAAATTTGATAATAGTGTCTGCTCAAGAAAAGTCAGATATGGAAAAGTTTAATTATTAAATGTAACATTTCCTTCTTTGCACTTCAACAATATGTGTATGCATGTATGTGTCTATGTATGTATGTATGTGTGTATGTATGTATGTATGCGTGTATGTATGTATGTATGTATGTATGTATGTATGTGTGTATGTATGTATTATGTATGTATGTATGTATGTATGTATGTATGTATGTGTGTATGTATGTATTATGTATGTATGTATGTATGTATGTATGTATGTATGTATGTATGTATGTATGTATGTATGTATGTATGTATGTATGTATGTATGTATGTATGTATGTGGCGCATAAGTAGTTGCATATGTATGGTTTTGTATATCCGTCATCTGCGCTGATTAAGCTAGGTATGAATTTTTTGTGCTAAATACTGACAGAAACGTCGTAGGCGGAAATACACAATTTCATGAACTAGTAACACCCGCATCTGGCCTTTCTGTTACACTGTCTTATGTTCCATGAACTAATAACTCCAGGATTTGATCTTTCTGTTACACTGTCTTATGTTCCATGAACTAATAACTCCAGGATTTGATCTTTCTGTTACACTGTCTTATGTTCCATGAACTAATAACTCCAGGATTTGATCTTTCTGTTACACTGTCTCATGCCATGGCACAGTGTACTAAACTGGAACGAATTCGCAAAGTCCATTATACATTTCAGATTTATTACAGACTGTGTATATGTGAGTGTGTGTGTGTGCGCGCGAAATAAAAATGTCTATAAAGTACATTTATAGAGTAACGGATTAATAACTTCTGTTCTGCAAAAGTTAGAAGCTTCCTATAATGTGACTTTAAGTGGTAATGTATTTAGTTTATGTATTTATTATATTTTAATTTGCTGTAAATTTTGTTTTAAAGAAAATTGGTCTTCTGTTTCACCTAAAAATTCCAAAACATGGGACTATGAAAAGTGAACCAAACTGTTTACGATCAGATACTCATCGATTTGACACTGTTGGACATTTTACTACGAGTACTTGTTGGAATGTTGGTTATTCAACACAACTTTGTTCTTTAACTTAATTCTATACTAGGATCGTTAATCTGATTAATGTAGTTAATAGAAAACCGAGGATGCATTTCATTTACAGAACTTCAGAATAGAGTCTTATATCCTTAAAGATGACAGATGCATTGATGCTCAGCTATACCGATATTAGATATAATGACGTAATTTTCCGTCTTAGAATACATTTCTGAAGCAGGCAGATGTTAGTTGTAGATGTTGTCGCGTTTAATTTGGCCGAAAAGTTCCTGCCTTTTGGCTGTTGCTGCCAGTGTTAAAATATGCACATTAGGCCCACAAAGCGGGTTTGTGTTGAGGGATCAGTCTCGCTCCTTGCACGTGAGTCTTATGTCTTCAGGTGATATATTATTATATACATTACATTATGATTGAACTACTCCTTGAGGAGGATTTTAAACATTAAATGGAAGGACAAGATCAGGAACGAGGAAGTCTGGGAAAATGCAGGATAAGAACATATGAACCTTCAAATCACGTCTAGGAAATGGAGGTGGACTGGCCACACACTGAGGAAATGTAACGCCAGCATAGCAAGATAGGCGGTGATATGGAATCCTCAAGGAAACAGAAATCGAGGAAGACCTAGACTTACTTATAGAAGAGAAATGATGACAGGGCTTAGAGACAAGGGATACAAATGGAAGGAAGTAGAGAATAATTCCAAGAACAGGAATGACTGGAGAGACTTTGCTCTCAAGGGAGTGAAAGGCGATGATGATGATGATGATGATTCGTTAATTCTACAAACATACAATTTAAAACGTAGCACTATCATGACATAGAGGCGTGGAGGGATACGGTGTTAGCTTCATATTTTCCCTGACTTGAGAGACTGCTGTGGTCAGCATCAGGCCTGAACACCTTTCTTTCCCTTACACCAGGAACTAGGTACCACTTTCTAAAACTGGGTGATGCTGTCCGTTTTTTTTTCGTTTTTTTTTGTGTAAATTAAATACGCCTGCCATTCTGGCATCAGAGTTGGTGAACAACTACTGACCAAGACCCTGTCCTACCCCTCCGTTCATACATCCAACAATAGCCCTAGCCTGGCTAACGGGGCAGGGATCACTAGTCTTCGTGGTAGTGGAGTCTGCTAAAGAAGTAATCCACATTCTCTGCTTTATAGTTGCACTGAGGGACTGAAAAAATGGCTGTCATGACCCACTTCCAATCCGACACGATGTTGTGCCTCAACATCTCCACAGCCTCGGCTGCAAAGAACACCAATTTGCATTCCAAGAAGAAGAAGAAGACAAGCGGGTGACTGGTGTCACCGTCTGACTTGAATCACCTGCTCCCACGTCAGAGACGAGCATCCTAACCACTAGACCACCCAGGCTCTCAAACGTTTACTTGATAACCAAGTTAAATATAATAACAACTAAATACAAGATTTTACTAAAACATTTTACACGTACTTTTTTTCTAATCCCTAGCAGAGCAAACGTTCTTAATATTGATTAACTACACAGGCACTTTCTAATACCCCCTGTATTAGTGTATATAGACACACAATGCATGAGAAACTCAAGAAGCTTTAGTGTTTCGGTGGCTGGAAAAATGAGCGTACCTAGAACAACAAACTAAACTTTTTTAATTGTACTAATATATGGAACTTACTTTCCTCTTTAGAACCTTGACAAACTCGGACACTACCAAAATTTTTGGCCGTGGAGAAAGAATGTCTGGGGGTTCAGTGTTATATAAGATCAACAGCGCATGCGCGATGAATTACCAGAGCCATGAGAACATGAAATATACCAGCTTGAGAGAGAAAACCCATAAGTAGATAGAATGTCATGATACAAGCAGCTGATTCAAGTGGACTCAACAACCAATCGCTGTCAGTTTCTATGTTAAACATTTGTATTGAAAAACGTAACGGAAGAAAAAAAACCGAAGGAAACAAAGTTTTGAGGTCAACGCTTCTTTGATTTGTGCAGCTTTCTCTGTTTGTTTGTAAAGCCACACTATCATCAGGTGCCACACCGAGTGGTGTATGCGTTCATAGTTCTCTTTTCGGTCCAGTCCTTGCTGCATCTAATCAAATTTTACTTTTCTTTTCCTGTGCCACTTCGGCAGCGTGTCTAAACAGTTTTCATTCAGTCTCCCTCGCTTCCTTTTCACTGTGAAATCTGCATAGTTGTTCAGTTTTCTAACTGTTGCCTTAACATGACATATCTCAAGAATGTTTTTGTCGTGTTTTTGCATCTAGTTTTATAAATTATGCAGGTTCTGTCACCCTCTAATGTTTATCTGTTTCTTCTTATTACATGCCTTATTTCAGTGGTTCTAACTTGAGTCTGGGAAAGGTCATCTGTTGTTCACGGATCATTTCAATATTTTCAGAATTAGTCAGTCATTTGTATGTCCCTTGCGGAACTTTGCTCCCTAACAGCTCTCCTGTAGGTTCTCGGTTGTAAGCAAGATGCCCTGCTGCTGATGCGTCCATTAACAGATCCTCAACGATGTCTTGCAGCCATCTTCGCCTTGGTCTTCCTCTCATTCTTTTTCCCATTATATACTCTTCCAAGGTGGTCTTCTCTAAATTATCATGACGTTTAATGTGTCCAAAATATTTAAGTTTTCTCTGTTTAATCTTCCCTGTAGCGGGGCTGTGATGAGTGAGAGTAGCGGGGCTGTGATGTGGGAGTGTAGCGGGGTCGTGATGTGGGAGTGTAGCGGGGTCACGATGTGTGAGTGTAGCGGGGTCGTGATGTGGGAGTGTAGCGGGGTCATGATGTGTGAGTGTAGCGGGGTCATGATTTGTGAGTGTAGCGGGGTCGTGATGTGGGAGTGTAGCATAGACGTGATGTGAGAGTGTAGCGGGGCTGTGATGTGTAAGTGTAGCGGGGTCGCGATGTGTGAGTGTATCGGGGTCGTGATGTGGGAGTGTAGCATAGACGTGATGTGAGAGTGTAGCGAGGCTGTGATGTGTGAGTGTAGCGGGGTCGTGATGTGGGAGTGTAGCATAGACGTGATGTGAGAGTGTAGCGGGGCTGTGATGTGTAAGTGTAGCGGGGGCTGTGATGTGAGAGTGTAGCGGGGCCGTGATGTGTGAATGTAGCGGGGGCTGTGATGTGTGAGTGTAGTGGGGCTGTGATGTGTGAGTGTAACGGGGCCGTGATGTGTGAGTGTAGCGGGGCCGTGATGTGTGAATGTAGCGGGGCTGTGATGTGTGAGTGTAGCGGGGCTGTGATGTGTGAGTGTAACGGGGCTGTGATGTGTGAGTGTAGCGGGGCGGTGATGTGGGAGTGTAGCGGGCCTGTGATGTGGGAGTGTAGCGGGGCTGTGATGTGTGAGTGTAGCGGGGCTGTGATGTGTGAGTGTAACGGGGCTGTGATGTGTGAGTGTAGCGGGGCGGTGATGTGGGAGTGTAGCGGGCCTGTGATGTGGGAGTGTAGCGGGCCTGTGATGTGGGAGTGTAGCGGGGCTGTGATGTGTGAGTGTAGCGGGGCTGTGATGTGTGAGTGTAGCGGGGCTGTGATGTGTGAGTGTAGCGGGGCTGTGATGTATGAGTTTAGCGGGGGAGTGATGAATTATCACTAGCTTCGATGTTCACGAACTGATCAAGTTTGAAAACCACTGCCTGTTCAAAATGTTGAACGGCTTTGTGCAGTCTAATTATCTTTCTGTTTTCACCAATCATTTCCCACGCGCTCCTGGTAAAGCCCTATAAAGCACCTGAACTGTATGAGAAATAACATTTCTGATGCTTCTGTGCTCACTGTAATTATGTTTTCAGACTCATGCCATACACGTAATTACACGCTGCATAACTTTAGAAATCGATTTTTTTAAAGAGAAATACACAAGTTCAGTAGAGTATTTTATTACGCCATATTCATAGAGGAATATAAACTCAGTATTCTTCAACGTGTTTTCTATGATCATTGTTAAATACTGATTTAGGGGTAAAAACGCTGTCCGACTTTGGTTATAAGAGAACTATAGCTGACATGCTAGGTCAGGGTTTGCGAATTATAGCTGCCCCACCTCTCCGTTGACGTCCCCAGTAACAGACCTATCCTGAATAGCGGGGCAGGAATCACTTCCACGCATAACTTCTAGTCATTTTCTTAAACTTCTAATTAGATCTTCTAAGACTGCGAATAAAAATTCAGAAGTAAAATTCAATGAGACAGGCATGTCCTTCTATTTCAAATCAAATGTATTCTTTGGTCTCCCATGAAATTGCATTTTCTACAGTGAAAAATGCTATCCGAAGTGAAGACATACTACTCAAGCTGAATGAGACATTATTGCCTGGCTGCGTCAGCTTTGGTGAACCATAGCTGGTCAAGACCTTATTCTACTTCTTAGTAATGCCCCTGAAAACAAACAGCAGTCTGGCCAAATGAGCATGGTCGCAGTTTGAAGACGAACCTAGTTTCAAAAATACGCCGAGTCGAAGTCGGATGTGTTGAGCCGAAGGCGCGACTGCGACATAATGTAAACCAAAACCCTTTTGAGGGCGAAAGACGAAGAAGACGAAAATACAATTATCTTGAAGCAAGGACACGGTTTCTGGGCTGTAGGAGTGATAAAACTGCCTGCATGAAGTTCCACCGTGGAGGGAAGAAGAAGAAGTATCCGCGAGGATCACGTTGAAATCCTGTACGTTTAGTTCTCTGCTTAACTTTTATACTACCGAGCCAAAAGTTCAAAGGCCACACAAACAAGTTTATAACAAACGTACCCGCCGTTTTCTTTACAACTGGAAATGACGTGTTGCTCGTGTTTTGTTCATAATGCAGTTTAAATTTTAAATAAAACGAAATAAAACCCCACAGTATGAATTATTTTATTGATAATGATTTTGAGAGGAATCTGTGTGTTGGTAAAGAGGTAATTTGTTGTTTAAAATTCGAAGAAGTTATCAACTACTTCAAAATATTGATTTTATACCTTAAAAAAAGTCTGCAATTTAATCGCCTGGGTCTATGGTTCTTAATCTGGGGTCCATGGACTCCCAGGGGTTCACGGAAGAACTTTTGAAGGTTTCGTGAACTTGCGAATGGATTGGCTCAATTACGCTATTTTAGCATCATCCGGGTTATATTTCTTGAGTTATTTTTACTGAGGGGTCCACAGCTGTTCTCAAACCAAAAGGGGAGCCCACGGTCAATAAAAGGTTAATAGCCACTGACCTAAATGAAGGAACTCAACAATCTATGCAGAAAACACCAAGAGGAGGTTGGATATGTGCCTGGACAAGCCAAATTTTATAGTCTCCATAGCTGCCTGTCGATCTTGAACAGTCATCTACACTCCAATTTCAAGTCAAACATAAGTAATGAAGAATTAATAGCTACAAGCAAAAATTGTGAATTCTTCGTCTAAAACAGAGAAATAGCGCATATTTCTGAACATTTGGCTAAATGGAGAAAAGGGCATGTTGGTATTGTTTACAGCGATAGATATAATACTAAGCCTGTATGTGTATGATTAGGTATCTGTCTTTTTAACATATCACGATTAAAGATTTCTAAGCTTTTTAAAGTATTGCTAGTTTCTGCGACGTGTAAGAACATTCAGTAGATGACGTGTACGATTTTTAAAAAATGGTCTAAAACTGTTCCGGTGAAGCAGTATAAAATTAAGCCTTACCTTTCACAACAGAACAATTCAGAAACAATTTTGCTATCTTGCAAATCATATAAAAGCAGTTAAGTATATTTTTGCCAGATATATAGCGGAACTGTGGTTTTCAAAGTTAATATGAAGCTATGAATGTTTGAGAGTATCTCGAAACACGAAACCTCTAATTTATACCAGCTCCTTGTAGATCAATACTGAAATAAAATACAACGCTATAAACAATTATATCTCACCGCTCAAGGTAAACTTGAAGGCTTGGAGTTAGCCCACTTCTATCCCAAATTTATAATCATTTTGCTCAATAAATTAACGTATATCATAAAATTTAAGACTGAGAACTGTACCTGTATGCACTTTTCGCAGTCAGAAAGGAAAACCAAGCTGCGGTTTGAATATATTGATCAATTAACATCAGATTTTTAGATTTGGTCTAAATTCATCCGTACTTGGCCCGCTGGGTCCGTGTGTGCATACAGATTTTCACCCAAAAAATGTGATAAACAATAGAAGGGAGAAGTCGCATCCAAAAGACATAAATAAACCTGTTTATTGCAGATTGGACTAAAGCACTGAAACAACTGCATAAAGTTCCAAGATTTCAGTTAATAAAAGCTCAGGTTCAATTAATGACATTCATCTTATACTTTTTTTCTTTCTTTTTAGAAGAATCAAGATCAATACTGAAAACATACGTGATCAGAAATATACCAGTTTCGAAAGATTCCGTGAGATTTCACCGCAAAATAATGACCTCAGGCGGCAAGAAAAGTTACCGGCTCAGAGAAAATGCAGTCCTTTAACATTTCATTCTTTATGACAACACTCGGTGTATTGTCTTGTCTGGCCTTGTCTTGTCTTGTACCTCTCTGGACCTGTGAGCTAGTGTTCCTTGCAGCCGATGCCATGAAAGTGTAGCGATACAGCATCGTGTCGGCCCGGGGGCGGGTTATGGTTATTTGTTTTTTAAATCCCTGGGTGCAGCTAAAAAGTAGGGAGTGTGCAATACTTCTTTAGCAGACTCCACCACCATGGTGAACTATGGCGATCCCTGCCCTGTTAGCCAGTCTTCACCTGTTACTATCGGTCCCAATGGAGAGGTGGGACAGGGTCTTGGTCAGCTATATTCGTCAGTCCTGACGCTAGCATGTCAGCTAATGGATTGCTAACAGTGACGCTAGCACGTCAGCTAATGGATTGCTAACAGTGACGCTAGCACGTCAGCTAATGGATTGCTAACAGTGACGCTAGCACGTCAGCTAATGGATTGCTAACAGTGACGCTAGCACGTCAGCTAATGGATTGCTAACAGTGACGCTAGCACGTCAGCTAATGGATTGCTAACAGTGACGCTAGCACGTCAGCTAATGGATTGCTAACAGTGACGCTAGCACGTCAGCTAATGGGTTCCTGATTGCCAAAATGGACAGCGTCTTCGCTCCCTCTCCCCCCCCCCCAACCCCCACCCCAACACTCCAACATTCAGCAAAAAAAAAAAAAAGACTTCAATGCAAGGTGCGGCAAACAAGAAACATCAAGGGTCACCTTACTTCTTGCATAACTTTACAAGTAGTTTCTCACCGCGTCCACAGTGGGGCTAGTCCCGCTTCTGTTTGTGATCGCACCTTGCACATCCCAAGTATGGACAACTACATGCTAGATTAAACGCTATAAGACAAAGTAATGGAATAGGTATAAGTAAGAATACACCAAAACTGACATACGTGGACAGTGACATTCTCAAGCAAAATATAAATTCTCAGCCAGTCACGAAGACTAAGAAGAACTGGCGAATGGTCGTGCTACATGGATAATGATCCTTTCTGTTTCATTGTATGAAGTATCTCGTCGTTGGTTTTTTTAACCAACAAAGATTACTTCTTATCTTTTTTTTAATCATTGATAAAGACGGAAACAAAAGTCAAACTAGAATAATGAGAAGCAACAGCAAACAAATTGGACCTTATGGTAAAAAGTTGTTTCTTTGAAACATAAAACAAACAAACAATAATCCCCATCAAATATTTGATTGTATCACACTTGAAGGTCATTCCTTGGACATACTTGGCAGTTTCCAATATCTTTTTAAGTACATGTGCGTGAGAGAGAGAGAGTGTGTGTGTGTATGTTTATTATGCACGAGATTCCATCCCAAAACAGACTCGGTGCTACCACAATATCAGCCAGGCAGCGCGTTTAGGTGCAGACCTCAGAGAAGCGCAGTACTGATCTTTGAAGGCATCGTTTTATGCAGATTAGTTAGTGTCTTATCTGACAGGGAAAACAGATTGGCGCAGGCACTGTATATATAGTCACTACACAGAAACAGAAGCAGTGGTATACCAGTCTTCATATAGTGTTACAGAATCGTATAAGGACAGACAAATCGCATTTAAACTAAGTAAAAGACGAACGACCAACGTTCACATATCGATTCAGATTGTAGTGCTTAGACCATAGCGTCATTCCTCCATCAGGGTCTGTTATTAAGTTCACAGTATGCTCTATTTGTTCTCCTAAACTGCTGTACCTCTGAATTTTCTGCTCCTCCAGTACTGACGCGTGATCTAATTTACATAAAACAGTACCGAGCTGAATATTAATATTTATACCGCTCTTATCAGTTCGGTAACGTTTCTTATCACATCGACTGCCTCATTACCTTTCACCTCGATGTCAGACTGTGCCATAGATTAGCATTTGCTAGAACATTCTGACCTTAACTATTGATATACTATGTTACCTTCTGTTATTTCAGATCTGCTAGTTTTATCCACACTTTTTTTTTTGGGTGTTTTGAAGTACAGATCAGGACAATGGTTTACAGCAGCTGACGTGATTAATACTGACCAGCCCTCCTTTCGGTGTAAGCTCCGTCTTCAGGAAGGCCGTATTTGGGGCCCAATACTTATTGCTTAGTTTTGTGATTTATCGTTATTCAAAGTGTATAAGTTACGATACCATTAAAATAGAAGAGAAGTATCAATTTTTCAGCGCAACAGAGAAGGGCTAAATTCGATTCCTTCATGTTGAGAGGTCGATTTGTTAACTATTCAGCTGTGCAAGTTTGCCTCTTATATGTATATGGTGTGATCTAGTGATGGATGAATATATGTGTAATGCCCCGTGTTGTAAACAGTGACAGTGCTCAACATCCAACAACATACAACAACATCCAAACAAAACGATCACTCCACGCTGACTTCGACTGAAACTCATAAACGGCCTCTACATTGGAGAATGGATCCAACTCACGGATCTCACACTTCATGTCTGCTCACTTTCTCAGCACTCGTGTAGACAGAACAAAAAAGACATTTCATGCTTCCATACGTCTATCCTAGAGTCTTCACGCCGATATTCCCTGTCCCTCCTTTTCCCAAAAGTCCCGCGAACCCCCCCCCCCCCTCTCTCTCTCTCTCTCTTTCTCTCTCTCCCCAATATCTATTTGATGTCGACTACATGCCTCCATGAATTATAAAACTTAAAAGTTATCTTAAACTGCTCTTACAGACACCGAATACAATTAATTGTTTTCTGAATAGTCCGGAAAATTTTGTTTAGTAGATAGTCATTTATAATGTATGTAGTTACTTCTGTACTGAGTGAATGTTTAACAGCGAAACGTAAATGTTATGTTTTATTTTATGTCTCTCAGCTTCAATGTTAATTATGTTTATTACATGAACAGCATATTTGTAGAATGTCTGGAATAGAGTGAAAGATGTATGATAAAGGGCAGAATGTCAGACGGGCCTGTGTGCTCAATTCTTAACCCTTTTGAAATAAAGATCAGTCAATCAGTCAATCAATCAATCTCTCTCTCTCTCTCTCTCTACAAAGGTCAATAACACCTCTATCACATAAACAAATGACCAACGTTCACATCGTCACGTGCTTAAACGTGTGTTGTAAGACATGAGCAGCCTCGACACACCTAGTAACCCATATATGATACATCTATTAACCCATATATGACACATCTAGTAACTCATATATAACGCACCTAGTAACTCATATATGACACACCTAGTAACCCATATATGACACACCTAGTAACCCATATATGACACACCTAGTAACCCATATATGACACACCTAGTAACCCATATATGACACACCTAGTAAACCATATATGACACATCTAGTAACCCATATATGACATATCTAGTAACCCATATATGACACATCTAGTAACCCATATATGACACATCTAGTAACCCATATATGACACATCTAGTAACCCGTATATGACACATCTAGTAACCCATATATGACACATCTAGTAACCCATATATGACACACCTAGTAACCCATATATGACACACCTAGTAACCCATATATGACACATCTAGTAACCCATATATGACACATCTAGTAACCCATATATGACACATCTAGTAACCCGTATATGACACATCTAGTAACCCATATATGACACATCTAGTAACCCATATATGATACATCTGGTAACCCATATACTGATGCATGTCTACTCTCATTTTCTCAAGATCTTGGGTTCTCTCAAATATGCTACTTTGAATGTCTGTTTGATTGTTCTCTAGCTCTGAATCTCAGCCCCAACTACAGACGTTCATGACCATATTACTACGCCTCCTAATATACTCAAATTGTTCTCCGTGGAAGTGTGACCAAATCTTGTCTTGTCTTGTCTCCTTCCTCATATACCCTTCCGTGTTGAGGGAACAAATAGACGTCTTGATAGGACTCGAGGATTTGCTTCATATAATGTGATATTTTTTTGCTTTTGTAATTTCCTCTCTCCATCTCCTGCGTGGGCGGCCTCTTCCTCTGTTACCCACAAATCTTAGTGTGAATGTTTTCTGTTCACTGTCTGGTGGTAACCGTGTAACATGGCCAAACCATCTGACTTGCTGTTTCTGGATATAGTGTAATACTGGTGTTACTTCAAGCTTTGCCCTGATGGTGTCATTTCTTGTTTGGTCTCTTCTCGTCACATTTCGCGTTTTCCTTAAACATCTCATTTCTATCGTGATGATTTTTCTTCTGTTACTGCCAGTTAGTGTCCATGTTTGACATTGATAAAATAGAGTTGAGAGGAAAATTGTGACTAGGTATCGCCACATTAAGATGGAAGTCCAGACGGTGTACTGCCCCTGTGGTCTCGGGGGGTGGAGGGGTGGGGGTTACGTAGTGGATGAAAACAGAATGGCTGCTCAACAGGGTAAGGGAGAGGGGTGGGGTTGCACTGATTTACAAAATTCCTCTGAGAGGCCTTGACCAGGTATACACAAATCTTTTTTCTTTTAATGGCGCAACTTGAAATGTCAAGTTTTGTGAACGGAAAATGGAATTTATCCACTTTTAATCATAAAAAAATGTCACATCAGTTGTGTCCACGTCTTAATTGCCTCATCCGAGTTACGCCTTTGATTTTTTTTAAATTTGTTATTATTTCCCGTCAGTATCATTCTCAACAAACCCGCTATAGTTTTTGTAAAATTCTGTTCCTGAAATGGACTCATATTCCTGCATACAATCTTGTATTTCTGTAGTTTTGTTTCCTCATCTCTTCGTTCATTTTCTTAACGTCAACATATTCATCAACAAATTAATGAAAAGAAAACGGTATCAACAATTTTATATGAACAATCTGAATTATTATAATGAAGCCAATAAATAAATAAGTAAATAAAAACTTACAGAGAGAGAGAGAGAAAAGCGGGGAGAGAGAAGACAAAGAGAGACAGAGACAAAGAGGACAAAGGGGACTGAGATAACCTTGCTGATGATGTAAGCAAATAAATACAATCAATGTTAAATACGTGTTGAAATGCTTACGGTACGGATGATGTTATTCACCGAGTTATGTTACTAATCTAATTTATGCCCTCTTTGTCAAACTTTAAGTGACACTCCGTGTGACATTTTTATACCACAGAGGACCACTGATGACAGTGTTGACGCTCTACACCAGCTTATCATCACAGACAACCGGAAAAATTATACCAAAAGAACTCAAGTTCATGATTAGAAGAAGTACTCTCTTCATGCGCTGGTTCTTGAATCATTTAGACCGGAGTTCTTAACCTGGGGATACCCATACCCCTTTCGAAATATGGAAACAAAATGATGGGGGTACGGAACTCTATCTAACATCTGAAATAAGGTTATTCATAAGTCTGTGTAACATTTCAAAAATTCGCAGCAAATAAACTATGTAACGGATCATGATTATTCTTATGCTAGGAAAGAGAGAAACCACGCATAGCTCCCGTGGTTTGGTGCTAGGAGGCAGCAGTAGCAAATATGGCGTTCAGTCGGTAAACGTGAGCAGTCATTTTGTGTTTTGGAATACGCAAGAACCTCGTCCCTTATGACTGTGCAGCGACGATTTCTAGCGGAATTCCACAAGGCAGCACCTGTTTTTAACAGTATCAAGAAATGGTATGCAAAATTCCGGGATGAAGGAGGCGGCTTCGCTGATAAACTTCTCTAACACGATTTTCAATTTATTCGCTTGGTCCTGGACGTCCCTGCCTAGGAGCTGTGCACAGACAGCCTTCATCCCGGAATTTCACATACCACTTTCCCGCATTATTCCATGAATAATAACTGTAACCGAATTTCAGTATATGAAAACTTAATAAAAGACAGTAATGGATGTGTAAGTTCTAAGAATTATATTACATGGACTACTTTGGAAAAGCTGACCTCCTTACAAAATGCACGACTGTCGTTAAATTTTAAAGTAATAAAGAATTCAGAAAATTACCTTTAAGAAATCAAAAGTTAAGAAAAATAAGCTGACTGGCTCCTAGTCGACTCATTTCTTTATTTCACATTTCGTATGTATTTCACGAATGTCTTCAGTCTTGGTGGTGATGGAGGTAGATCTCACTGTTACTGCCAGCTAGAAGCCCTTGGCAACTGTTGTCATAATGAAGAACTTTGCTGTCCTTTCTTTCCTTCAGTACAGACCCATCTATAGCATGTAAACCTTTGAAGTATGTGAAAAGTATATGTGACATTATTCCCTCAGTATATATCATTTACGAGCGGTAATACTTAATAAAGTTTTAATGTGTTATGTGAGTTTATTTTACGATATTTTTATTACAATTTTAATTAAAGCTACCTTATCAAACACTATACTGTTATCCACTGTGGTAAACACACAGCCACTAATCATAAAGAGTTAAACTGTTTGCTGAAATCAACATCTGCTCTTAAACCTATGTGATATCTGCATCGTTTTCTTAACTGAATTGGGCCAGTATATGCTTATAATGATAGCAAAATGTAACGGGAGAGTATATCTTGTTGCGATCTCACTTTTTTTTTCTGTCATGAAAATCTGCTTCAAATGTTACTGTGTCTGCGTGATCTCAGGTTCGCTTCACGGCGTAAGAACACCAAAAATATATGATCCATTTCGCCATTATCTACGTTCAACAGAAAATGAACAGAGGACTAGGTGAATACTCCTTCGACCACATCAGAGAAAAGGAAGCTTCATCCATATACAAATGGACAGGGATTCTAATCGCTTTCATTTGAAATATGGTGGCGTTTATTAACTGTAACCACAGTGAACACATTATCTTTATTCTTTCACTATACAGTGTGAAAACACCGGTTAAAAAGCGTGGAAGTAAAGAGTATGAAAAACAGCGGTTAAGGAGAGACCATCACTTGAAACGCAAATGGAAAGACAACCCGTTAAAGAGCGTAACAGTCACTTAAAACAAAGAATGTGAAAACAGCTGTTAAAAAGTGTGTAACATTGCCTTGAATGCAGACTTTCAACGACAGAGACACAAAGACCCTCTAACGTCGTCTGATCTAGAATCAAATCTTCTCACCTATGGCGAGGGTAGAATACTTGGTTGTCTAAGATATAAACAAGGAGTGTACAGAATGCATATGGCTCGTCAGTCGATCTCTTTCACCAGCAACACTTCGCCACGATTAGTGATCTTGTTAGTAGAAGTTGACAGTTAACAGTTAACATTTAAAAGAATGAATGAATGAATGAATGAATGAATGATCTTTATTTTCAAAGGGTGAAGAATTGAGCACGCAGGCCCGTCTTACATTCTGTCCTTCATCACTCCATCTTTCATTCTTCTCACACATTAGATTTCATCTTATCTTATATCTTATATCCTTCCCTTGCCGTTAAACGTCACATAGGGCTCGCAAAGTAGTTCGCCAATTTTTCCTGTCTTCGGCGAGTCTTTCAACCTCATCAAAGGATTTTATGCCTGTTAATTTGGCCTCTCTTAATAATGTCCTCTTCAGAGTTTCACGCGGTCTGCCTCTTTTTCTTCTGCCTGTTGTGTTCCACTTGATAGCTTGTTTTGGGATTCTCTGATCATTTTTTCTCATCAAATGACCAACATATGTCCATCTCCTTTTCCTGATCACCCATGAGACTGGTTGTTGTTCAGTCATATGTCTTATCTCTGCATTGTTCTTGAATTCATTCCACTTGATGCTGAGTATTTTCCTTAAGCATTTGTTTTCAAAAGAGTCTAATTTCTTTTCTATTTCTTTAGTAGTTTTTCAGCTTTCGCATGCATAAATAAGGGTGGATATTACATTTGAATTGAATAGTCTTAACTTGGATTTTGTGCTTATAACTCTCGAACTCCATATGTTCTCAAGATTCTTGAAGATTGATGCTGCTTTTGCAATTCTGATCCTAACTTCCTTTCTAGTGTCACCATCTTGGTCTATGTAGCTGCCAAGGTATGCAAATTGATTGACTTCTTCAATATCTGTCCCTTCTATGTGTATTTTTCCATTTTGATTGAGAGGAATTTTCATTATTTTTGTTTTGTCCTTGTTAATTTCAAGTCCTATTTTGCTAGCCATTGAAGACAGGTTATCTGTTTTTTCTTGCATGGAATTCACATTATTACTGATAAGAGTTATGTCATCAGCAAAATCAAGATCTTCTAGTTGGGTCCCATATACCTAGTCAATACCTGTCTTACATGTGCAGCATTTTTTCATTATGAAGCCTATTGTAATCCCAAAAAGTAAAGGAGACAGTATACATCCTTGTTTCACGCCTGTTTCAATCTGGAACCATTCACTCATCCCTTCTTCTGTCTTGACTGCACAAACATATCCATTGTATAAGTCCTTAATGATGTTGACAATTTTAGATGGTATTCCATATAGACTTAAAATTCTCCATAATGAATCTCTGTATATGCTATCAAATGCCTTTTTAAAATCTATGAAGTTCAGTATTAATGGTTTCTGCTTTTCAGTATGTTCTTCAAGTATTATTCTGAGAGTAAAGATCTGGTCGAGACAGCTTCTCCCTTTTCGAAATCCTGCTTGTTCTTCTCTCATTGCATTATCCACTATATCTTTGAGTCTATTCAAAATGACCTTGCAAAATACTTTTGACACAACTGATATTAAGGTTACTCCTCTCCAGTTGTTACAGTCACTAAGGTTGTCCTTTTTTTGGTATTTTAACAATGATTCCTTTCTTCCAATTAGAAGGGACCTTTTCTTCTTTCCAAATCTTGTTAAACATTCTCTGTAGTTGTCTCATGTTGTCACTATTGATAGCTTTTAGCATTTCGGCTGTTATTTCATCTTCACCTGCAGCTTTGTTGTTAGCCATTAAATTCACTGCTGTTTCAATTTCATGCAATTTAATTTCATCTAGGTTGACATTTAGTTGTGGGGCTGGTAAGTCAGTTTCAAGGTTTAACAATTCTTTTGGGTGTGGTCGATTAAGTATTTTTTGGAAGTGTTCAGCCCATCTTTGCTTTTGGTCTTTATTTGATGTTAATAGTGTTCCAGTTTTGCTAAGGATTGGTCTTTCTTTAGATGTAATAGTACCTGTTAGCCTCTTTTGTATGTTATATAAAGTTTTGCTGTCTCCTGTTTTTGCTGCTTTTTCTGCCTCTTTCGCCATATTGTCTATGTATTCTCTTTTATGCCTTCTAGCTGAACTTTTTACTTTCTTGTCTATTTCTTTGTATTTTGCTTTTGCCAAATCTCTTTCATGATCTGTTTTTGCATTCAACATGTCTAATTTGACTGCTCGTCTTTCATGTATATACTTCCATGTTTTATCTGATATCCATGCTTTTCTATTTGGTTTTTCCAGTCCAGCGCTTACTTTTGCTGCTGTGATTATGGCTGTGCTGTAAGAATTCCATAACTCATCTATACCTATCTCCTCAACTTCACTGGGTGTTTTGGAGTGATTGGCAAGTTCGTGATTGAAATTAATGTTAGTATTTTCTTCTTGTAGGCTGTGGCTGTTTATCTTTCTGTGTAGTGATTTCTCGTGTTGGCTTTTCAATTTTAGTTTTATTTTCCCTATGCACAGGTTGTGATCACTGTTGACACCTGCACCCCTATAAGCCCTTACATCCATGAGAGATGTTCTGTATTGCTTTCTAATACAAAAATGATCTATCTGGTTTCTAGTTCTATCATCTGGAGATATCCACGTTGTTTTATGTATCTCTTTGTGTGGGAATATTGTACCTCCAATGACCATGCCCTCTGTTAGGCATATTTCAATTAATCTTTCTCCATTCTGATTAACCATGTCAATTCCTTCTTTCCCCATCAATTTTTCAACGTCAGTATTATCCTTCCCTACCTTAGCATTGAAGTCTCCCATAGCAATTAGGATGTCGTGTTTAGGGACTTTGTTGATGATTTGTTGTAGTTGGTGATAGAAGTCGTCTTTCACATCATCATCTGCATCATTCGTGAGTGCATAACACTGTACTATTGTCATTCTTCCGTGTCGTAGGTTGTATCGTGCTCTTATTATACGACTGTTCACCGGTTCCCATTCTACAAGGCTCTTTGCAGCTACATTTGGCATAATAACGCCCACCCCATCCCGGATTTTACCATAATTTCTGCCTGAATGTATTATTAACTTACCGTTTTCCGCCGATCTTTTACCTGCTTCTGTCCATCGCATTTCTCTGATGCCCAGTATGTCTAGATGGTATCTCTCCATTTCTGTGATGACCTGAGTAGTTTTTGTTGGTGCTGCCATCGTTCTCACATTCCAGAATCCAATCCTTGTCACATGTTTAGGGCCGACGATTGAGCTCTTCGGAGTTGGCATCCCTGATGCTCGGTTGGTTTCTGCGAGTTTCCATAACGATATCTTTTTTCCCATCTGGAGTCGCCTCTAGATAGGTCCCAGGATAAGGTTGTTAACCTTATGCCCAACTCCCGGTACATGATGTGTGACAGATCAAGCGGAATTCCGTTGATTTCTGCATGCCGGCGAGAGCGTTAAAAAAACTTCCGCCATCTTGCACGTCACGCCGGAAGTTAGATTTAATAGAAGTATACAAATTATGGAACTATTACATTCACAAGTTTAAGATAATGAACTACATGAGAGGCACCTAATCTAACATCACACAAATACATTTTCAATACAGTTCTTCTAGCATCACATTCTTTCACATTCATTAAGATAATTTCTAACAAGAAGCTGAACTGGCCTGGTTGAGGGAGATTACCCGGCGTTGACTGGGTATTTATTTAGCCCAGTCAACAAAGTTCTATTCATTTCCACAACCTTCCAGACGGTTCTATAACGTTCTATTCATTTCCACAGCCTTATGGAAGGTTCTACATAGATCTATTCAGTTCCACAACCTTCTAGAATGTTCTACAGGGTCTAGGCGGTTTTACTGAGTTCTGTTCCTTCTATTCGACTAAACGTAGGCTTAATTATCATCCGGACTGTCACCAATCAGCTTCGTGACCCCGAACACTATGGATTCGACACTAATATCGGTCACTTTCGATTATTTGTACATATCACCCCACCCCACCTCAACCCCTAGAACCCCATGCAGATTGGGGCTGAACTTGGACTTAAACGGCATCAGGAGTGTCACTATTCATCACAGCGACACCGAAAATTATCGATTCGACACTAATATCAGCCGTTTTCGATTATTTTTACATGTCACACCCATCCCACCCAACCCCTAGGACCCCATGCGGTTGGAGATTAAACTTGGACTTAAACGGCATCAGGAGTGACATCTCAGCGACACCGAAAACTATGGATTCGACACCAATATCGTTCATTTTCGAGAATTTTTACATTTCACCACGACCCCTAGGGCTCATAGGGATATTCTAGGGATGATCTAACCCCCCACAGTGCATTGTCCAGATTGTAAGTAATATGTTTGCCAAGTTTGGTTGAAATTGCTCCAAGCGTTATAGCGTGATGCTCTTACATACACACACGTTCTTTCATATATATATATATATATATGTGTGTGTATATATATATATGAGATATTTGAAGGATAGTGGAAAACAAGGGGGAAAAACTCTACAGCACAAGTAGGATGTGACGCACAGAGGAAAAAAAACTAATAATAAGCAAGGGACATGAAAATGACATTCATTCATTCATTCATTTGCATGTCCCTTGCGGAACTTTGCCTCCCTAACAGCACTCCTGTAGGTCTCTCAGTTGTGAGCAAGATTCCCTGCTGCTGAGGCATCCATAAAAATGACATTAGGTCACCTAAATGTATAAAATGTTAACTTCGAACATCATGATAAAGAGTATCTAACCAAGAGGAATTAAAACAATCCATATAATGTTGACAAAAGTGTTAATGACCTAACAAATGTTCATGTTCCATTCATTTGGCCACAGACTCAGGTCGATATCTCGAAATAAACTGAAGGTTCAGAAAAATATATTCATAAGAAGGCCAAATGGGTTGTTAGTTAGTTAGTTAGTTAGTTAGTTAGTTAGTTAGTTAGTTAGTTAGTTAGTTAGTTAGTTAGTTAGTTAGTTAGTTAGTTAGTTAGTTAGTTAGTTAGTTAGTTAATTAGTTAGTTAGTTAGTTAGTTAGTTAGTTAGTTAGTTAGTTAGTTGGGCCAAAGATGGCATATAGGGCGGAGGACAAGGCTCTCCATGTCTGGCGATTCCTTGCTATTTGCTTTAGATCTTCGATGTTTCTGATGACCATTGTTGAACACTCCTTGGTGATAACTCTTCTTAGTGTGTCTTTGGGTCTTCCTCGCTTTCTTGTACCCCTTGGTAACCACGTAAATGCTTGGTGTGGGAGTCGGTTTTCGTCCATTCTAAGTACGTGGCCGATGTAGTTCCAGCGATGTCTTCTGATAAAGTCTGATACGTAGTCTTGTTTAGTTTCTTGTCTTATTGATGTAACCGATCTGAAATCGTGCCAACAGATATTTACTTGCACTATATCCGTGTAACTGCGAGCTGTTGTTATTTGCAGCCGATGCTGTAGAAATGTTGAGCACATCATCATATCGGCGAGGGAGCAGGTTATAGCAGCTATTTTTTCAGTCCCGGAGTACAGCTAAAAAGCAGGGAGTGTGCAATGCTTCTTTAACAGACTCAACCACCATGGGGACTATGGCGATCCCTGCCCCGTTAGCCAGGCTAGGCCTGTTACTAGGAGTACCAACGGAGAGGTGGGACAGGGTCTTGGTCAGCTATGGTTCGCTAACCCTTACGCTAGCATATCAGATATAGGTCGCTGATTGGCTCATCGGACAGCGTCTTCAGCCCAGCCAATGGGGTTAATTTGTTATATAAATATTATCCATCCTTACAGAAATAAAGCAGGCAGCACAGTGCAGACGCTCTTCTCGCTTCATCATCGTATGTAGTAAAACCGATCCCTTCAGTTAGTTCTCATAATCTACTATCCTTGACCCACTGTCATATGCCCTTGGATGGCTCATGGTTTTTCTTTAAAATATATCATTACATATTCTAGCATGAAGACTGCACAGAGTTTCAGGAGAAATCTTTCTTTGCCAAGTTTGTACAAAGATGACATTTACGAAAGGTTTATTATAAACAGTGTGTACTAGTCTAGCTGCATAATTTGGCTGTATCTTGAGTTTATCTAAACGTTTTGAGTTTATCTAAACAATCTGAAGAGTGAACTTTATGTTTTTTTTTAGATTAAAAAAAACCTCAGCAAGCAAGCCTCCTTGAAATTCTTTTTAGATAACAACTTTTACGACATTCCTGCATTCTTTCTTCTGTTGTACATGCTCACAAAATTTAGTAAAAGGCTGCTATCTATCTAGAATGAGCACCTGTAGAATAGCTGTTCTTTGACACTAGATTATTTTGTCCATATATCCAATGAAGACTGGACAAGAAATCATTTAAACATGCTCGTATATTGTATCATTAAAACACACTGACGGTACTTCCATGTTTTGACTCATCAATACTCTTTTCCCGGAGCCAGGTTTTGGACTGTTAAGTATCTGTAGAGGCTGCAGGCTTTGCAGAATGTATCCTGTAACCTGGAGACTGCTGGAGCATGTGCAGTCTGAGCGCCGCCTTCCGTTTCTATAGATGGACGGTCTTGTTCGGAGCCAGCATGAAAACTGCGGTTTGTTTCTTTGTTTTTAGCTTCAGAATGGTGGTCTCAAAAAAGGAGGGGGGGGGGGTTAATTCCCATCTGTTCAGTCTCCATGCACTGACTGCCTTTACAAGAAAGAGACGATGTCTAGGACTACAGGGAAAAAAAAAGTTTTCATTCTATATTTAGGTGGCGGATGGTGAAAGTCCTCCAGATGTGGAGGATCCCTGTGAATAAGGAATTGTCCAAATAAGCAGGCGCAGACCAACTGGCGGTAGACTCAGAGAGCGAGGTGGGGTAGTAGGTGGCTCTACTACTCCTATAGAGTGCCTCAGGTGCTCAGTGAAGGGAATACCAGGCGGGTCAGAGGCGCCTTAAAACCTCTCGCTCCCGCTGCCTTGCGGGTAGGACAGGGAGTCCAAAGGCTAGCGGAGAGTCCGTACACAAACCGACAGAAGGCAACGGGAAACCACTGTTGTAGTTCCCAAGAGTAGTTATGCTTGAACAGAAAAAAAGACAGAGACTATGGTTATATCTAAGAAACAGAATCCACCAGCATGCAGTATTAAATGAAACGGAACTATTCTAAAGCAGGTGCAGAAATTCAAATACCTTAGAGCAGTAATAACTTCAGATGGGAAATGCAGAACAGAAATTAGGAACAGAATAGCCCAAGCAAAGACTGCATTTCAGAGAATGAGAAACATGTTAGTTAACAATGAATGTTAGAAAACGAGTCCTAAAATGCTATATTGAACCTATCTTGTTATATGGAAGTGAATCATGGACAATAGTCAAGTCTGCACAAAAATCATTGGAAGCAGCAGAAATGTGGTGTGTTAGAAGAATGTTGCGAATCCCCTGGACAGCAAAAATAACTAATGAAGAATGTATGAGAAGAGCTGGAGAGACAAAACACCTTGTCAGAAAGATAAGAGAGAGACAATGTACTTTCATAGGACATGCAATGAGAAGAGGGGGCATTGAAAATATTATAACAACAGGAAAAATAGAAGGAAGAAGATCAAGAGGAAGACCAAGAGAAATGATACTGGACAGTCTGACGGGATGGTGTGAGAGGAGATCACCAACTGAACTGATGGTGTGCATGAAGGATCGGGTACTCTGGAGAAGCATAATAGCCAAGGCCAGTCGGCACGCCACACGATGATGATAATGATGATGATGATTCTATATTTCGGTTATCGTTACAAAGTTTTTAATTATCAGCTCCTTTTTTTCAACTTAATGGGATGAACAAACAAAAAAGCTTGATATTAAACATCTATTTTAGCGGATAATAAAATTAATTTTAGAGTCAGCGCTTCGTTTCTTTAAGATGATAACCCATCTGTAACGGGTTCCTCGGCTTTCACTGACGCGAGAATAACTTGGCGTTGTGGTTTCTACAGAACACGTGTACCTAGCGTGAACCAAGTCAACGAGAGCAATTCAAACAAGGCAAAGGTTCAGAAATCCTCGTAAAGTAAAACTTTGGCCTCCAAACGTTGAAGCATGAAGTTTATTTGAAACTTAAGTTATATAAAAGCTATGATGAAACTACGTCCTGGAACGAGTTCATCACACTGAAGTAAAACAATGATTCCCTGTAAGCTTGCATCAGTGGTAAATAACGTTAAAAATATTCTCTCTCTCTCCCTCTCTCTCTCCCTCTCTCTCTCTCTCTCTCTCTCTCTCTCTCTCTTTCTCTCTCCCCCTGAACCTTAAGTGCTCAAGGCACATGAGAGTTCCGCAAGGGTTTTCCACAAATGCCTGTCCTTTGCCTTTTTTTCCACTTCTGCCCAAGTGAGCCCTCTATTGCTCAGCATCCTCTATGTTGTTCTTCTCCATGTCTCTTTTGGTATACCCTTACTTCTGTTCCCCTGCGGTGTCCATCTTAGTGCTATTTTTTGGTAGTGAGTCGTCAGTCATCCGGAGCACATGAAAGATATTCAGTAAACAAAACTTAATGCATTTCTTCTTCTTCTGTCTCCCGGGAACCACGAGTCTGTGGCATTTCCCGCCGATGCAATGAAGACGTTGAGACACAGCATCGTATCGGACTGGGAGCGGGTTATGGCGGCCATATTTTCAGTCCCTGGATGGAACCTAAAAAAAAAAAAAACAGGGGGTGTGAAATAACTTTTTTTTAAAAAAACAGACTCCATGTCATAGTGACATTGGCGATCCCTGCCCCGTTAGCCAGGCTAGAGTCACTGACTGACAGATCAGACAACGTTTTCCCCAGTAATGAGTGCTAATGTAAATGAAAGCACTAGTCTATAAATGAAAGCACTAGTCTATAAATGAACGCACTAGTCTATAAATGAAAGCACTAGTCTATAAAAAAACGCACTAGTCTATAAATGAACGCACTAGTCTATAAATGAACGCACTAGTCTATGAATGAAAGCACTAGTCTATAAATGAACGCACTTGTCTATAAATGAAAGCACTAGTCTATAAAATGAGAAAGACGACGGGGCAATTATTAAAGCATATGGAGATAAGACTTCAGACAATACAAAAAAACTTCTTGCAAGACTGAACGAGATGTACACAAAATTGAGGTTGCGTGGAAAAAATTTTGTTTCTTCTATTAATTCCTCTAGGACTGGATGTGTTCGGGATTTATAACATTTCTTGGCTGTTGCACGAACATTTTAAGATATCAGTCTAAATATGTCGCCATAAAGTACCAGATAAAGTGAGACTGGTGACAGACTATACAAGTCTTTCCTAACCTTTTTGTACCCGCGGAACCCTTGGAATATTTTTTTTTCTAGTCCTCTCTAAGCCTTTGCACTAAAATACTCTCCGTCACTCACTTTTCCATCCATTGTTCCCCCCTACCCCCAAATAAATTACTAATATTAACCACCCCCCCCCCCCAATTGAGATAACGACAAGTACAGTACATGTTACACGCCTGAACAAAATGTATATTAACTAGTGACCTAAGGTACAGAAGCGCACTAAAAGACAAAAACATGGATAACAAGATGGTGGATTATCTCCCTGTAACTGCCATCTCTGATGGTGTTGTTCATTTGCATAACGTACAATGTTCGCCTTTTACAACTTAATTAATTAAGACCAAATACGGACAAATTAGCATTGCAAATTGTAACATGCCGAGTAGTAGCGTTCCGAGTGGCTAAACAAACGAAAATATGCAAGTAAAAGCTAAGTTTAGTTTCTAATAAATTAATTAGTACACATTTTCAGACCTTTTAAAATACAGCCACTGC
This sequence comes from Achatina immaculata, assembly GCA_009760885.1. NCBI lineage: Eukaryota > Metazoa > Mollusca > Gastropoda > Stylommatophora > Achatinidae > Lissachatina > Lissachatina immaculata. The sequence continues at coordinate 28,977,122 of CM019719.1, read as the reverse complement.
ACCAGTACATTTTTGGAGCATATAAAGCAAAATAGAAGTTTATGTTTTCTTATACTCAGAGTCAGCAAACTTGCAAAATTCTTTCAGATTTTCTACTCTTACTGTCAAGATGTGAAAATGGCCCCATGTTTTGCCGACAGCCGTTTCTATATCACAAGGGAGTTAACATAGTGTCTGCACGTTTTCTACCTATGTCTTGTTCTAATTTTATATGAACATTTGAATTCTCCCGCCTTCTCATTCCCCAGAAGTTTATATATGTTGCCTGAAAAGTATGATACTATTTTATTTTCTAAACAAAACTTTTAAACTATTTTATTCACATTTTGAGTTTAAATATCTGCTGTTTCTCCTGTTAAACCATTAAACTCTAGTATCGCACTTTAACACCAAACTGTGGAATAAATATTCTAGCTAATACAAACTATAAATCTAATATGTTGGATGCGTCTGCAGATATAGTTACAAAGCCTACATCTTACATTTTTTTACATTCTTCCCGTTCCGTTAAACGTCACATAGTAGTTCGCCAAGTTTTCCTGTAACAAAACTGCATTTTATCAATCACAAAAGTCGCAACTACATTATTATCTATGGTCTGTGTTTGTTCTGGAACTGGAATATTTGGATCATAATGCTGTGATATGTTTCGACTGGTAGTTACATGATCTAAAGTTTTGATCCTGTACAATTATGACAAGATGATACGGCATCCTTAGTTCAACGAGCAAAGTCATCAGATCTTGGCTTTTTTTTTTTTAACATTGAGAATCCTACTGAAGTTATCTGTTTTCTCCCATTCACGTGAAACCAAAAACTCTCACTATGTCGTCATTATTCTGATCTTTTGGCTGTTTCTGGTGCAATTTTTTTTTATTGTGCAATCAGTCAGTCATTTGCATGTCCTTTGCGGAACTTTGCCTCTCTGTCGGGCTCTCGGTTGTAAGCAAGATGCCCTGCTGCTGATGCATCCATCTTCAACGATGTCTTGAAGTCATCTTGCTTTGGTCTTCCTTTTTTTTTTCTCATTATGTACCTTTCCAAGACGGTGACGGTCTTATGATGTTTAATGTGTCCAAAATATTTAAGTTTTCTCTGTTTAATCTGCTTTACTAACCAGCCTTCTTCTTGTATGGATATATTTGTTCTTTTTTGTGTCCATGATATTTGAAGAACTCTTCTGTAGCATTTACATTCAAAGGCATTTATGTGTTTCTCAGCTGTTTTGTTAAGTGTCCAGGTCTCACGGGCGTGTGCTGTGATGGGAAAGATGCCTGCCCTTAAAAATCTTATTTTTGTAGTTCTGTCTATTCCTCTCCACAGATTCTTTAGTTGTTTTACTTTTTGAAGAGCGATAGATGTCCTTTTAATTGTGCGATATTTTTTTAAAATACGGACGTTTAGTTTATTTTTCCGAAAATCGATACGGGGGGGGGGGGGAATACATGGCTCTCTGTATACTAGATGCAAAAGCATGTTAACCGTATTATTTAATTTTCAGTCAAAGGAATCCACCCCATTCTATGTATTCACATTTCACAGGGTCTTTTCTAACAAGGGGATATAATTCTCAGATGCTAATTGTCGGTCCGGGGTTGCCAGTCTAAATGGGGGACAAATTAGATCACATGTTTTTCCTTCTTTATTCTCAGCCACCTGACAATCGCAACTGCTAGTTATTGAAGGATTAAAATAGGGTTTACTTGGCTTTGCAATGACTTTTTCAAAGAGCTTATTTATTCTATAACTTGTAAGTCTCCACAAACTATTTTCTGAAAGCTATCTGAATTGGCAACCCTGTGTTGTTTGTAGTCTACAAAAGTCGCAGACGACGAGATAACATATTGTTGGTGAAGAGATCAGGTATATAATTCATTCGGGATATATTTTACCACTTTTATTAGTTATTCTACAAGGCATCTCACGAGCAAATCATGTACTTTTAAGTAGTTTTGTAGCCTTTGTTCATGGAGGGGCTGTTTGTTCAAATGAATACCGTTCTCTGGAGGTGAAGATGCGGCATGAAATAATGGCAGTAACCCATAGCTGAATGTTGGCCACGGGCTTGGTGAACCATAGCTGATTTAGACCCTGTCTCATCTCTCCTGCAGTGACCTCAATAACAAGCCAAATCTGACTAACGGGTCAGGAATAGCTATTGTCTCCAAGGCTATGGTGGAGTCTGCTAAAGAAGTATTCCTTTCCTTCTTTTATTCGGCCACCGTAAACTACTCCCCATCCGACACGCTGCTTGTGCTTCAAAACCTTCACTGCATCAGCTGCAAAGAACGTCCTGGAAAAAGGTCCATGGGAGGGGGGAGAGAGAGAATAAGAACTGTATGGTTTGTAAAAATGCACCCATTTATTTTGTCTTACATTTCTCAGTATCGCAGTCCAACATTTCAAGTGACAGTCTCTCAAACACAGTTTCGTACAAGTAAAGAAAGAAGTAACACTTTTTTTTTCTTTCTTAAGTACATATAAAATGTAAATTTAGACTTTCTCTTGTTTTCCTACATCTTCACCCAGTTTGTTTTTGCATGAATAAGGGGAAATGTTATAACTGTGTGCTTCGTTAATTATAAACCATGTCGTATGTTTCGGTTTTGTTTTGTTTTGTTTTGTTTTTTTAGTCCAATTACTAGAATAAATGTTAACTCTCACAGTCTTGTGTATATCTACTAAATCTTCAGTTACTGATAATATTCCTCGTACAACATGTAATAGCCCATGAACATCATAGCAGTGAACATCTGCTTCTAATATATCTCAGGGGAGCAGGAGTAAGGGTAGGCCAAAGGAGACATGAAGAAGAATAACAAAGAGGATGTTGAACAACTGAGGGCTCACCTGAGCAAGAGCAAAAAAAAAAAAAAGGCAAAAGATGGGTGTTTATGGTAAACCCTTGCAGAAGCCCTATTTGCCTTGGACACTTTAAGGTTCAGGGAAAGTGAGAGAAATCTATTTGTTTACTAATTGTCATGAACTCTCAAAGTACATTACATGAACCTTTTGATTGTATACCTCTTTCATGTGTACAAGATTAAAATATCTTGTCAAAAATAATGCATTGGGTTTGAGAGCTTCTTCATTTCCAGCCATGCATTAGGTGAGATGTTGGTCATATGATGAGAAAAAAGTCAGAGAATCTCAAAATAAGCTATCAAGTGGAACACAACAGGCCAAAGAAAAAGAGGTCGACCATGTGATACTGTAAAGAGGACACTGTTAAGAGAGGCCAAATTAGTAGGCATAAAATCCCTTGATGAGGTTGAAAAGCTCGCCAAAAACAGGAAAACCTGGCAAACTACCATGCAAGCCCTATGTGACATTTAATGGCATGGGAAGGATGTAAGATATAAGTAAGATTAGATGAGAAATTATGGTATTTATTTGATGTTCAGTGCAAGAAATCATTAGGAAAGAAAAAAAAGCACATAGTGTATCATTACATGGAGTGGATGTTTATTGGTTTTGTTTTCATTATTGCTATATCATAATAACGATATCTTTTTTTCCCATCTGGAGTTGCCTCTAGATAGGTCCCAGGATAAGGTTGTTAGCCTTATGCCCAACTCCCGGTACATGATATGTAACAGATCAAGCGGAATTCCACTGATTTCTGCATGCCGGCGAGTAATATCCGCCCTCATTTATGCATGCGAAAGCTGGAAAACAACTAAAGAAATAGACAAGAAATTAGACTCTTTTGAAAACAAATGCCTAAGGAAAATACTCTGCATCAAGTGGAATGAATTCAAGAACAATGCAGAGATAAGACAGATGACTGAACAACAACCAGTCTCACGGGTGATCAGGAAAAGGAGATGGACATATGTTGGTCACTTGATGAGAAGAAATGATCAGAGAATCCCAAAACAAGCTATCAAGTGGAACACAACAGGCCGAAGAAAAAGAGGCAGACCGTGTGAAACTCTGAAGAAGACATTATTAAGAGAGGCCAAATTAACAGGTATAAAATCCTTTGATGAGGTTGAAGACTCGCCGAAGACAGGAAAAATTGGCGAACTACTTTGCGAGCCCTGTGTGACGTTTAACGGCACGGGAAGGATATAAGATATAAGAAGATATATCACAATTATTATAATTATAATTTTCTGTGCTGTATCATAATTATTATAATTTTTTGTCAGCCTTTTCTTCTAGGCTACAGAAAATGCAGCGTGCTTGTGGATCACCTCTTGTGACAGTTAGATGGCTGAAAGATGTTGTCAAATCCAGTAGTCATAACAAGCGGATTCTGGATGCATCTTGGCATCTTCCAAATACAGGCAGAAATGCTGCGCTTGAATATCGTGAGGGTCACATTCCAGGGGCCAGTTTCTTTGACATTGATGAATGTGCAGATAAGTCATCAAAACTACCACACATGATCCCTTCAACAAAGACATTTGAAACTCATGTTGGAACAATGGGAATCAGCAAGGAAACCCATGTTATTGTTTATGATAATCATCCACAGTTTTCAGTTTTCTCTGCTCAGAGAGTTTGGTGGACATTTCGATTATTTGGACACACAAAAGTTTCCATCTTGGAGGGAGGACTTCCAAAATGGATTTCAGAAGGAGGAACAGTCACTAGAGAAATCCCATCATATGCTGAGGAAAAATTCATAGCAAAATTTAATCCAAGACTGATTAAATACTATGAGGATATAAAGAACAACATAGAAAATCCCTCATTTATTCTTGTAGATGCACGACCAGAAATGCGGTTTAAAGGAGTATCAGCAGAGCCACGAGAAGGTACAAGGTTCTTACATTAAATAGCAGTTTTGTCTCAGTATTCTCCTTGCTGTTTCAAATATTTGCACTCTCATGATATGGGTTCAGACAGAGTCTCATATTTATGAGACTAGAAGCACAGTCCACTGTTCTACAGTGACGCTGGTTATCAGGACCAGTGAACCAGAGATGGACAAGACTTTGTTCCACCTCTCTGTTGCCTAACTACCATAACCAGCTTACCAATCTGGTAAAGGCATTTGAGAGCCAGAATGGTTCATCTGCTAGTCTCTCGTGGTGAAGGTTGAAGGTTTGAGTCTGGTTGGAGGCACCCCGAGTCACTGAACTGTAGAAATGGGTAACTGGCCTTTTTCAGGAGCTAGGGAAGAAAAGGTGGCCATTGTGATTCTGATATCACCCTCTAATATGCTGACAGGTCAAAGAAAATATGGACATGAACACTGTCAACTTCTTCGTAACATTGATGGTTAAGAACATCCTGTTTTGCAGCTCCAGGAAGATACAACAGTAATTAGAACATTAATGAGACTATGTTCTAATTGGTGTTCTATTTTTCCTTTATCTGCTGGTAGTCATGTGTCCAGCGTAAGCCTGCATCCCTCATACTGCGGGCGGATATTCTTTGCTGTTGGAGGTATCATATTTTCAGTGATAAGTGATGATAATAATAGTATATTGTTATGGCTTTCATCATTTCATGGGATGAACATGAGGTTGTCATGGTTTTCTTCATTTCAGAGGGTGAACGTAAGAGATTGTCAATGATTTCTTCATTTCATGAGGGAGAGAGATTGTCATGGTTTTCTTAATTTTGTGGGGTCATCATAACAAGAGATTGTCATGGTTTTCTTCAGTGTAGGGTCAACATAACAAGAGATTGTCATGGTTTTCTTCATTTCGTGGGGTCAGCACAACAAGAGATTGTCATGGTTTTCTTCATTTCTTGGGATCAGCATAACAAGAGAATGTCAGTTTTTTTTTATTTTATAGGTTGAACATAAAGAAGATGGGACATTGTCCTCCAAGCAATCTCCAGAGTGGTGCCTTGTCATTCCCATCTGCCATCATCAGGTTGTTGTGAGAAATTCCAGACAGTAAGAATGGTCATGATCAACCCCAGTATCAGTGTTGATACCTCAACTCCTTTGTATGTGTATGGAGATGTAATTTTTATTTAAATTATTATTAATTTCATGTGTGATCAAGACATGACTTTCACAGTGTCTGGAATTGGTTCTTATTGGAGCAGAACCTGCTATGCATTTTTTTCTACCAAAATATTCCCCGTTGCTAGCCATGTCACATTTGATGTGCATGAATCTAGAACATGCAGCGGCACACATACAACTCAAAAACATCTGGATATAGGATGCAAGGATGACCAAGCAAGGAGTGGATGCATGGGGTGAAAGACGCGCTGAGGAAACATAACGTGACAGCTAGCCAGGCCTCTCACCTTGCTCCGGACCAGTGTCTGAAACTCTCTGCGACACCAAACACATAAGCAGACTGATAAGAAAAAGATGAAGATAGCCACATCTGTCTAGAGTATTTTATTTTTATTTCTAATAGTTTGAGAGCATTTTGCATTCATCTCATCCTTTTTCTCATGACTCTGGTCAGATATAAAGCCTGGATGCATTAGAAACTCCATCAGTCTCCCTTTCACAAAGGTAATGGACTTGGAGAACCGAACTTTTAAATCACCAGAAGAGTTAAGGCAGTTGTTTCAAGATTCTGGGGTTGATCTGAGCAGAGATATTACAGCTACCTGTGGCTCAGGTACTTTATTGTAGCATTTATCTAAAGAGCAAGAATATTTTTTGTAACTGTACTTGTACTTGCACAAACTCTCTGTAACTGCAACCTGGTGTTCTTTGCATCTGATGCTGTAGAGATGTTGAGGCACAGCATCGTATTGGCATGAGAGCGGGTTATGGCGGCTATTTTTTCAGTCCCGGAGTACAACTAAAAACCAGGGGATATGCAGTGCTTTTTTCGCAGACTCCACCACCATGGGGACTATGGCGATCCCTGCCCCATTAGCCAGGCTAGGCCTGTTACTGGGGGTACCAATGGAGAGATGGGACAGGGTCTTAGTCAGCTATGGTTCGCTAACCCTGACGCAAGCATATCAGCTGTGGGTCGCTGATTGCCTCATGGGACAGGCACCTTCACCCCCTTTGTAACTGTAAAGTAAATGAAATGATTTCACACTTCCACTTTACAGAATACATTACAGATATTTCACATTTTAACTTCATTTGTATGTGCAAACTTAACTTGAGCAATTTCGATCCTAACATTCCCACTACTGAAGCCTCTTCAGAACAAGAGGGATGGTACTTCAGAGTGATCTCCCATATCAAGTCAGCAGCGTTTATTCAGATAAAAGTATGAAAATTTAACATACTAAACCCAACAAATAAGAAACATAAGAAGAGACAAAAAAACTGTACATACAGGATTGTTGTGAAAGAATAAGAAGGATATTAGAAGTATGGAAGAGATAGTGAAATGTTTAAAGAAATGAAGACGTTGACAAGAAGTGTCACACATAAATTAAATGTAATTTGTGACAAGATGAGGGAAGACCTTGACAGAGACAGAGGAAATTCTAGAAGGATGAAAGGAATATTGCAAAGGAATGTACAATACAACTGACTATTAAAGCAAAAAATCAACAGTGTGAATTACTGTTGGAGGAGAAAGAACCTGAACTGACAATTGAAGAAGTTTTATGGGCAATAAAGAATCTGAAAAATGGTAAATCGCCGGAATCTGATGATATAACAGCTGAACTCATTAAGGCAGGAGGAAAAGAATGTGCAACAATCTATCATGCACTATGTAAATAGATATGTCATTCAGGTATTTGGCCAAAAGAATGGAAAAGAACTGTATTCATACCAGTGCCGAACAATGGTAACCTGAAATTATGCACAAATTACAGAACTGTTTGCCCTTGTTAGTCATGCAAGTAAAATTGTGTTAAAAATCATAATGGGTAGACTTAGAAAATAGAAGGAGAAATCAGTGTGATCCAAGCTGGTTTTAGACAAGAAAGAGGAACAAGAAATCATATTTTCAACAAAAGATTAATAATAGAGAAATGCAGAGAATTTAATGTGAATCTATATTTATCTTTTATAGACTACTCAAAGGCATTTGATTGTGCACAGCACCAGAAACTTTGAGAAATAATGGGAAAAAATGGAATTTCCAACACATTTGATATAATTAATATCACTGCTGTATCTAGACCAACAGGCAGCAATAAGAATAAATAGTGAGAAAACAATTTGGTTTGACATAAAACAAGGAATCCATCAGGGTTGCATACTGTCGCCTTACTTATTTAACTTCTATACCGAAAATATAATGAGGTATATTAGAGAAGATGTAGACAAAGAATATTATGATGCCATAACAATTGGAGGTTATGAAATACCAGAGATTAGTTATGCCGATGACACAGTATTACTGTCCACAACACAAAAAGGAATGGAAAAACTAATTATGTTAGTCTGTAAGAATAGTGAAGAGCAAAACCTCTATCCTAATGCAAAGAAAACTAAATTGATGACAACTGACAAAACAAATGAGGCAACTGAAATATGTATCAATGAGGAAAAATTGGAAGAAGTGGAGAGTTTCGAATATCTTGGATCACTACTAACTAATAATGGAGATACAATGAGGGAAATTAAAAGGAGGACATCTATCGCTCTTCAGAAAGTAAAACAACTAAAGAATCTGTGGAGAGGGACAGAACTACAAAAATAAGATTTTTAAGGGCATGCATCTTTCCCATCACAACATATGCCTGTGAGACCTGGACACTTAATAAAACAGCTGAGAAACACATAAATGCCTTTGAATGTAAATGCTACAGAAGAGTTCTTCAGATATCATAGACACAAAAAGAGAACAAATCTATACTACAAGAACTTAATATTGAAGAAGTTTGGCTAGTAAGGAAGATTAAACAGAAATAACTTAAATATTTTGGACACATCAAATGTCATGAGAATTTAGAGAAGACAGTCTTGGAAGGGTACATAATGGAAAAAAGAAAGAGAGGAAGACCAAGGTGAAGATGGTTGCAAGACATCGTTGATGATCTGCAAATGGATGCATCAGCAGCAGAGCACCCTGCTTACAACCGAGAGGCCTACAGGAGAGCTGTTAGGGAGGCAAAGTTAACGGACATGCAGATGACTGACTGTCTGAAATCCAACCCCCCTCTCCCCAATCACTACAATCATTATTTTCTTAGAATGCCCATTTTATTTTTTAAAATTTTTAATGCCCGCATGGGCTTGCTAGATAATTTCACCACATGTGTGGTGAAGGTTTGTTGATTAAAATAGCCAAAAGGCCGAGAAGCGAGTGCCCGTCTGCCAGTTTCAGTTATGAAGTCAATTTTCTTGCCATCTTGGGAATGAGCTGAGATGAGATGGGCGAATAAATTTGCCAGCCATGTTTGTTTTGTTTTGTTTTTTTTTGGGGGGTGGGATTTGTTTAGTTAAGGAGTAAAAGTAAATATTGGTGGAGTGAATTTATTTTTCTTGTTGGATGATCATATTGTATTTATGGTCCAGAAGTTCTCGGAAAATAATGTCATGTTGAATATCTTGGAGTGGATATGTCAAGTCAGGAGATTATCCTCCCTTAGCTTTCTTAACATCCCAGAGCTAGCCTGATAATGAGGATTCTGAGCAATCTCCACTGATGCTGCACACACAAGTCATGGATTTTTTAATATGCTTTGGTTCCTTGGTTGTGATGACAAAATCATATATGATCTAATCATCCCCTGGGAGTTTAAAAGTGAAGGTGAAGGTAAAGGTAATCCTGTCATGCCTTAGAGGCACATAGGGAGTTTACCTTACCAATAATCATAACTTGTGGTTTTATAAATCATCATGTCATATAACACATTACCAATAATCATAACTTGTGGTTTTATAAATCATCATGTCGTATAACACATTACCAATAATTATAACTTGTGGTTTTATAAATCATCATGTCGTATAACACATTACCAGTAATCATAACATGTGGTTTATAAATCATCATGTCGTAAAACAACCTTGGCAGTCTTAATCCCTTTAACCATTTTTGGTTTATATATAACAGCCATGGTTGCTTATCCATACGACTTTTCATGTTTTCCACAGGAATATCTGCATGCCTGCTAGCTTTGGCAGGCTATCTGTGTGATAAAAGTGATATTGCAGTGTATGATGGCTCCTGGACAGAGTGGTACCAAAGGGCTCCACCACATTTAAAGTCTAATGTTCCTGCCTGAAACGGCTTCTCAAATCTTGGTAGATGCTATATCATCAGTTATTTCTTTACACTTTTTGTGATATCATGTTTCTGCAACTAAACTTCTTAATTATTCATTGCTCAAATCTTGGTGTAAAATAGAAAATCAGAAGTGAGAGTAGCTGAATACTGATTTATGAAGTGCAGATGTTAGCATGCCTACTTTATAAAGTATAATTTGGAAAATCCCTAAAAAATGGTACTTACTTTTTATGGCCATTGTTGGGAAAAAATGTAAACAAGTGACAACAGTCATGAGACATCTTGTTTGGGTTCTAGCAGAGATGCCTGGGGCATTAACAGTGTCATCTGTAACATTGATAAATGTGATGATGTACGTAAACTATGGATAACTGTGGTATTGGAAGACATTATTGTTTGAAATGATGGTGGTTCATGCTTAGTGATGTGAAGTTCTTCCAGGCTGTCTAAGTTACAGATGGATGTTATACAAATTGTTGTGCTGTACTTATCAAGTTGCTGACATCATATTGTTTTTTCAGAAGAACACTTCATCCTGTTTACATATTGTATGTTGCTGATATACACATATTTCAGCCCTACAAATCGAGATGAATCCTGTCTGAATATCATTAATTATCTACCTATGATTCAAGTGAATAACGACCATGATGCTAAGAATGACCTTCATCATTATCTATAAATTATAATTATCTATAATAATTTATAATTATTTGATTATTATATGATAATAGTTCTTGTGGACTTTTGAAATGTATTCAAATGTGGTAAATGTTGATCATTGTAGTCAGAAAGTGATTTATAAACTTCACGTCAGATTTAAAACATTTATTTGGACTCCTTTGTACTAATTGAGGGGCCTTATACATTAATATTTCAGAACTTATATATTTAATTGATAAGTTGTTTTATAAATCTGAACTAAACATGTTTGTTACTAAGTTACAAGTTCCAGAAATTTTTTAATATGTACAAATAACTCTTTTACCCTTATAAAGAACCAGAGTTTTATGCATACATAAATAATCATAACTAAAAATATAATAACTAAACATTGATCACCATTAAACGTCATGATAATCTAGAGAAGACCGTCTTGGAAGGGTACATAATGAGAAAATGAAAGAGAGGAAGGCGAAGGTGGCTGCAAGACATCGTTGATGATCTACAAATGGATGCATCAGTAGCAGGCCATCTTGCTCACAACCGAGAGGTCTAAATGAGTACTGTTAGTGAGGCAAAGTTCTGCAAGGGATATGCAAATGAATGTATGATCATAGTACCTAGAAGTAATGATATTACTGGATAAAATGTCATTCACTAATAAAGACAGTAGGTTCTGTAACTGTTACCATTGCATCCAGACTCACACTGGTGCTACAAAGTTAATGAACCCATACTTTGACTCTTATGAGGAGATCAGAGAATCCACTGACTTGACAGGAACACATATGTACAGACGTTATACAGTGTGCCACATCAGCATTTGGACCATTCAGATAGCAGGAAAAAAAAAGTGAAATCCCCATTTCATGCTATTAAGGCATATTGGGGATATGGTGTTAGGCCCATATTTTCAAGATCATCAACACATGAAAGTGTGATGTAGTCAGTATCATGCTTGGCCCACATTTACCCTCCCAGATTTCTTTGGTACCATTTTCAGAGGCTGGATGGAGCCTAGGGCCTTTTCAATGTGGTGGTACCAGGAAAAAAAATCCCCACTACTGGGACTTGAACCCAGTACCACTGGATTAGTAGACTGAGCGCCTAACCACTCACCCAACCAGGCAAGGCATCCTAATGACAAATGTTCACACTTACTACATTAAAATGGCCTGACATCTTTTGTTCCTAACAAATCTGAGATGCCATCATGATGCCTTTTTATGTTCTGAAAATATATTTTTTATTAGAAGTCATTGCATTTTTTCTGTTATTATCATTTACACTGGTGTAAGCTAATAATCAGAGAAGTGTAGAGTAAACATAATTTCTGAGTTTGACTGCAATTTTTAATCAGTATCAAGAAATATTTGAATTCTTCAGTTGACTTTGTGATTGAGAACCACATCATAGCTGCTGAGTGCTACTCATATTACTTGACTACAAGACAAAATGTAACAGTGCTAACACTCTTCTGTAGATGACAGTACAAACACTTGGGAACTTTATAAAGAGCAAAGGTAAAGGTAATCCTGTCATGCATTAGAGGCACATGGGGGTGAAGATGGCCGATAAGGTAATCAGCGACCCATAGCTGATATGCTAGCGTCAGGGTTAGCGAACCATAGCTGACCAAGACCCTGTCCCACCTCTCCATGGTTCCCCCAGTAACAGGCATAGCCTGGCTAACGGGGTAGGGATCGCCATAGTCTCCAAGGTGGTGGAGTCTGCTAAAGAAGCATTGCACACCCCCTGGTTTTTAGCTGTACACTGGGACTGAAAAAGTAGCCACCATAACCTGCTCCCATGCCGATACGATGCTGTGCCTCAACACCTATACAGCATCAGCTGAAAAGAACAGCACGCAGTTACAGGGAGTTCTTACAAGTACAAGAGGCACATAGGGATATGGTGTTAGTGCCTATATTTTCCTTGACCTGTCAACACATTTGAGGGTGATATGGTCATTATCACCTGAACCATAATAAATATAAATTCTGGAAATACTGAAATTGTTTTCTGAATTATCTGAATTATTTCTGAATTGAGATTTCCAGTTCCAACATGTAACCCTTGCTGATCGTGCTTTTGTTTGTGTTTATCTACACTTTTATCTACGTCAGTTTTGTTGTGTTATGGGTTGGAAGTCCAGTTTGGCACCCTAGCTACTGAGTTAAGTGCTCAGGGCATTACTGTGAGCTGTGACTTTCAGTGGTGTATGAGTTTCCCTGCCAGAGGTCGGTATCATAAGTCATTGATAGACATGACTGATGCTCTTTGGAAGATTGGCACCACATAGCTACTGAGAATGCTGACTGTGGGTGCGTCCTCGATGGGGACATTTGCAGATATGGTTTGCATTCATTGTGTATAGACATTATGTGGGACATTACTTGTGCATTCCAGGAGATGTCACAGACACAGGCGACAGAGCAAATATGGATTATTCTCATTTGCTATGGCGCCGGAACTGTACTGAACTGAATTTTTTTGTTAATGCTTTAAGGCAGAAGTTTTAGCAAAAATCTCCTCATTTTATTACATGTTGCTCAGCATTTGCAAGTGATTTAACAGTATTCTTACATCCTTCTCGTGCTGTTAAACGTCACGTAGGGCTCGCATAGTTGTTTGCCAAGTTTTCCTGTTCTTGACAAGTCTTTCAACCTCATCAAGGGATTTTAATGCCCACTAAACTGGCTTCTCTTCTTATACTGGATAAAAACCTCACTGATAAAGCCCTGGAGTACTGGATGAAAACCTTCAGGGATGTACTTGACAAGCATGTTCCTATTAAAGAGGTGAGATTTAAACATCACGTGAAGTCCCCCTTGATAACGCCTGAGATATTGCAAGTCATGAGGGAAAGGGATCAGGCCCACAAAAATACGGAATTCTCTAGCTACTGATTACTTAGAAATAGAGTTCAGTATTTAATTAGGCAAGAAAAGAGAAATTACTTTAGGAACCTAGTTCAGAATAAATCTAACAGTAAGTCTGTCTGGAAAGCAATTAACATTCTAGCAAACAAGAGAAAACAGTCTGACTTGCAGAGTTATAATCATGGGCCCACATGTGAAGAGTTCAGCAATCATTTCAGAGAAGTCAGTATCTTAAAATCTTCACTTCCAACCTCTACTTTTGACTTAAGCAAATTAAATACATTTATAGGTAGCAAATGTGCAAATCTAAAGCAACCCAGTATTCCTTTCATGTCAGTTAGTGATGTTTATAATTATCTTTCATCTTTAAAGAATAACAACACAGCAAGGCTTGATGAAATCAGCAACAAGATATTATTCTACTCAGCCCCAGTAATTATAGGTCCACTAACATACATTTACAATCAGGTCATTGCACATTGTCATTTTCCTCAAGCTTTTAAAATTGCAAAAATATATCCCCTTTTTAAATCTGGTTCGGAGAAAAATCCCTCAAGCTATAGACCGATTTCCATTCAATCAACTTTGTCAAAACCCTTAGAAAAACACATTAAAAAAAAAAAACCAACCTTACAATACATGCAAGAAAATGATTTGATTGTTGAATGTCAGTCAGGTTTTAGGCTGAAACATTCCTGCCACACAGCTCTCATAAAAATGACAGAATGTTGGTTATCTAATATAAACGATGATAAATTATGTGGTGCTGTCTTTGTTGACTTTAAAAAAGCATTTGACATGATTGATCATGAAATCCTAGTTAGAAAGCTTGAGACTTATAGATTACACCCTGACTTGAAAAAATTTATTTACATCTTTTCTTTCCAACAGACAGCAGGTAGTTTTTGCCTCAGAAACTCTCAAGTTCATCTGTGGTTGATAATGGCATTCTACATTCTTGGTCCTCTCCTGTTTACCATCTACACCAATGATCTTCCACTTCATCTCAAAAAATCATCTTGTGACCTCTTTGCTGATGACTACACAGTTTACAGTAGTGACAATGACTATATTAACCTTGAATCAACTCTTCAAATAGAAATAAACAGTCTAATTAACTGGAGCAACAACAGAATCCTCATAAACACCAGAAAAAAAAAAATCCATGCTCATTACAAGACAGAAATTAACAAATTCACCAACATCAACACTACAGCTCCATGCTGGAACTTCACAGATAGAGAATGTTAGTGAACATAAAACTCTAGGTCTTATGATTGATCACCACCTCAGTTGGAATCATCATGCAGACAATCTAACCAAACTCACTGCGCACAAAGTTTACCAATTTACTAGAATTAAACATTTTCTAGACATAGACACCAGAAAAATATACTACATATCACAGATACAAACACACTTGGACTACTGTTCCACGGTCTTGGATGGTTGTTCCATGTCAAACATGAAAAGACTTTACTCACTTCAAAAACAAGCAGTAAAGCTTATAGATGACAAACATGTAGCACATATTAAAAATAAGGACAAACCTCTTGATATTCTACCTCTCAAGAATAGATTTCTTTTCAACAAGGCCAAGTTAATTCATAAAATTCTATTGCACAATGCTCCACCCTATCTGTGGTCATTGTTCAAATCCAACCCAAAACACAGTTAACGTATTCTCCCAAAACTAATATTTGACATGTTTAAAAAAAGCTTCTCTTACTCAGCTGCCCACCTTTGGAATTACCCTACCAATTCATGTAAAACTTATAATATTCATTCTTATAACTTTAAACTTTGTCAATATCTGTTTGATATGGACTATATACCTCCCTAAGCAAAGTCCACAGTAGTTCAAAGTATGGCTTGATTGTTGTAAAAAAAAAAATTTTGTTGTTTTTTTAAATACTGCTTTTCTATAAATTTGTTAGTTTTGAATGAATGTAAGAGTGCAAGTTTATTTCATGTTGTTGCATAAATCAGAGTGTAGAGTGTATGGACTTGAGATAAGTTTATTATTCATTTATGTAATCATTTAATGTGTCTTCATGATTATTATCTCTCTCTCTCTCTGAACCTTAAGTGCCCAGGGCACATGGGGCTTCCGCAAGGGTTTTCCACAAATGCCTGTCTTTCGCCTTTTTTTCTGCTCTTGCCCAGGTGAGCCCTCTATTGCTCAACATCCTTTCTGTTGTTCTTCTCCATGTCTCTTTTGGTCTACCCTTACTTCTGCTCCCCTGTGGTGTCCATCTTAGTGCTATTTTTGGTAGTGAGTTGTCAGTCATTCGGAGCACATGTCCCAACCATCGCCAGCGTCTTTCCTCAATATTCCAGCTGCCTATTTGCATCTTTTGTTTAGGTTCCAGGAGGTCTGCAGTCGGGCTGGGGACTTCCAGTGGCTGGCTTTCATCCACAACCTTCATGGGCTCAGTTTCCTGATACGCATTTCTCCTTCCACCTGCATTTGCTTTTTCCCTTGCTTCTGTTTCTGTAGCAGTCTGATACTTTTTTACCAGATAGGGTTGCTGGCCCTATGCTGAACCCTCCTTAGTCGCCTTTTACGATCATGCATGGTAGGGTACAGTGGTCCTATTCTTTGCAGATCCCGGGTACCACACGGGGGCATGATTATTATACTCATTAACAAATGCTGAATGACTGTAACTGAGTGAAAGCTGTATGATGAAGGGCAGAATGCCAGACGGGGCTGCGTTCCCAATTCCCTTTGAAAATAAAGTATGTTCGTTCATTCATTCGTTCTCTTAACAGTGTCCTCTTTAGAGTTTCACGTGGTCAACCTCTTTTTCTTTGGCCTGTTGTGCTCCACTTGATAGCTTGTTTGGTATTTTCTGATTGTTTCTTCTCATCACATGGCCTACATGTATTAACAGTATTAAGACAGGTAAATTGTGGAATGTGAAAAGGGCCAGCATTCTCACATTCTCTAATTCGTGGTATGTCAAGCCTATATGTGTTGCCAGCCTTGCTTCGCTAGTTTTTGTGATTCTTAGTATTTCTGATCTGATCTGCTACTGCTATTTCACTGGTCGGTTTGTTCAGATATTTTCCATCTCCCTTGAGTTTTCCGGTTTGCCAACTTTTTATACTTGTCTTCCCCTGACATGTCAAAAAAATTTGTGTATTTTCCATTTGGTTTTAGTTTTTAATATTCTTCAACTTCATTTTTCTTCTGCCCGATGTGTACTGTATCTCTCTCCAAACCTGTATCTCCTGTTGTTCCAATTTATATTTTTTTCTTTCTATATTTGATGTGTCATTTTAAAATAAAATTAGTCTTCAATTTTTATTTTAAATTTGACAATAACACTTCCAAGATGCTCGTAAAACTTCCTTGATCAAACCATATCTGACTTGAACAAGCTTGTGTACAAGCAGAATATGAAATTTATTTTGAAAAAACTATCTTAACAAAATCTTCCTTTTCGTCAGTGACCTGAAGAATTGATTTTGTGATCAGATAAAGATAAATCCGTTCAGTATAAAACTTATCATGGATAAGATATCCTGCTGTGTCCCGGAAGTAAGTGTATGATTTTTTTATTTACATATATATAATATTCATATGAAATTATAAGTTGTTGCCTTCAAAGCACGACCCTTGGAAAGTTATGCAATACTTACAACATTTTGTCCACTGATCTTTAGTAGCACTTAAAGTCATTTTCCTTAAGTGTGCTTTGTTCACCGGTTACAATTTTTTTTTATGTTTTCCGCACTCCTGAAATGATGATCCTTCAACTTAGATTCCAACTTTCAGAATAGGTAGAAATCACATAGAGCTAGATCTGGGTGATAGGGACCTTGTGGAAGTGTGGGGATGTTTTTCTTCACCAGAAACTCTCAAACATATTTCTTGATGGAGCTGCATCTCCAAGCTTCAGGTAAATTTTCAAATATCTCAGTGCCAGAATTCTCGAGTTTCACGCAAATATAACATGATATTAAAACACTATCTTACATAAACTGTAGTAGCATGGGAATTACAAGACCTGTCCGGTTGAAACTAGTCTGGACATGCAGCTAGGATATTTGTCAACACATCAATATCCACCAGTGATGTGCTGTGTTGCATATTCGTACATAGGAAAATCACTACACTTACTTTTGGGTTGCACTATGTAGATATCAACTGGTCACAGAATAAGAGTCAGTCTGTACAATATGCAAGGTGACCATGAAATCCTGTGATTAAAAAAAATCATATTTTAAAAACTATACTAGCCAGAAATATGAGTGTTGTGGAATTACTTATGCTGATTAATAGAGTTTTTTTTTTTTCTCTACAGTTAGTGTTGCAATGCATGAAAATGGCATCCATGAAAGAGAAAATCTAGTGTGTTTTGTAGAATCATGAGATTCACCAAATTTTAAAAGCACCAAAAGTTGGTATGCAAAGTTTAAAGTGACTGGCAGCATTAGTGACCTTGTTTGAATGAAAAGACTGCTGACACCGTATAATTAGTGTATAAGTATACAACTATACACGAAGCACTGCAGTAAAGCTGTGATACCAGAATATATAAAATAGGAAAAAAGTAGGAGCAGCTTTATTACTTAACGATTACAAAGTTGTGACGTTTCAGCATGAGCCTTAATCATACAAAAACATACAGGACGAAGAAATAGAGAGAGGAGATAAAGTATAGATTCACATGAATACTATTAAAAAAAAAAAAAAAAATTTTTTTTAAAAAAGAGTACTTAGCTGTAAATTGCAAGGTGTGGGCTTGTCCGGCGGTGTGTGTCAGGAATGGATCTAGTGGGACGTGGAGACTGTTTAAATAGAGACCTGTGACATGTGGTCAGTGGGTTGTAACTGGGGGTGGTGGATGGGGAACTGGGGAGGGGAGAGAGAGTGACACAATACCGACCTAGCTAGGAGAAATTGAAACAGATGATTGGGGAAGAGGGGTTGCAGAGAAAATAGCGGGGTTGCAGAGTGATGCTATGAGGAAGTTTGAAAAGTAAGCGGGGTTGCAGAGTGATGCTGTGAGAAAGTTTGAAAAGTAAGAAGGGGTGGATTTAGTGGAGAGGTACTATAATGACTGAAGATGATGTTACGTGTAACTAAACAGCGAGTTTAACCCATGTGGTTCCAACGTCCCATAATTTTGAATGCAGCGGTTCTCAAGTGACAGGCGGCTTGTGTCATCTGCATGGCATTGTTTAATGGCTGTTACCAGAAAATCAGATTTGCCGCTGTGGTTGGGGCCACTGAAATGATTAGGGACTGGTTTCGATGCATGCTGGGCGATGTTGTACAGATGTTTTTGCATGCAGTCCCCTAATCTGAGGCCAGTCTCACCGATATATGTTATCCTGCATCTTTTAAAACGATGACATATATCATATTTCGGGACTCGCATGTGAATCCCTCATGAAGAGTGAGGATAGTTCTGGGAAAGGTGATTGTTTTTGTTTCCCAAACTACAGGGCAGGTAACGCAGCGGGGGCGGTTACATTTTCTGCATCACAAGATAACAAAATAAGTTGACACACAAACATTAAATCATGTGGTTACATGACCTAACATGAAAGACCAAGATATCTCAAGAAAAGTATAAATTCCAACTGTTTATTCTGAACATTACTTCTCACCATACATCACCAACATTTATACAAAATTCAAAATCAAAATTCTAGAGCACTTCTACAAATGAACAAAAAATTCACAAATATTTTCCACTATTGCATTGGTTATTAGTAGCTATGATCATTTTATCTGCGTACAGCTATGCTAGATATGAAAACAAAAATTCTTCGATTAATTTTTAACCAAAACATAAAAAAAACTTAACCTTTCTCTTGATAGAAATTTAAATTATGGATAATTAGAACAAGATCAGAGAATATAACAAACACTCTTGTATTTAAACAGAAGCATAATTTGGGTCAGTTACTACCCTCTATGAAAACTATCTGCATTTTGAAAACAGCCAAGAGTTTTGAAGTAAATTCATAGACATACAGTTGGCATCTTCCAGTGAGAACTCTGAAATCCACACACACAATCATACTACAGCCACCCCCAAAATGAAAAGCTTTACAACAGGATAATGACCTTTAAACAATTATTATCCCTCAGAATGTCAGTCATCATAGTCTTCCTCCAACATGTTTTGATATACAACATTATAAGACTGACATGCTGCTGAGAAAACATTAACATCTTGTGTCTTATTGTTCACTTCATATTTACAAGTCAAACATTTATATAAGACATGGAGTATGTATAAAGGTCAATAAAACAAAACCCTCTTCCTTGTGTAGAAACAAACAAAAAAAAAACAGATCTACAAGGAGGAGGGAGCTACAGCTAACCTGATATAGGAAAACAAACTGTAAAGACAGAAATTTAAATACAATTTGCTTAACATTACTGGTCTACCTTTTCTATTTTTTTTAAAATTTCATATTATAGATTATATAATTCATATTTCAAAAGTTTACAGCATGAGGCACACACCTATTATGGAGATGGTTCTGCACACAAAGGAAATGGGTACCCATCTGTTAAAATGGGTACCTGATACTTACGTGAGGCAGCAGAAGCTGGTTCTAGAAACTGACCACATAAAATGTCAAATCTCTAACACTACTCCAAGTTCTGGCATTTAATGTGCTGTAGGACTGATTTTACCACACAAACTAAAACCTAACAACTGTTAGCAATGCATGCAGACATGTGGGCCCTGGGTCAAAGCTTAGACTAAAGAAAACAGAAACAAAATGCACTCATTTCAAATGTTAAACCTGACTGCTGAGACCACAGAGGAAACAAAAACATTTTCAACAAATTTACATACAGAATATACAGTGGTGAAATCTCTCACAGTTTACAAAGTGTAAGTTCTTCCACCAAATAGTCATTGTACAAAGGCAAGTCAATAAATAAATCGCAAATCCGCACAGACTGAAAACTGAAAATTCATTAATAGTTTTTTTGTGTGGTATGTGACAGCATCAATAAGCACAAAATCAGATCCAGAGCTATATCCCAGCATGCAACTATTTTTAACACGATAAGTGTGTTATATGAATGTACATAAGAACAGCATGGAGTTGTGCCTTCTCTGTGGGCCAAAGAAATCAGCACAGAGGAAGTGCATAAAGAAATGCTTTAAATGTATGGTCAAAAGTGTATGTCAAGAATCACCATGTATTTTTGGATCTAGAAATTCAACAATGGAAAAATCATCTGGGTGATCACCATTTCCATGACAGCAAAGACAGCCATGAAGGTATCTTGTTGGAAACTTCCATCAATGCTGGTTTTCAAGGGCTTGTTAATCGATGGGATAAGCATCTGAATGTACGGAAGGAACTATGTTTGAACCAAATTTTTTTTTTTTAAACTTCAGGCAAGTACTCAGAGTTATTTTTTTTCCCTCCAAGCTCATTTTGTAGCTTATTTATGGACTTGCCTCGTACTATTGTAAAAAATCACTTCTTCTTCTTCCCCTATGTTTTCATTTTCCTCAAACTCTTGAACAAAACTTTTCAGACCTGCTGCATTTTCCTGTACAGCTCTAAATAAAGATAGATAAACTACATATCTTTTCATGCAAAACTTCCTTTACACTCATAAATAATGCTGGTATAAAATATAAATAAAAAGAGAGACATGTTATGGTGTTTAAACCAAGGTTATAAAGCAGTGATGGCTATCTGATCCAGCTTAATTCTGTTCATTTATTCTAATCTTACAACTGTCTAGTCACACATGTAAAAGATCGTTTCTCAGAAAATGTTATTGGAAGAAATGATTTCACCAAATTTTTCAGCCTAGGACATGTTAAATTATTTGTGTATTTTTTCTTTTTTTTTTGTTGTTAAACATTGATGTAAAAGTTATATTAATGGAACTGGACATAAAGACATTAGTTATCATTCTGGAGAATGAATACATCATTACAAAACCTTTCAAACCACAGATTATAAAAATCAAGACTTAGTATATGACAACTACGCTAATGACCAGCTTGGGGGGGGGGGGGGGGAAGAGAATGATCACCATATTTCATACATAGACAATTCAGCAACTATCTTAAATATTTAGAATATGGCAGAGACGTTAAATGCTGTGCATGGATAATTTATTTTGTATCAATTATCTCATTACTAGATAAAAGATGCAACACAAACTCTAGCACAAATAGGAATCATATGCACAGGCGTGACATCCAAACACTAGCCTCATAAAATCAGATTACAGTTGTTGAAGCCTTGAGAGAGTTAAAGATATGAAAATGATTACAATGATCCTTCCAGCATTAAAACACACACGGAGTGGTCAGCATGCTTTAGGAACATGACATGGAATGTCCGATACTTCCTATCATCTGAAACAATCATCGCATGATCCAGTATGCATGTATTCATCTAGCCACTGCTTAAGAGTGGGCAAATCCAACAGACATAAAATCTGATTTAAAAAAAAAAAAAAAATTATGTAAGAGCAATGACAACTTCACACCCCACGCTCTGCATAAGTGACAAAGCAAGATATCTGAGCACAATGGACTCCCCTGAGACACTGTTTTCAGGTACAATGTTACTGATTTGAAACATTAATGAACTCTCATCTAGTGCCCCTTTTCATTACTGTAACAATTTTTATAATCTTTATCTATCTAATCCTAAGCTTTATATTCTACAACTGTTACTGTAAAGGGAAGGTAACATATATCCCTCGCTGAAGAAAAACACAGTGCTGACCCAGGGAGGAAAAAAAAAAAAACGCAATCAGAAAACAACAAAAAAAAAGCTCACAGCAACAATGTCTTTGTATACAGACAGTGGTGGAGCATCTCAGGTATGTGTGTGTGTAAAGCAAGGCCAGATGTTAATCAAAGACTTATAACAAGATCATCTGCTGCACAACTCAAGAATTATTTTTCTCATTAATTTTCTAACACAATTTAGCACAGAAGTTTACAACAAGAAAGCACTCTCACTCTCACGACAAAATGATCACTTCTGCCTAGTCAAAACATGGAAACCAACACCAGAAAACAAATCATTTCCAAACATTACACAATCTCACAATACTTTCACTAAGAAACCAAACACACAGCAGGCCTTGCAAATTCCTGCCACCTCCTGTGGGTCCAAGAGGAAAGTTCTTCACAAACTGAACAGATTTTCTGCACAAAATATACACTCAGTATGTCCTTTCAGCATACATGCTCTTGTTTGATGTTCATGTGGTGGTGCTGGGGAGAGGAGCTGCTAGTAATGAGGCTTGTATTATACAGTGAAACGATTTTTCACAGTTGAACCTGCTTTTCCGGCTGTGTCCGAGTGTGCCTGTTTAGAAATATTTTAAAATAAAAATATTCACACTGCATCACAGAAAAGAGTTTGTTCTGGGATCAAGTGTTTCACTGTTTTGGCTAATGATGATAAAGGTAATAATCTTGGTCACTGTAACAAGCTACCAAAACTTTCCCCAATATCCTGTGGAAACAATAATATACCATCTATTTGTTAATAAGCTCCATCATAACAGGAGAAATTATTCCATTTTCTGGACTTCTCACTATAAATCTTTGCAAATTTACTGCAAAAGATTTGCAAGGAAATAATATATGTTACAATCAGCTCCTACATTAGCATACTGTGTAAATTATTTTTGTATTTCTGTTGATCAGAAACACTGACTAAAACTTGCTTGCAAAATAATGAATCTTGCACTGCTTTTTTTTTCCCCAAGTCGTGACTTTGGTAAAGTCTCATTTTTAGCTATGCATGACATCTTCTTTGTACGCACATTGGCGACGATGCGTGGTACCCTGATTTTTGCGATGTGCCTTTGGCTGGGAATCTCTGACTTCAGCACCTTTCCTTGCCAGGGCAGACTGTGGTCTTGTTCGGACTGCCATGAAGACAGTGGTGTAGGCTGGCCTGGCCAAAACTTTGTTTTCCAGTCTCTGGTGGCTGTACTTAAGCCCCTTCTCCATGTCAGATCCAGCATGCAACGCTGGCTGGCCAGGTGGCTCTGAGACAGTTCCACAGAGACACTCTGGGATGAGGAATCCGATGAGCGCCTCAATGATATCCATTCCCCGCCACCTATAGTCTGCTGGCTCTGTTTTGTTTACATCGTTCTGACAGCCACTGTTGTAAAGACCCACAGACCTGTCACGTCCTGGATTCATTGGTTTCACACCAGATTTCCCTGCCAGCGATCCCCATGTCCCCACCCATCCACCAACCTGACATTATATTTTACAAAAATAACACTTACAATTAGTGTTGACTGCTACAGGTTTCTGGGCTACAGAAGTAGGTCAGAGATTTTAAGCAAACAGATCTGTGTCTCCTGTCTCACAAAGACTATGTTAAGATAAGTGTGTTCTTAACACAGCTGTTGCCAGGGGATGCATGACATCATGTTCCATCATTCATCTACAGCTGGTGCCCTCACCATGAAGGCAGGGACACTCTATCTTCAGGAGTAGTTTGTTTTCCACATGGTGCAGGGAGTACCAATTTGTACATTTAGGTCTACTGGAAAGTGACAGATGGGAGAAGACCCCACACCTTGAGCCCCCAAGTCAAACACCACATGTCACTCCAGCCCTCTTCATTCTGCTAAATTACCATTAAATTGGACAGGCAAATAACCTGCAATCATCCTAAGAAGAACAGTAGTTGCACTGCTTTTCAGCTAAACTGCTGCATCTGCCCTTCTCAACCCAACACATCCATTTTCAGCATGGCTTATTTTTAGGACCGGGTCTGCTTCTAACTCGTTCCTTATTCAAACCAGGTTACCATCAAGGGACACCTCCGTGAGGTAGAACAGGCTCTTCTTCAGCTTTGGTCTGCCAACCCTGATGCAAGGTGTCCACTATGGGTCAATGACCACTTCTCATTCAGCTTGAGTATTACATCTCTGACCCCTTGCAAATACTTCACATCTCATCAAAATGTAGTACGTATATTTTTAACATCATTTTTCCTATAGTTTTATATCAATCGCACAAGATACAGCACGTGCCTCGCTGGTGAGGGAAATGCAGTCTGGGTAAACTTTACACCACAAAAATAGCCTTACTTCAAAAACAAATTACCTGAAATCCGATAACAATCTTAGGTGGGACATTGAGTGACTCTTTCAATTTCATTCTGTGAATAAAATTTACTGTTAAATTCTAATATATGTAAAAGGCAAGTTATATAATTTCATACAAAATATGTTTTCTATGACAATATGTTCTACCTCTAAATAAGAGAGAGACAATGTACTTTCATAGGACATGCAATGAGAAGAGGGGGCATTGAAAATATTATAACAACAGGAAAAATAGAAGGAAGAAGATCAAGAGGAAGACCAAGAGAAATGATACTGGACAGGCTGACGGGATGGTGTGAGAGGAGATCACCAACTGAACTGATGGCCTGCATGAAGGATCGGGTACTCTGGAGAAGCATAATAGCCAACACCAGTCGGCACGGCACCTGATGATGATGATGACAATATTTGTTCACTTTCTCTTTAAGTATATGAATAGATGGATGGGCGAGTGGATGGATGGACAGACAAACAGATTAACAGCAAGTACACAGAGAAAAATATTTACAAGCTTTTCCCTTTCACCACATTAATTTTCTCTTGTGCCAGGTAATTTTGTTAGCTGTACTGCATAATGTGTTTAAATAATGAAAGAAGTAGCCAGTATCAGCATTCTCGTGTCCAACATACATTCATCAATCTTAACAGACCTGATAAAGCACTATCAATGTAGCTACTGAATTATGTTTAGTGCTTCTTTACTAGCCCTCTTACCCAATCTTTTTTGTAGCCTCTGTCTTTGTTGCATCTTTAGTCCACAGACCTAGTTTGTCTCCTTTTGGTCTGATATTGACAGTGGCACCACAAATGTCATCAGAATGTTCATCAAATCCTTCACCAATTAAGCAGAGAAGCTGTGTGGAAAAAAAAAATTACTTTATTTCTGTAAGTGTCAAAGCATTGTTGTAAATCTGTAGTAAATTATTAAAATTTACAAAAAGTCACAATATCAATTCAGCAAGCATTTCTCCCCTACTTCACATCCTATGAAGAAAACACTAGTGCAACAGCTCATCTCAGTAAATAACCGCCTGTGATAGCTAAAGGTCTTATACTATGAAGTCCTCTTTATGCCATCTAAAATTATTTCCACTGAATGCTATATGCATGATCACGAGCTGATGGAATAACAAACATATACACACAATTTGATTGTTAATCTCTTCTTTAACTTATTAACCATTAGATCTGACTCTGATTTCTCTGATTCCCAGCTTTATGCCCGCGCCCCTAGTAGTGAAATAAGAAAGTCTTCTTCAACTTTTCTGTATTTCTGTACAGTATGTTAGGATAGAAGAAGCTGTATTAACTACTGTTTACAGGGGCCTTCAAGCACAGGGCGGTGAGAATTAGAACATTGTACTTGGATGTCTCTACGTGTCATTTGTGATTACATCTTCTGTCTGCAATCAATAGTTAGTCACCGTATGCTTTGTAAATTTATACAGTGCAAGCTGTCGGAGGTCCTCTCACAATTAATGCAATTGATTAATTTTCAGAATCTAAACATACAGCAAATGTTCTAAAAATGTGGCTCTGACTTCGACTTTTCTGATCTCCAGGTTCACAAAGTTGCCCTTGTTCCAGACAGTGAAATGTGTTAAGTCTTTTCAGAAAAATATGAAAAAAGACAACATACTCAAACTGACCACCTTTTTTTCTACAAGCATATTAAGATCTATATCTGAAAGTGAAGAATAATTTTTTATAAAGTCCATCAGTTACAACTATTTACAAGAAATCTGCAGATAAATCACATAAATGAATTAAAAAATATTCTAATTTACAGGACCTGTCCATTTAACTGCTCAGACTTACTTAATATCAAACTTTCATGTGGTAAAAAAGAATACTTTTTTAGAACACCCTCTTATGAAGTTAAAATAAGAGTTTACATACCGTCTCTAACCAAAAGTCATCTAAATGAGTCTGTCTCTGAGTCTTGTTTAAGTTTATCAGCCAGCGACCACCTTTCTTATTCTGCGCATCTTCCCACATAGGTTGAATGCCAGCCTGGTACATATGAACAGTCACTTTGAGGGCAGCTAATATATTAAATTATTAAAATGAAACAATAACTACAATAATCACAACATTCCTACTTCTTTCATAGCAACTGTTAAACTACTTAAGAGTCAAGGTGTGTTACTTCTTTCGAATATGTTAAAACTCATTCTGAGAAGAACCAGGTGTGTGCATGGCTATGAATCACAATCAGGAAAAAAACTTGATGTAACATGATGCCTTAAAGAAGACATGCTACTGTCTTCTGAATATTGCTAAGAAACAAGGGCAACAACAACCAAATTTAACTTTTAACAGAGTTAACTTTTCTTCTTCTTCTTCGTTCACGTTGTCTGTCTATATCTGCAGTCCTGTCTCCTGGATAAATTTCACTGTTTTTTGTAGCTCATGTATGGAACCGTAGAGCTAATCTTCTTTAGTGGTTTCACTGGGCCAGTAATTATTTCTCAGTGTCTCATAGTTGGTGCAGTTCTGGAGGATATGTTCCACAGTTTGGGGCACCTGGGCACATGTACATAGATTAGTAGTACCAACCTTAAATTTTGTATACATATGACTTTGGAGTCGGCTGTGTCCTGTTCGGAGACAGAAGATGGTGACTTGTTCCTTTCTGTTTAGCATGTGATAGTCATCATGTGGTGGTGTTTGTGGCTTCCTGTAGGTTTTTATTATGCTTTTCTTCTGATTATAAGTGATTGGTATGTCTGGTTGCTCCATTTCAGAGCCCTCTTTGGCCAGATGGTCAGCTTTCTCATTTCCTGGTAACCCACAGTGGGAGGAAATCCACTGCAATAATTGCCCTAACTTCTGCATCAGCAGAGTTAACTAAAGTAAGATAAAGTAAAGGTAAAATCCCTGTTTCCATGCCATTAAGGCATATTGAGGATATGGTGTTAGGCTTGTATTTCCAAGAAAATCAGCACATGAAAGCATGATGTGGTCAGTTATCATGCCTGGCCATATTTACCTTCCCAGATTTCTCTGGTACCCATGTTTAAAGGCTGGGTGGACCCCAGGGCCTTTTTGGTGTGGTGGTAGCAGAAAAAATGTCCCACTGCTGGGACTTGAACCCAGTATCACCAGATTAGTAGACCGAGCACGTAACCGCTTGGCCAGTGAGGCCACTAACTCCAAGGATAAACTATGAAAACCATAATTTAATGAATTTGTAACCATAAGGTTGCAAGTTCAATGCTGGACAGGCTTTTTTTTTTTAAATGCACATTTCATTTTTTTCCCTGTCATTTTTATGGGTATTTGTTAGCAATTTCAGAAATGTAACAACCATACAGACACACCAACAGTTCAGAAATCAGTCATATACACTCAAGCATCTGCTACAATTCAATGATTTTTTACTGAATTCTAAATTCTTAATTCTCTTATCTCTATTATGAAAGTGTTTCAATAAAAATAAGCATTTATTACATATACCTAAACAATTTTTATGGCACTGCCCTTCAGCTTCTGTACATATAATAGTTGCATACTTATACAGTTGTTTACCTTGAAAACACTGTAGTCACAACCTGCTTGCAGTTTGCTGGCTGGAAGTGTGTGGTTGTAAAGTCTGTAGATATAATACAGATCATCTAAACAATGGAGGTTCCCATAAAACTACTAGGAAAAATACCCAAGCTAATTTTTTAAAGTTTTCTTAGTGCACCGTTTCATAAACATTATAGGTAACGGTAAAATTCCTGTTTCCATACCATTAAGGCATATTGGGGAATAGTGTTAGGCCCATACTTTCCATGACCTTCAGCACATGAAAGTGTGATGTGGTCAGTATCACGCCTGACCACTCTACCTCCTCAGATTTCTCTAGTACCCATTTTTAGAGGCTGGGTCAACCCCGGGGCCTTTTTTCATAAACATTAGAAGATGAAAAAAAAAACAAACAAAAAAACTCCACGACTTTAAAATCTTTAAATTGTGACACACAGTATCATGTTTTTCAGTCTGTTCAAAATGATACTGTGTTCTTTCCAGCTGTTATGACAGGATATTTTTGCCTTTAATCAATCTTTCTATGTTTCAAGTAATGTGTTTCAGTATGGTAAAGCATAAAATGAAAACAGTAAATATCATTTTTTACATCAAAGGACTACTTTTCCAACAATATGTAAGTTGCAGACCATCAGCAATATTGCAAAGCCAAAAACTTTAGTTGCTTTTATTCAACAGATATCACTTAATGCCAAATTTATAATACAGTCACAGACCAGCTGATAATATGGTTGAGAACTGAATGCCCTAGAGAACCAGAAGTCAAAAAATAGTTTTTCATTAGCATTATTTAATAAGACTAGATATTTGTTGCTTATATCTGGGATCATCTGGCATTATTGTGAATCACACAAAAGACAATGTAACAACTAGAAATAAATAACAGCCCCTCTCAAGTACTTCACGGGCGTGGAAAACATCAAACGTTAAAACCATGAACACCTCTTTACCATCATTACTAGGTGGTGCTAGGTGGTGCAAATGATCAGGATGTCATAGAAGACCTATTAGACAGAAGAGAATATCTAGCAATCATTAAAAACAGTGGAATCCAGACAGACATTCAGGTGTGTACTCAGCAGTAAAGTAAGGCCTAACAAAGCTCAAGGTCCCATATGAAACTAGAATTCATGAGCAGCACGCATCGAAGGGTGAGAAGTACAATGATCTGATCAAACAATTAAAACAAGCGGCAGAAGTAAAGGCTAAGGTGATGGCTGCAGAAGTAGGAGCTACAAGATCTGCGGTAGCATCAGCTTGTGACTTCTATAAAGCGACTTGGAATAAAGGGACAAGCAAGAACAAGTGACTTCCACATTTTTCCACATAAAATCCAGGCAGAAAACTGCTGTAACATAACACAAATTAATTAAAAAGATGAATACAGTAAATTTCACTGAATAAGAAAAGATGAAGGAAAGAAAACAATAAAATCACACCAAAGTATCATCACAGCAAAGACACCTAAAAATGTTACAAACTTATAAATTTGTTTTAAAAATTATCTTTAAAATCACACACAAGAAAATATAGTAAACTTTTAAGTTCAGACAACAATTTAAATTCCCTTCTGGAGACTAGAACTCTCAGCTAACAGCGACTCTAAAACTTACCCCCAGAAATCCTCAACTGTATCAAATGTAGTTATAACACGAAGGTTATCCTTCCAATCTCTGGATTTGTCATTCTTGAAAAACCACATGGCCCAGGAGTTCTGCAGTGGGTGCTTGATGACCATTTCAGGGTTTGGCAATGTGGATTCCACCTCCTCCCTGTCCTCATCATCACTGGATCTTATGATCGCAATTTGCTGTGGTGAATAGATTATACACGATTTAGTACAAAAGTGATATATGCTCTATCTGAATAATGAAAGTTGATACCAAACTACAAAACAGCAAATAAAATGGTTCGGTCATGTATCACGACTACCACAGATAGCAATGTTTTGTAGACCACATAAAGTCAGAGGAAGGGGCCGCCCATGCAAACGATGGACCAATGGTATAGCAGAGTCCCTGAACATATCAATGTACGAAGCCAACAGGCGAGCCATTGGGAGACAATTGCACTTCACCTCTACACCTAACAGTAAATGAGGAAGGACAAGACAAGACAAAACAGATGCAACCTGTTCTGAGAAAGGACGGAAAAGAGTTACATTAAAAACATTTTCAACAGAACATAGAAGAAGTGTTTTCTAAATCTAATAGTCACAAACAGCATGATAAAAAAAAATAAGATAAAAATAACATTCACCACTATGGCCTGATGATGAGATGACATGCAGACTGATGTTCATTTATCAATATGTCAAAATGTCTTACTACAATCACAGGATGTCTGGTTCAAAGGTAAACAAAAATATAACAATGGCTGATAAGTGGGGAACTCACTGTGTATGGTTATATGAAAAAATATGTAAAACATCGATTTATTCTAAGATGAATGCTAGTTCTTCCTTTTCTTCAGCATTCAAGTTTGTTTTGTTTTGTTTTTATGCTAAATCTGCACCCCTGCTTTTTCTCTAGAACTGTGTGGGATCCTCAGTTTCTGCATCAAGTCCACAATTTGTGGCAGCATCCAGTGACACTGATCTGGATGCCTGGGCACTACTGGTGGAATTTACAAATCTTAAAACTGAAATAGAACATTTCCTATCTTTTCTTCTTCTTCATTCGCAATTTCCTATCTTTCACTTTCCACTTAAAGTCCTCTCGCCAACTATTTAAACATCATTTAAACATAAAACTTGGAAAGAAAAAAAAAGGTTGTGGGGGGGGGGGGGGGGGGGAGAGACATCTTCTACTTCTGGCAAGTGCCAAATACTTCAGATCTGTGCCTGCCTTTTTTTTAATCCCATTTTGTCAATATTTTCTTCCTCCTTCACTGTTAATGAAATAAATTTCCATTTTCCTCGTATTAAGACAAGCCCCATAGAGGTGCTTAATTAGATATTTAGTTTAAAATACTATCATCAGCAAAACTGGTAAACAATATTTTGAGATGTGTAAAGAATGTAAGCATTTCAGAGATATCAATTACGGTCACAGAGAACTCAAAAGCACAGATGAGCATTATAATCAGGGCTGTGGAATCACTATGCCAAACTTCTGGTCTCTATGTTTATATTTTTCTACCATCCATCTCTTGCTTCTTTCATCAATGACAATTCACTACTGATTCTGATGCAACCCAGTATGTGGAGTGTAGGTGCATCAAGATGTGGAAATTTTGTTCCAAACACTTTTTTATAGTGTACACCTATAAACTATAGTAAATATAAGAGATCTGTATTCAAGAACTAAGGCAGATGGCAGGCACGTTACCCATAGAAGCTGAATTTTTTTTCTCTAAAGGCATTAATGTGCTACAAAATACTGCTGTGCTGTCTGCATCTTATATGTCAATTTAGAAAATGAAATTATATTAATAACTCTATGAAAAAAAGTTTTCTTGTCTACAAAAAAAAAAGGGGGGGGGGGGATTAACTAACACACAAACATGTCTATTTAAATTGACAGTTATACAGCTTGCTCTTCTGTAACTTGCAATTTAAACCACTTATCAGAAAATCATAAATAGAATTTATATGTTGACCAAAACGAACTGGTTATTTATCTTGAAACGGCCAAAAAAAGAGTCTTGATAGGTCACATACTTTGAAAGTTCCTATGCGTTATAGAAAGTTTAGGAGTGGAAGCCAATTGCACTGAAGTGGTGCAACTAAGGAAAAAAAAATAATTAGATTAAAAGAATAAACGCCAAAGGGTGTTATGATAGTAGAACGACGTAAAGACAAGTCACACATGTCATGAATGACTTTGCCAAAGTTTTATGTTTCGTTATAAACAAAAAGAAATAACTCATATAAGTTCCCTGTTAGTTTCGTCTTTTTTTTCATAATATAAAACATAATAGAAGTAAATATGGCTATTATTTTGAGACCGCATATCCTTAAACATAGTCTGACCGCCCCCAACTCTTTCACCACGCACGTTCATGTGTCATTCGTGTCGACAGATGAATCTGAAACTCACAATAGTATCATATCAATGTGATAAAATAACTGACAAATCATGAAATATTCCGAACGTATGACATCCTGGGAGTTATTAAATCTTGCCACTATGAATTTTCATGATTAAAAACACATAAAAACTATGGTAATTTCACACCTTTTCTGTGTCTCGTTCAGCCATGATGCTCCGTAAATGGAAGAAACGAAAATTTTGTTGCCAGGTTTTTTTTGGTTAGTGAGATCAAATTAAACAGGTCTGAGGCTTGTAAGCAAGAATGAATGCAAATCACATTACAAATTTCGAATAAAAATGTATTGTGTCTGTCAAAAGGCGTTTATGGAAAACCCTTGTGGAAGCCCCATGTGTCATGAGCACTTAAGGTTCAGAGAGAAAGAGTATATGACTGTCAAAATTAGTATTATTTCATAACTCATTACTTTCTGAGATTACCGGTACCCGTTTTCCTGTTTATCGACTTCTTGCTTATAGAAATCCTTGCTAGTGTATTCTCTACTGGATTTCTTAATTAATGTAGCCTTCTTCTTCCTGGTATTGAGGCAACTTTATATTCTGAATTTTTACGAAATGTGTTTTACGAAATCATAGTACTTTAAAACTATAAACCTAGGAAGAAGTATCGTCCAAACTAATAAATATGACGACTATTTTTTTAGGTTTCGGACTATATGCACTACTGCTATCAGTAGCGCCACCTTTACCATTATTATTATAACTACACAATACTGTACTGCTAATACAACTGCTGCTTATTACTACCACTACTGTTTCTACTACTACTACTACTACTACTACTACTACTACTATTACTACTCTACTACTACCACTACTCTTGTTTCTGTTACTACTACTACTACTACTACTACTACTACTACTACTACTACTACTACTACTACTACTACTACATCGTCCACGCTGAGTCCTCAAGCAAGCAATAGTAATCCACTTTCAATACGATGTTCTTGTTCCAATATCTCCGGGGTTTTGACAATTAATAACATTTTGTTCGTAATTCCTGTAAGATAAAGCAACATCTCCTGGCTTGTATTTATGGGAAGAAACTCTAGAATAATTATTAATTTAGTTCGTCATTTGAATCGCAGATTTTGTGCTTGCTCGAAAAAAAATGAACCTGTGATTATGACAAAATTACCACCATTGCTGCTGTAGGTGTTCTACTAACAGTATTGACATGACTCTTTTCATCAGTTTCGTTTTGCAACCGTGTTGTCATATGGATATGAGGGCATCTATTAGCAACATATTTTCTAATGGTTTTTTTTTGTGCAATCCTGAAAGTTTTCATTGGTTTTTTCCCCTTTACTCAATGATATGTTTTTTTTCTTTAACAGTTTCTCTTTTATCTTGTATATTTTATTTACTGGGTCGTTCAATCTTCGTTCTGGGTCGTATGATATTATACAAATGAATATTTTATGTCAAATTTATAATTTCCTTGCACAGATCCACTACGTTAGCACAACAGACACCATACTCTTTATGTCTCCATTATTCACAAGTTTCAGAATGTTAAGAATAGATAATTTTCAGTGTTCATACAAATTTCACGTTTTTATCTGATAAGAAAATTTTAGGAATTCATGGTATGAAAGGCATAAAAGTGAATTTTTTTTTTTAAACAGGAAATTAAGTGATAAAATTATACGTAAAATATTATGTATGAAACCGAAAAGGGCAGACTGGCATAAAATGAATGGAGCTCACGTCAAAATAAACCGGTAAAAAATCTGAAACGAGGCAAAAGTAGAAAAAGGAAAGGGGAAAGGTGTGGGAGGGAATTGGTTAAACGTCATAACCTACGACGCTGAAATTTGTTCGCTTTACAAAATATTCGAACTTTTAGTACGTTAATATTTAATTTCTTATCTGCTAACAGGAGAATGTTTGACGTGACTCCTTTTATTCGAATACCACACATAGCTAACATACAAAGCTAGCGCGTTGTCTATTTTGTTTACTCAAATCCTTTTCAATCAATCAAGTGCCGTGCCGTGTGGCGTAGGCTATCACTTCTCTCCACAATTCCTTGTTTGATTATGAGATCCGCCGGTGACTTTCTTCCTAGCCACACATATCAAAGTATCATATCCAGTAACTTTTCTCTCTATGTCTTCTTCTGTCTCTTCTTCCCTCAATTTTTCCAGTTGCCACAGTGTGTCCCAATTTTCCTCTTCTCAGAAAATGTCTTATAAATCTTTCTTGTCTGCCTCTGATCTTTGCTGTAAATTTGCCTTTTAATTCCAGCCTCTCTTAAGACTTCCTCGTTGGTTTTCTTAGGTACCTTCAGCATCCTTCTTATGAACCACATTTCTATGGTCTCCATTTCTTGCTGTACTCTCTTATTCATGGACCATGCTTCACATCCATGTAACAAAATTGGCTCGATGTAACATTTAAGTACTCGGAATCTTGTTTCCATCGATATGGATCCGTTGCACAAGATGTTTCTCATTTTCTAGAATGCAGACTTGGGCTGAGCATGTCTGATTTTTTATTTTGTTGTGACATTTCCCATCAGCTGTTATAATTGTTCCTAAGTACTTGTATCTATCAACTTGTTTCAGTTTTGCGCCGTCGATGGTAATGCTACATTGTGGTGGTATTCTTTTCTTTGAGGTGACCATCACTTCAGTCTTCTTTTTATTCAAACTGAGACCTTTACTTTTACTTTCACGAACCACGATGTCCAGAAGAACCTGCAGCTCCCCTTCACTTTTAGCAATCAGAACTGTGTCGTCTGCAAATCTTAAGTTGTTACGGTTGTACCCGCCAACTGATATTCCTGGCAAACTCTCTATATTTATCATTATGTTTTCACTGTACAAGGAGAAGAGGTCGGGGGATAGAACACATCCTTGTCTCACTCCCAATTTTAAGTCTTGGAATGCTCTTATTTTGGAATGGAAAAGAACTGCATAAATAAGAAGACAACTGACTGTATACTCCAGAAATACATTGATTTGCTAAACATCTTTCTCTTTCCTCCTAGTTTTCTTCATCATATTCCCACTGTCATTGTAGATTACATACATCAGTATGAAGTACACTGCCATTATTGAGAACATTATTTGAAAACTTAGTGCTTATTACGTACTTGTGGAAATGACAACATGCAGTTTTGCAGTGTGGGTTTTTTTAAAAATTGTTCTTTAAATCTAATGTGATGTTTGGGTTTTTTCCCTTGCATAGTAAATTCATTGTCTTTTAAAAACTGTAAATTTAATGTCTGATTTTAGCTTCGTAGCATATTATGTTTAGAGAATATTAAATGTTAACAAATGTTCATATTCTTTGTCCACATCTAGCACAAGCTGTTCAACTGAAGTGACTTTTTTTTCGACAAGGAAAGCACAGGTGCACTGCATTAACACAACACAGGCACACAATCAGCCACACACATGCAGATAGAGAGAGAGAGAGAGAGAGAGAGAGAGAGAGAGAGCATCTATCTAGCTAGTTACATTTTCGATTTCTAGCCTCTGAAACCATTCCCTGCTGTAGTATTTGATAACGTTACCCAACTTTACTCTCCCCGTCCTTTGAACTAGTTAATGGAGAAATTTAATCAAAGATGTATCAGCGTGATAACCATATGCCGAACATGTGATGAGAATGATATGATATGAAAGCAAAAAAATTCATTAGAAAGAGGGAAATGAAGATAGGCAGAGAGAAGATAATTTGAAGCAGCATAAATAACAAGACCATTAAAATATTTCGGTCACATGAAGAGGCATTATACTATAATGAAAACCATACTGGTGGTGGAAAGTAGAAGAAAAAAGGAACAAGAGTTCGACAAAAGTACAGATTGGTGGACAAAAAGAAAAAAAAAACAAACATTGACTGGATTGCGCTTGGTAATGTAAAAATAAAGGACGGGGCAAACTGGAAGATCACTGAAGCCATGCTTTTGACTTAAAGCAATACAGAACTGAAATCTATGTTGCTGATGTTGTATCTTTCTATAACTGCGAGCATAATGTTCTTAGCAGCCGACAAAGTTCAAAATTCAGAATCCGGCTTCATTGCATTCGAGACAACCCCATGTATGTTCAGCCGCATGCCACAGCATCCTTTGAAGAGTATATTTTCTAATAGTTCCTGTCAAATGTTGGTTGTTTACGATGCGTTTTCTGCCACACAGTTCGGATTTCCTGCCAGCACCTTTAATTTGTCCTAGCTCCAGCAGTCTCTTCACAGCTACATTATTCTTCCATCTCGCTCTTCATTCTCTCGCAGTCTGTCCAATACAACCTTAGCAATGTAAGCATTGCCGACGCTTAGCAGCCGACGCTTGGATGTGTTGAAGCATAAAGTATCGTATCTAACTGAGAGTGGGTTGCCATAGCTAGCTTGAAGGTGTTGAAGCACAAAGTATCGTATCTAACTAGAGTGGGTTGCCATGGCTAGCTTGAAGGTGTTGAAACACAAAGTATCGTATCTAACTGAGAGTGGGTTGCCATAGCTAGCTTGAAGGTGTTGAAGCACAAAGTATCGTATCTAACTAGAGTGGGTTGCCATGGCTAACTCGAAGGTGTTGAAGCATAAAGTATCGTATCTAACTGAGAGTGTGTTGCCATGGCTAGCTTGAAGACCAACGACGAGATGGAGCAGGATTTTGACCAGCTATGGTTTGCTGGTCCCGATAACAGCCATCTTTGATCTCTTTTAGATCTATAAATAAATATTTCTCTCGTCAATGAGCACATATCCTGTTGTTGTTGTTATTATTATTACCATGGTCAGTACTTCAAGTGTCAAACCCAGCATCAAATCGTCAACAGAAAATTGTAAAATTATGAACTAGTATTTAATGATGCATGCAGATATTTTAAGAAATGCAAACCAGAGAGAGAGAGAGAGAGAGAGAGAGAGAGAGAGAGAGAGAGAGAGAGAGAGAGAAGTTCTGAATTATTATAATATTGCTGACGAAGTGTTCTCTGTTGAATTTAGTGTAGCCTTTACAGTTCTTTTACATGATCATTAAGTTGACTTTCTCTCATTTCTATTTTAGGCTGTGGCCGCCACAACATTTGACATTCCTTGTCACATTTTAAATTTATGAATGCACGTTACTACTACTTCTTTTTGTCTACTTCAACATTTCAGTGCGTCTCTATACGTGATAATATGATTTATCACAAGACTGAAATCTTAACATACATAGTCACTATAAAATTCAAATGGTTCGTTCTTGAATCAAATTATAGTTCACTTTTTAATACTCATCAAACGAAATTCACAGTATCACACTGAGACATCTCCGAAAGCATTCTACGCAAAGTTCCAAAAATATCAAATCTTCTGCATTTCTCATGCAGTACTAATAATCACTTTCTTCTTCTTGTTCTTCTTCGTTCGCTTCTACCACCAAGACCGCCCCGTGATCCTACTGAATTTACTCCTCTGGATACAAGACGTCCTGTGGTCCCCGAGAGGACCACAAGAGATCTCCGAGAGGACCACAAGAGGTTCAAAGTATCACGGGGCTTAGGCCTGTATTCTCGGTGGGTCACAGAAGCGGGATTGCGTGACACTGTGATTTTCGTTGCACCAGTTTAATCTAGTGATAGACTTTCTCACCGGAAAACCTCGACGTGGTTTGGATATCAGCATATATCTATCAGGTGAGAGGTGGTTGTCCATCCAGTCCAGCGTTGGACTTTCTCGCCTGAAAATCTCAGCGTGATTAGGATACGCATATATCCCCTTCGGTGAGAGGTGGTTGCCTATCTAGACTGCACTGGTCTAGTGTCTCCGACTTCAGCATTTTGTGGTTGTGGCCGCTACCTTTCCTAGTTGTGACTAGGACTGACCTTTTGTCCAGGAGGACGAATCCTCGCCACTAGTAAGTTTCACCTCTGGGTTGAGCCGGTTTAGGGGTATTATCCCAGTATGGGCGTATTTAAGACGTGACCGACTTCTAGAGCGGAGGTACTGTGACATGATTAGCCATCAAGTTTCACCCCTGGTGTAAGCCAGTTTAGACATATTTCACCAGTATGGGTGTATATAGGAAGTGGCTGGCCTCTAGAGCAGAGGTGTCGTGGTATGCGTAGCTCTCGCCACGAGACTACTGGACATATCGATTAAACTTCACTTTATCCTTTCCATCACCTTTTTTTCACATTGGCGCCGCACGGCAATCCTAATCACATTTTCGCATTTTCTTCATTGGCCGGGAGGAGTTTCACCCCATGCGCGGCAGCCGAAGAATCTCGTCAGCAGTGTCTTAGTTTAACCCCTGGGTTAAGCCGGTTTGGGCAATCTGCCCCAGTATGGGTATATAGGACGTGGCTGGCCTCTAAAGCAGAGGTGCCGTAATCTGAGTAGCCCTGACATCGAGACTACTGGTTACTTCACGTAACCCTTTCCTTCACCTTTTCCACGGCGGTGCCGCACGGCAACCCTAATCGAATTTTTCTTCATTGGCCGGAAGGAGTTTCACCCCACGCACGGCAGCCGAAGAATCTCGCCAGCAGCGGTAGATGAGTTACCAAGCATGACTCTCATCTACCCGAAGCGTCTGGTTTTCAGGCCCCCAGATATTTACCTTCGCTCCTTCTCCTGTCAGTTTTAACAGTTGTGTCACGAGAAGGCCAGGAGCTGGACTTGGCTGTCAGAGGCTATTTGAGACGCATGCCTTGGAGACATTTCATTTGAGTGGAGAGCGTATCCCCCACCCCACCTCCGGCTATAACAGTCCTTAGAACCAATAATTATTATAATACTATCCTAATATACAAGACACTATGAATGAATGAATGAATGAGTAATCTTTAATTATAAGTAATCTTTACAATTTTAAAGGGTAAAGACTTGGGCACGCAGGCCCGTTTTACATTCAGCCCTTCATTGCTCCATCTTTCATTCTTCCCACACACTCCATTTAATACAAGCATACAAATTACATTAGGGAAAAAACATATCAAAAGAGTGAAAGATCAACCTATTACATTCAAAGTAAAAGAGAAGGGGTAATTAACCTATTAAAATAGCACTCATACAGTCATACACGCCCACACACAGGCATATATATACATTAATAAAAATACATTTTAAGTACAGATCTTCTAACATATGTTTACAAACATTAAAATAATTGCCTGGCACGGAAGGTAACATGATCAACAAGGTGGTCTTTCTGTCCAGGCTAAGGTACTATGATCAACACGGTGGTCTTTCTGTCCAGGCTAAGGTAACATGATCAACACGGTGGTCTTTCTGTCCAGGCTAAGGTAACATGATCAACACGGTGGTCTTTCTGTCCAGGCTAAGGTACTATGATCAACAAGGTGGTCTTTCTGTCCAGGCTAAGGTACTATGATCAACAAGGTGGTCTTTCTGTCCAGGCTAAGAGTTTAATCTAAAAACCCTCACCACCTCACCGTGGTACAACTATTTAGCAGCATCATGCAGTGTAAAAAAAAATTTCTAACAGTATCCAACAAGTTACTATGTTCCAGATAGAGAGGAGAGAGATGAATTTACATACGCGTAGAATAATACCACAAGAACATAATAAGCTGCACTGAAAATAAAATCACACAAATAATGTTTAAGGGAGGTTAGAGTAATAAATTGCAAGAAATATCCTTGTGCGTATTAAAACTTTCGTCTTTATATCATATATGAGCGCCCGCACATATATGTACACATACATTTACATAAGCACAGCTTTCATGATCTGCTTAACTCTTTCACTGCAAGACAACACTGGCAGAGCTAGTAGATCTTCTATGCATATGTAAATCACAACTCGGAGGAATTTTTAGTCAAACTTTAAATACAAATTAGAAGTAGCATATTTCACTTTTAAATTATAGAGTAATTTCCCTTCAGTTACTTTCTACCAAAATTTCTCATCAAAATTCATTATAGCTGAAAACGAAAATTAATTCAGGAATGGAAGAGTTAATTTTTGGTTCCCTTTCAAGTCAGTCTAAACTCAGATAGTGTATGTTTATGAACCACGCAAAATGAAATTTGAGATATGAAAATCGGCAACACACATTTGTAAATGCCTGGCTACTGATACGATGGAAATATAGTCAGAAACAGCGCTGCTGGAGCCTTGCAAACTATTCATCCAACCAGCATTTGACTTAGTAGTGAGCATTCATAAATGTCTACAATGACTTGGAATAGTATTTGGAGACTCATAGTAAATTATCACTCATTCCGCAGCACAAAAATCGAGTCGATTCTCTTCTAACCTTTGATTCTCTCATCCATCTGCAAAGAATTAGCTTGATATAAGATTATAACTATTTCCTGTCATACAATAGCAACGGTGAACATGTGAACCAAATCTAATTATACTTGACCCTGTTAGTGCCCCAGCGTATAAACACTTTGTCACTATGCTTTATCTGTTGAATTGCCTTCACGTGTGTTCTTTCTCTCGTTTTATCCCCGTGGATACAAGACGATGACTTGTTATTTTTGCTATCAGTCATATATATATATATATATAACCAGGGAAAAGTGTTAATGACGAGAGCTAAAATACATTGACGGAGAAGTAAAATTTCATTTTAAGGTTAGAAGAAATGATGCTGATAGTCCATCAGAATACTACTCTAGATTTTCAGTGGTTCCCTTGGGAACAGACAGTAGTCTGGCCGAGTGAATAAAGATCACAGTTTGAAGGCAAACTGTCTTTAAAATATACCGAGCCGAAGTCGGATATGTCGGGTCGCAAGGAGCATGACAGCGACACAAGGCAACCAGCGCCCTTCTGAGGACGAACGCCAAAGAAAAAGATGTTAAGATTATACAAAGAATAAAATGTGTAAATAGTCATTAGGGAAATAACTGGAATCTCAAAGCACGCACGTACTTCTCATGAAGCAGTGGTTCTTAACCTTCCCCCACCCCCTCCTCAATGCCTGGGGACAGCTGGAAAACAGACCCTTCATTAATTAAAAAATAAAGCAATAAACATAACCCAGATGATCATCATCATCAAGTGCCATGCCGACTAGCGTTGGTTATTATGCTTCTCCAGAGTACACGATCCTTCATGCAGGCTATCAGCTCAGATGGTCATCTCCTCTCACACCATCCCGTCAGACTGTCCAGTATTATTTCTCTTGGTCTTTCTCTTGATCTTCTTCCTTCTATTTTTCCTGTTGTTATAATATTCTCTATGCCCCCTCTTCTCATTGCATGTCCTATGAAAGTACATTGTCTCTCTCTTATTTTTTTTTTACAAGATTTTTTTTGTCTCTCCAGCTCTTCTTATACATTCTTCATTAGTTAATTTTGCTGTCCAGGGGATTCGCAACATTCTTCTAATAAACTACATTTCTGCTGCTTCCAATAATTTTTGTGCAGACCTGCTTATTGTCCATGATTCACTTCTATATAACAAGATAGGTTCAATATAGCATTTTAGGACTCGTTTTCTAACATTCATTGATAAGGATGTGTTGCGTAATATGTTTCTCATTTTCTGAAATGTAGTCTTTGCTTGGCCTATTCTGTTCCTAATTTCTGTTCTGCATTTCCCATCTGAAGTTATTACTGCTCCAAGGTATTTGAATTTCTGCACAAGCTTTAGAATAGTTCCGTTTAATTTTATACTGCATGCTGGTAGATTCTGTTTCTTAGATATAACCATAGTCTCTGTCTTTTTGATGTTTAAAGTAAGGCCTTTCTGTTCACTTCCTTTAGCGACTTTATCCAAGAGATTTTGCAAGTCTTGTTGGTTCTCAGCTATCAGTACTGTGTCGTCAGCATACTGAAGGTTGTTAATATTATATCCTCCAATTTTTATGCCTGGTTCTGTGATGATCGTTCTTAGAATATTCTCGCCGCACAGAGAACAAAGGTCTGGAGATAGTACACATCCTTGTCACACCCCTTGTTTTATAGGTTGATATTTTCCAATTCTATTTTCAACTCGAACTGCTGCTTCTTGCTTCCAGTATAGATGTTTTACAATCCTCAGGTCTTTGCTGTCTATACTGATGTCTTCAAGCATTTTAATAATTTCATTATGTTTCACCTTGTCGAATGCCTTGGTGTAATCAAAGAAGCATAAATCGAGATCTTTCTGTACTTCTAAAGCTCTTTCTGTTAGTGTTCGTAAAGCATAAGTGGCATTGTGTTGTTCCCTTTCCTTTAACGAATCCAAACTGTTCATCTGCTATTTCCATTTTTATATTTTTCCTTGTTCTCATAATTCTCAGAAGACTATGTGACATGAGAGGCTGATAGTCCGGTGGTCATCACTTTCCTTTGGTAGTGCTATAAACGTGGATTTAAGCAAGTCACCGGGCATATAACCACTGTTGTAAATGTCATTCAGTAACTTGGTTATTATTTTTATTCCTATCTCCTCTAGCGTCTCTATTTCTTCTATTGTTATATTATCAGGCCCAGTCGCTTTTCCTTTCTTCATGTGTTTGATGGCATCTATGATTTCATCTTCAAGTACTCGTGGTCCACCACAGTTTTCAGTATCTGGTGTTAATTCTGATCTTTCTCCTTCATATAGCTCACGGATGTACTCTGTCCACTTGTCCACAATGTCTTCTTTTGTCATTAACATTTTACCTTCTTTTGATTTCAGGCATCCTGTGGTATATTTTGTCTTCCTGCCTTTGAGTTTACTAATTCGTTTGTGAATATTTTTGCTGTCTTTAATATGGGAGTCCACTATTTGTCTGCACTGTTCATTTAACCACACTTCCTTTGCTTCTCTGCATTTGCGTCTTATTTCTTTATTTATCTTGCTATATTTTTCTTGGTTATTTTTACTCCTCCTCCTCTTGTCCATCAGTCCTAAGATGTCGTCTGTCACCCATTTATTTTCAGAGGCTTCTTTTTTCGGTGGTATTATCTTCTTAACAGTTTGGTGGATAGAATCTCTTAACATTGCCCATTGTTCATCTATACTATTTATCTTCGCTATTGCATAATTCTGTATTGTTCTCGCAGTTCTTGGTCATTTTTAAGGAGTTCTGTATTCAGTTTGATGTTTCTAAATTTTCCACAGAGTGGGTCGTGGTCACTATTGCAGTCAGCTCTGGCATGGTTTTTGTTTCAGTAATGCATTCCGGAATCGTTTGTTGATTAATACGTAGTCTATCTGG
This sequence comes from Achatina immaculata, assembly GCA_009760885.1. Lineage (NCBI taxonomy): Eukaryota > Metazoa > Mollusca > Gastropoda > Stylommatophora > Achatinidae > Lissachatina > Lissachatina immaculata. The sequence goes on along the minus strand of CM019719.1, from coordinate 28,933,685 downwards.
TTAAAAGTCTTTTTGTCTGGGCTGCACCACGTTGCCAGTCTTTGGGGATGTTATTTAAACCAGGTGTTACCTACAACCATGCTATGTACTCTTGCCCATTCAATTAATTACTACCTCTGTCATTCCTCTCCCCCAGTCCATAGTCACCAACGATGTCTGAAGTTCTTCCTTTACCAACTTTGGCATTAAAATCTCCCATGACTATAGTCATTTCATGTGACTTTGTGTGTTTCAGGGCTGTCTGTATGTCATTTAAAAATATCTGTACATCTTCTTCAGAACTTTCAGATATTGGAGCGTACACTTGTATAATATTTATGTTTATGGGTTGTCCTTACAGTGGGCTAGCAGGACTTGGTTCGAGATGTTCAAATATCCTACAATTGTCCATGCTGTTTGTTCGTCAAATATTATTCCTACTCCTTGTTCATGTTTCTCACTTCCTGAATATATTATTGTATATTTATCTGAGTTTATCTTTCCTGCACCTGTCCATCTAACTTCACTCATTCCTAATATGTTGATCTTCATCCTTTCCATTTCCCTATTTACATTTTCTAATTTTCCAGCCTGGAATAAAGTTCTAACATTTCATGTTGCTATTTTGAACTTGTTAGTTTTCCCACCAATAGCCTGATGACTATCTGGCCTCACCTATGGCTTGTGAGCTGCCCTACCGGACGAAACCCAGATGATGCTAACATTTTTAACAAAAATTGAGCCAGTTCATCTACTTATGCTTCCATCTAAAATTGTCAACATCATTAAGGACTTCTACAATGGATATGTTTGTGCAGTCAAAACAGAAGAAGGGATTAGCGAATGGTTCCAGATTGAAACAGGCGTGAAGGAAGGATGTATACAATCTCATTTGCTTTTTGGAATTACAGTAGACTTCATAATGAAAAAATGCTGCACAGGTAACACAGGTACTGATTGGGTACATGGGACCCAACTAGAAGATCTTTATTTTGCTGATGACGTAACTCTTATCAGTAACAATGTGAATTCCATGCAAAAAAAAAAAACAAAACAAATATCCTGTCTTCAGTGGCTAGCAAAATGGGAATTGAAATTAACAAAGACAAAACAAAACAAAAAAAATGAAACTCCCCATTAATCAAAATGGAAAAATACACATAGAAGGGACAGATGTTGAAGAAGTCAATCAATTTGCATACCTTGGCAGCTACATAGGCCAGGATGGTGATACCAGAAAGGAAGTTAGAATTAAAGTTGCAAAAGCAGCATGCATCGATCTTCAAGAATCTTGAGAACATATGACATTCAAAAGTTATAAGCACAAAACCAAGTTAAGACTATTCAACTCAAATTGTAATATTCACTCTCATTTATGCATGCGAAAGCTGGAAAACAACTAAAGAAATAGACAAGAAATTAGACTCTTTTGAAAACAAGTGCCTAATGAAAATACTCGGCATCAAGTGGAACGAATTCAAGAACAATGCAGAGATAAGACAGATGACTGAACAACCAGTCTCATGGGTAATCAGGAAAATGAGATAGACATATGTCTGTCACGTGATGAGAAGAAACGATCAGAGAATTCCAAAACAAGCTATCAAGTGGAACACAAAAGACAGAAGAAAAAGAGGCAGACCACGGGAAACTCTAAAGAGGACATTGTTAACAGAGGCCAAATTAACAGGCATAAAATCCCTTTTTGAAGTTGAAAAGCTCGCAGAAGACAGGAAAAATTGGAGAACTACCTTGCGAGCCCTATGTGACGTTTAACGGTACGGGAAGGATATAAGATATATAAGATCTAGTTATCCAAGAACTCCAAGAAATTCTCCGTGGACACCCTGGGGTTCCATGGATCCCAGGTTAAGAACCACTGCCATATAGAGATACACAGACATGGAATAAACAACCAACGAAAATGTAAAGAAAACGGACAAATATACAGCGGTATATTTAGGAATACGACTGTATGAGGTAAATATATATATATATATATATATATATATATATATATATATATATATATATATATTTCCAGTGCACCACAACAGCTGAGAAACACATAAATGCCTTTGAATGTAAATGCTACAGAAGAGTTCTCCAAATATCGTGGACACAAAAAAGAACAAATATATCTATACTACAAGAGCTTAATATTGAAGAAGGCTGGCCAGTGAAGAGGATTAAAGAGAGAAAACTGAAATATTTTGGACACATTAAACGTCATGATAATTTAGAGAAGACCGTATTGGAAGGATACATAATGGGAAAAAGAAAAAGAGGAAGACCAAGACGAAGATGGCTGCAAGACATCGTTGACGATCTGGAAATGGATGCAACAGCAGCAGGCCATCTTGCTCACAACCGAGAGGCCTACAGGAGTGCTGTTTGGGAGGTAAAGTTCCGCAAGGGACATGCAAATGAATGAATGAAGTGCACCTTTTGCGTCAACTGATGGGGTTGGAGATTCACTGCGGCCGAGATGCCACGTTGATGATGGTGCAGTACACAAATTACCAAATGATACTCTAAAGTCCTCAAGACAAGAGTCGAATTATATCGCAGTTCGAGCCCAAGCAGATCTGATCTTCTCAAGTCCATAGCTCTGGTAATATATAATGTTACCTTTGTTTAATTTTTAAATATGATTTTGCCTGAAGCATTGAGGCAGTATACACACAAGTGATGGATGTCGTCAAAACAGTTCTGTTAGACATCTTACTGATACCGTATTATGGAAGAGTCGTCGAGTTGGCCGGCTAACAATAACAAGTCGTGAGTCGATTCTGAACCGAATGGAGTCCAAGTTGAGAGAGTGACTCGAATCCGATTCGACTCTGAGTTGGTCGAACCGAGTGTAGAATTCTACAACTGCACCCTCTCTTTCCCTCACGTCATCAGATGTGTGAAACCGTAGCGCACATTACGGGAATATGTATACAAATTCAGGAACCGCGCAGACACTAAATCTGTTAGGTTACAAAAAAATGGGGGCTTGAAACGAAAGCGCGGAAAAAAAAATGACAGCGTTTCAGAGAAAGTAATATGAGTGTTTTGCAAGTTTAGGGAGCAGTATTTCACAGAGTAATTCTCAGACTGATTCACTTTTTTTTCTTTACACGGCGATCAGAACAAACGCCACGAAAAACCGGCAAACAAAACCTTAGATACAAATACTTGTAGCAGAAGCGACGGCACGAACCAGGAGAGAGAGCAGACGTCTGGGATCGATGACACTTGTCCAACAAGAATGTGAAAGCAGCACAGCAGGATTCAACGTCGTTTCTGCAGCCGCCGGTGCATGTATTCTGTTTAAACGTTGTGTTTTAGAGAATGATGTGTTAGATTTTGTCCTGAAGAAAGGAGAAGTGCAGCAAGTATCTAGCCCACTCGACATTTCACCCCAACTATTCAGTGGGCAACTTTGTGCAAGTACAGTATTGTTATTCATTCAGTGCCTGCCTAGAAACAGTGCTTTAGGAACAGTTAGTTCTTCTCTTATTATGTTTTAAAGCAAACCAGTTTGTTGGGTTAGACCTAGTTCAGTGATTTCTGAAGCCACCAACACGTTCTGCCAATAATAGTTGGGATTTGTATGGCTAGACCCGGCAGACGGAATCTAATTTACAGAACAGCTCAACATATTGGGAGATGCGGACGACGCTGGCAGCACGCTGGCTCACACTTGTAATGAATCAATGATTTGAGGGCCCGACAGAGTAAATCGCTTCTTCAGGTGCCGCAACGTTTGATTTTTATCGCTACCGTCAGTCCGAGATAGATTTCCAAATTCTGTCGAGCTCGATTGAAACTACAGCAAGTGAGAAAAAAACAGATGCGGTTCTAGTGAACATCAACAGTGATCTTGAGACACTTGGAAACTTGTCTTCATTACGCACAGTGACAATGTACTTATTTGAGATGTCTGACTGCATCTTTTGCAGCATCTGGCAGATTGTTTGGCCACAAAACTCCTAAGTAGGGGTTTGGTTCTTCATTGTTGGGACAGGTTATGTAGCTAACAGGATGAATGCTTCAAGTAGGGCCTCATCCCAGTACAGTGATGGCGAGGATGTGAATCAGGAGTACACCAACATGGAGAAATGGCTTGATGAACACCCAGAATTTGTGCATGATTACTTTGCCCGCAAAGCTAAGAGAAGTACGGTTGATTATTGGCTAATTACACATGCATTTTCAGGTGTTGACAGTCACAGCACTTCTAGTGCAAGCTCATGTTCAAAGCCCAACTCAGGAGCAAATACACCAGTAAGAAAAATTTCTGCACAAGAATTTGAAAGAGGTGGCATCCTGAGTCCTATAGTTTCAACTGTTGATGGTCTTCCAACATTTTTGGGTTCACCCTCTTCAACAAATTCAACTCCAGCAAAATTTCGACGTTCCAAAAGTGAACTCAAGGCTTTAGATGAAAAGGAGCTGATGTATGAACTTGTTATTGACATTTGCAATGATCTCGATGTTACCAGTCTATGCTACAAAATTTTACAAAATCTTTGCATTCTATTGAATGCTGACCGATGTTCATTGTTCTTAGTTAAAGGCTCCGATGAAAAGTATTTGGCATCCAAATTGTTTGATGTGACATGTGACTCACAGTTTGAAAGTGTATGTGATCGAGAAGGTGAAATCAGGATACCTTTAGGCACAGGAATTGTTGGTTATGTGGCAAATACTGGCGAGACAGTCAACATACCAGATGCCTACAAGGTAAGCAGTAAGGTGGTTGGGTCATATAAAGTAAGTAAAGAGCCATGTGTGTAAACATAAACAGTCTGATTAGATGTAAATACATCAGAGGTGAGGAATGCAAATGGAAATATTTCAATGTCTTCTTAGTACCCCAAAATTACCAAAAGGAAATTTTGATAAGCAAGTGATCCTACTTCATGATTACATTTTTATTTATTTGATATCAATAGTTTTGTAAAGAAAATTACAGCATTAAAAAAAACAAAACTCATTAGCTGTAATTGAACCCATGGGTCTCATTTACATAGAACTGATTTTTGCATGGATGGTTGCCCATAAATTTGCTGATAGTTGTGTGTGTAATGTGTGTTCTATCCTGCAAGTATTTATTCTCTGATTATCTCAAACTCCATATGTTGGGTGGCCATTTTTTACGTGTAGATTGACTAGAGTTGGACAGTAAAGGATGACTTCTTCACAAATAATTTTTTAGTATAAATGAACATAAAACTAAATATATAAATGTACACAAAGCCATTGCTGTAATGCTGTGATAGCAAAAAGTGTTAAAAATGACTGTTTAAAACAAAAGTAGGAACAGCTTTGTTAATTAATGAGTGCACAGTTGTAATATTTCGGATTATACTTTAATCATACAAAAGCATACAGGACAAAGGACTAGAAAAAGAAGAGAACGTCTAAGTTCTCTTGATACGTGACAGATAAATATAGAGAAAAAAATAATATAAAAAAAAGGAGCACTGAGCTGTGACTTGCAAAATGCCACATCTGAGTGTGGGTTTGGTGAAATATTGTGAATGTTTTAGTGAAGACTTGCCAAGTGTGATACAAATCGGACTGGTTGATAGTAAACAGGGGTTGGGGAAGGGGAAAGAAGAGAGAGTGGTTGCCAGGTCGAGAAAAGCTGGGTAGAATAGGTGATTGTAGTTGGAGTAGAGGGTTTATGACATAGTGCAGTGAAGGTCTTAGAATATCAGCTGCAGATGAGGAAGGAGTAGATGGGAACTTAGTAAGGAGGGGTTATGATTGTAGAGAAAGGGAAGGAAAACTGAACTTCTTCTGTGTATGCATTGATAGTTTTTACATGCATTTCTATCTCTTGGACAAATTCCAACCTGCTTATTCTTCATGAAAAGGCAGTTCGCTACAGTTATGTTACTCATGTGGCCAGTGGAAACTTTAAAAAAAAAAAAAGAGTGAAACATAAAATGTAAGAGAGGGATTTTGAGAATCTGTCATTCGTTGTCTACCGAGAGTTTTATCATAGAAGTTCATATTTTTGTTACTTTCATTGCTATAGATGCAGTCCAATGAAAACTTTGTAAAATGCTCAGATAGATTGTGAAGTTTACGAAGACATATCTAATCTAGAGTGAAAGTTTTGTGAAATAAAACAGCTCTGTGATGAGAGTTTCATAAACTGCACTTACTGTGTTGTGAAGAGGTACATTTTTAGTAGTTGGTATGTGTCCTGTGATGAAGGTAGTGAAGGTTGTAGAAGATACACAGTTTTGTTTAAAAAAAAAAAAAATTTGGAGAACAAATAAGAAAGGAGAAGAAAAAAACATTATGACTGAAAAACCAGGGCTGTGGAGTAAAAAAATCAGTAATTATGTAGCATCTGTTAAGGAATTGGGAGATGGAAGGCAGAAAAATAGAGGGGCCATTTTTGGTGGAGTTGGAGTTTGTAAAAAAATATAGTATTTTTGAGGAATACATGTTCTGTCACATAGTATCATATTTTATGTGTTGCAAGTGTACCAGTATTTGTGTAGAGTTTAAGTGTTTTCAAAATAATTTATGGGAGCTGTTTGCTAAAGAAGCGGAGAGTCACAAAGAACCATTGCTAGACATTCTTTTTATATGGCAGTCTTTCATGAATTTTTTTGTAATTTGTGGGATAAAGAATTATTACAATGACACTTCACTCCAGTCACCATGTCAGAGTGAAGTTGTAACAAATGGTTTCTTCAGATAAATATAATTATTTTCTTGATGTTTCATGTTTGTGGTTGCTCAGTTTTAAGATACTTGTTCTTCCAACTGCTGAAGTTAGTGTAATGTTTGTGTCTCAGAGTATGTTACTCACTCATCTTACAGTAAAACAAAGATTTTGTCTTCTAATTTGGGTCAGTCTCAAGGTCATGATGTATCCACATGGTGTGTGTGTGTTTAGATCTTAGCATTATAAAAAAATCAAAATGTATAAACTAGGAAAAAAGTAGGAGCAGCTTTATTACTTAACGATTACAAAGTTGTGATGTTTCAGCATGAGCCTTAATCATACAAAATCATACAGGACGAAGAAATAGAGAGAGGAGATAAAGTATAGATTCACACGAATGCTATTAAAAAAAAAAATTAATAATGAATAGAGCACTTAGCTGTAACTGTAAGATGTGGTTTGTTTGATGCCATGTGTCAGAAATGAGCATTGTAGGGCGTAGAGACTGTTTAAATGGAGACCTGTGATGTGCGGTCGGTGGGTTGTAACTGGGGGTGGTGGATAAGGAAACCATGGAGGAGAGAGAGAGTAATACAGTGTTAACCTAGCCAGGAGAAGGTGAAATAGATGATTATAGTTAGGGTAGAGGGGTTGTAACATGATGCTGTGAGGAGGTTCTGAACTATGTGTAACAAGTAAGAAGGGAGTGGAGCTTAGTAGAGAGGGATTATAATTGTTGAAGAGGAGGATGTTAGGTGTAGCTGAATAGAGAGTTTAACCTATGTGGTTCCAGTGTCCCATAATCCTGAATGTAGTGGTTCTCAAGCGCTAGGCAGCTTGTGTCATCTGTGTGACATTGTTTGATGGCTGTTACCAGACGATTTGCCTCTGTGGTTGGGCCATTGAAATGATTTGGCACTGGTTTCCCCCCTGGGAACAACTGTGTTAAGAGCACACTTATCTTAACATAGTGTTTGTGAGACAGGGAACATAGATCTGTTTGCTTAAAAACTCTGACCTACTTCTGTAGCCCAGAAACTTGTAGCAATCAACACTAATTGTAATTGTTATTTTTGTAAAATGTAATATCAAGTTGGTGGACATGGTGATCACAGGCACAGATGAGGAAAATCTGGTGTGAAACCAATGAATCCAGGATGTGACAAGCCTATGGGTCTTTACAACGATGGCTATCAGTATGATGTAAACAAAACAGAGCCAGCAGACTATAGGTGGCGGGGAATGGATATTGTTGAAGCACTCATCAGATTCCTCATCCCAAAGTCAGAATGTCTTTGTGGAACTGTCTCAAAATCATCTGACATGGAGAAGGGACTTAAAGTACAGCCACCAGAGGCTGGAAAGCAAAGTTTTGGCCAGGCCAACCTACACCACTGTCTTCATGGCAGTCCGAGCAAGACCACAGTCTGCCCTAGCAAGGAAAGGTGCTGAAGTCAGAGGTACCCAGCCAAAAGCATATTGCAAAAATCAGGGCACCACGCATTATTGCTAATGAAGTGTCTCTATCTGCAGTTTTTAAACATGGTGCTCGCCCTGTGAAGATTGACCAGGCAGGTGCAGTGCCGGGCCCTATACCTCGAAAGGGTCCACCCAATGCTACTGGAGGTCCTCTCAGTTCGTCTTGTGGAGTCAGGAGACATGAGAGTAGAGCTACTGGCCAAAAAATACATCAGAAAACTGCCAAAAAGCAAGAACTTAAAATAATGCAGTGGAATGCTGAAACTGTCAGCACTGTTAGAGATGGCTATAGCAAAAAGGTGGAGCTAGAGAACATACTCTTTGCAGAGCAAAGTATGCTACATACAGGAGACACACCTAACCAAAGATGCTGCCTTTAAAATCAGAGGATACCAGTGTTTTAGATCAGACCGACAGGACAGAAGAAAAGGAGTACTCACACTTGTTAAGAATAACATCAGCGCATGTCAGGTGGGAGTGTATATGGATGGAGCCGAATACCACATGATCTATCTAAAAACCAGTCATACAGACTTCCACCTCCTTAACTATTACTGTCCTAATGACCACCCACTTGCTTTAGAAACAATCCCACACAAAGAGAGACTGATGGTATGTGGCGATTTTAACAGCCATTCCCAGTGCTGGGGCTATGACCACATAGACAAAAGAGGAGAGGAAGTTGAGAGCTGGCAGGATGATAATGGACTTCTCCTGATCATCTAGCCAATGGATCCATTTTACTCAAGGGCTTGGCATACAACCTCAACACCAGATCTGGCATTCCATTCTCCAGAACTGAAGTGGAACATTACACGCAAAGTTGGAAAACAACTTGGAGGTAATGACCATTGACCAGTCTTCCTGACAATAGAAAATGAACTCCTTAACACCAGTAGCTCTCTCCCCAGATGGAACTATAAAAAAGCAAAATAGACAATGTACAGACATCGTACAGGTATCCTGGTGGGACAGCTGTTGATAGAAGATAAGAATATTAACAACATAGTTAAGGAATTCAATGCTTGTATCCTTCAGGCAGCCCGTGAAACCATTCCCAGAGGAGCTCGTAGGGACTATAAACCATACTGGTCTAGTGAGCTGGGAAAACTCCATGATGACGTGGGAACAGCTCAAAAGCAAGCAGAAAATAGACCGTGCCAAGAACACCACAACAGTTACCAGCATGCCAAAGCCAAATTTCAGAGAGCCAAGCTGCAAGCTAGACAGGAAAGTTGGAGAGAGAAAACAGAGTCCCTAAACTTAGAAGAGGATGGAAGAAAACTGTGGAAATTAATCAAACAGTTAAATGATGAGAGCACTGTAAGAAGTACAAAGATTACATTAATAGAGGATTGGAGAACTTTTACAGGTAAGCAGGTAGCAGATCACTTTGCTTGCATGTTTGCCCAAGATTGCAACACTGATATCCATCCAGAGAAAGAGCGTACAGTGCGCATTGACCCACAGAAAGAAGAGGAACAAGGCAGAAAAATGGAGGTCATGGATGCACCAATCACACACAGCGTGTTGGACCTAGCAGTCAGTAAACTGAAACCAAGGAAATCACCAGGACCAGATGGAGTGTCCAATGAAATGATCAAGAACCTGGGAATGGCAGCAATGGGAAAGCTGTTGGATATTTTGATATGTACTGGAGCACAGGTAAGTTACCTTAAATCTGGAAGGAAGCAAGCTTGGTACCACTGCTAAAGCCAGGAAAAAACAATGATACAGCCTCCAACTACAGGCCAATCAGTCTCGCTAGCTGCTCTGCAAAACAGTGGAATGCATCATTGACTTGAGGCTAAAATGGTACCTAGAAACTGAAAACCTTCTCATTCCACAACAAGCAGGATTTAGGCAGTACTACAGTACAGAAGATCAAGTGACCTATCTCTCTCAGGAGATTGAGGATGCATTCCAAGAGAAAAACCTTGTACTAGTAGCATGGATAGACGTGAAGAAAGCCTTTGATAAAGTATGGAAAAAAGTCTGCTGTGGAAACTAAGAAACTGCAATGTGAATGGAAGACTGTACAACTGGATAAAGTCCTATTTACACAATAGAAGAGCTAGAGTAGTAGTGGGTGGACACAAAAGCTAGAAAGTACTGCTACGACATGGGGTACCACAAGGAGGAGTCCTGTCACCTACACTATTCCTGGTATTCATTAATGACCTGGTCAAGGAACTTCCCTATGGAATCAAAGCAGCACTGTATGCAGATGATCTGGTCATGTGGTGTACAGATGAATATGAGACATTTGCTACACAGAGACTCCAAAGAGTAGCAGATATCTTGATATCATGGACAAACAAATGGTGTGTAAGTATCAACACAGAGAAATCAAGTACCACTCTGTTCACTCTCTCATCTAAACAGAAAGCAGGCAAGACCTTTGTAAATGAAATATCTTTAAGGATGGACAACCAACCCACTTACTTAGGAGTAGGAGTGACTCTTGACTCAAAACTGACCTGGAAACAACACATCAGCAGTGCAGAAGCAAAAGCCAGAGGAAAACTAGCCATATTAAGAAAATTGAGTGGAACCACATGGGAACCTAGTGAAAGAATCCTCAAGAATGTTTATCAGCAAAGTATTCTACCACATTTAGAATATGTCTCAGCATCTTGGTGCACAGCATCAAATACTATGCTGCATAACCTAGACAAGGTACAAAATCAGTCACAACGGATTATCACAGGTGCCATAATGTCCACACCAGTAGTAGAAATGCAGAAAATAGTTGGTGTTCAAGCACTAAAAGAATGTAGAGACACAAAGGTCATGACCTTGGGAGAGAAATTCCTCAGCTCTGTAAGCCATCCCCTGAAGGAGAGATTCAATAACTTGGCACTAAGGTGGCTTAAAAGAAGCAGCTTCATTCATCAGGTCAAACGTATACGTAAGCTGATACCTGACCTTCCAACTGTAGTCACTGTGGAAAGAAGCAGGTTATACACAAATAACTATTCAGACTGAAGTGAAAGGTGTGCAGAATGGTGAGATGCAAAGCAGTCTTGTAAGATCAACAGCCACACTTAGTGTGCTAGATGACAAATATCCATGTGACACCTGGATACGTGTGTATACAGATGGATCTGCACACAATGCCATAAAGAATGGAGGGGCTGGAGCATATATTAAATATTCAAACAATACCACTGACAAGATTTCCATACCCACTGGAAAATACTGCAACAACTATGGTGCAGAAGTTAGGGCAATTATTGCTGCAGTTAAAAAACTATCAGACTCCAGAATTGATGCATGCCCCGTAATAATTCTCACAGATGCAAGATCAGTACTGGAAGCTCTTCAGCGCAACAAACTACCAGATTTTAAGGATGCATTGTCTGAAACTGGCTTACAACATGGAATCACCTTGCAGTGGATTCCCTCTCACTGTGGGATACCAGGCAATGAGAAAGCTGACCATCTGGCCAGGAGGAGTTGGGAGTATGGGATGGAGTTCTTATAGGCTTCAGGATGGGAGGAGGTGTAAAGTAACAGCGTCGAACAACCCACATCTTACAGTTACAGCTGAGTGCTCTATTCATTATTAATTTTAAAAAAAAATAGCATTCATGTGAATCTATACTTTATCTCCTCTCTCTGTTTCTTCGTCCTGTATGTTTTTGTATGATTAAGGCTCACGCCGAAACGTCACAACTTTGTAATCGTTAAGTAATAAAGCTGCTCCTACTTTTTTTCCTAGTTTATACATTTTGGTATCGCAGCTTTACCTCAGTGCTTAGTGTATAGTTGTATACTTATACACTAATTATTGTATAAAAAAATCAGTACAGTGTGTGTAGGAAGTGAAGATGACTGATACACTGATGGCACAGTTGTCAGGGTCAGCGAACTATGGCAGACCAAGACCCTGCCCCACCTACCTGTTTGTGGTCCCATTAGCAGGCTAAAGCTGGCCAGTAGGGCAGGGATCACTGTAGTCCCCTGGGAGAAGCATAGCTTGTTTTCCTGCTTCTTGGCTCTGTTAGCTGCTGTAGCCTCCCCATTCGACACTCTGTTTTGCTTCAATACCTCCACCACACTGGTTGCAAAGAACATCCAGAGAGATAGTACAAGAACATTGTGTGTATTAATTTAGATCTGTGGTTTAGGAACCTCCACAGTTTGAAGATTAACATGCTGCACTTATATGATTTTTCTCAGTGAAGGATCAGCAGTTGCTTTGGAAAAAAAAAATATTCTCAGGTGATGAAAGTAATTGTAGTACCATGTTAGAATAGTGCCAGTCATTGCATATGAATTGTAAATTAGAGAGTAACCAAGCTGTAATCTCAGTTTGAGAATAAATGTTGGGATTAGTGAGCATAATTGTTGTCTGAGCAGACAGTAGATATGCATAGCACTTTATATATTCAGCAACACTGTACCTTCTAAGTATGGCTTTAATGCCCTCTGTTTGCTCAGGATTTAAAGAAACAATAATGAAAGCTTACGTTTGCTTTGTAGCACACTCGTGTTTCAGCAGCATTATAATTGATATTTACTTCGCTTTATAATCATGCTTTCCAAGACAAACAATTTTGGCATGAAGTTATTTTGGCTGAGTAGAGTGGCAGTTCACTGCCTAGCAGTCTAGTGAAAAGGTTTTTGTGAAAAGGTATTTTTAGTTCTAGGCAGCATATATAATATATATATATATTTTAAAAATGTATAGAATTATATTTTATTCAAAGTTTCGTTTGGTTGATAATAACAGATTTTGAAATAAATGTCACACAATAAAATTTTTGAGTACATATTTCTTCTGGATTGTTCAACAGAAGCAAGAAATTAATAATTTAGTCAGATCAAATTAAGACTCAAATGTTTATGAGCTATTGATTCATTCCTGACATATGGAAGGTTTTGATCAATACAGTCAGATTTAATATGAGGTGTGGAAAAATAGTTTTTCTAAATGTTAACAGATGCAGATTAAAAAAAAAAACAACTTCATTCAGGTTTGAAGCAAGGATACAGCATATTATTTCCATGCAGATAGTCAGTTTCTTTTCACAAATCAGTGCCCATAGCCCCTACTCTGAAGAATAAGCTACAGACAAAGGCTTTCTAGTCATTTGTTCTCCGGATCGTTCCATTTGAATCCCTCTGCATTTATGTCTTCATCATGTATTCTTTGGTCTTAGCTGTTTTAACTTCCCCTGGGGGTTTCATGGCAATGCCTGTCTTGATATGCTGTCTGTCTGCTTTCTTAGTGTGTTTGTCCAGTCACCCCCCATTTTCTTCTTATGATCTGTACATTCATTAGTTCTTGTTCTGTTTGTCTCCAAATCTCCTCATTACTGACTTTGTCCTGCCATCTAATCTTAGGGATCCTTCTCAGACAATTGTTTGCAAATGTCTGCAACCTTTGCTGTGTTGCCTTTGTCAGAGTTTGTGTCTGAGTCACAGAGTAACACAGTTTTCACATTTGTGTTGTCTTTGTCAATTTCATTGTCTCTGAGCCATAAAGTAATACAGTTTCACAGCTGTGTTAAAAAAGTCTCAGTTTGTTTCTGGTCTTTATGTGTTGTCTCTGGATATATTTTATGAAGATGTATGAATGCTTCCTTGGCCTTGGTTATTCTAGATTTATCATCCCTCTGTATTTCTCCTTCTTTATCTTTATCAGCTTCTTCAATCTGGTGATCTTCGGTATTTATCAGAGTATGTGCACTCTTATTTTTCATTATCTTTGTTTCATTGATGTTGTGTAACATCACAAATAACCTTTAAGTAACAGCTGAAGTGTTAGTTATCTCATACATATTTTGCTTAAATGCCTCAAAATTAATATTCTTTCGCTGGCTGTTGGAACAGTTTTTATGAAAAGATTGTGACATTAGTCCACAGAAGTCAGTCAAGTTCCACAGATGTAGTTGTCAGCGACATGAATGTATAAGGATGGACAGTGTTTCCTTTTGCACACACCCTGTTTAATTTTACATTCATTTGAAATATTGAAATAAACAGTGGGAGGAAAGCTGTCTGGTTAATATTTATGTCTGAGGTAAAACACTACAAATATTCACTGGTTCCATTAGAACTGCCTTGAAGCAGATTATCATTTACATGAAGCTGAAATGAGTTTAAAGTTTTCTTAATGTATTTCTTATGTTTTGGCTAGTTCCACAAAGTTTTTGGATTATATAAATCATTCTTAGTTTTGTGTTTAGCTCACAATGATGTTGGTGTGCTGGAATCAAATATGCAGAGTGCACTAGCGATGGGGGAGTTTTTCAAGAGGAAGTGAATGTCCTGGGTGTATACAGGATGATTCAGAGTTGTTGTTGGGGTTTCTGTGGCCTATAATTTTCAGACTGAGAACAACAAAGAACAAAACTGCTTATGGAATATGGAAGTGTATATAAAAAAGTCATAAATTAAAAGAATTAGTACTAATACTTATAGAATCAATACTGCAGAATGCTAATCTTCTACATATATATCTTTTGTGGCACATAAGATGTTCATGTGGTATTCTTTTTCTCTCCAAGTATTCTCCAGTATTTGCAGTGTAACTGTTTTGACCACAGTAAGATTTCTGAGCTTCAGATCATCAAGACAGGTTACAGGGGTCTTGTAAACAACATCCTTAACATATCCCCCCAGAAATAAATCGAACAGCAAAACTATTAGGTGAGCATGGAGGCCATGAAATTGGTTCATCCTGCTCAACTTAGCACCCAGGAAAATGCATGTCAAGAAATATATGGAGGTACACTGTCTTGTTGGAACACCACATTTAGCTGGTGATCTGGGGTAATTGATACAACTGTAGCACGTCGAGATAGGTCATTGCTGTTTGTGTTTGTTCCACGAAGAAAAAAGGACCTAAAACTTCCAAACATGACAGAGCAGACCAGACATCCACTTTTGCACTATCTCTTTCAGTTTCTCAAATGATATGAGGGTTTTCTGATCCTCATATTCTCCAGTTATGATGACTGAAGTAATTTTCATCAGTTTGAACATTTGACAAAATGTTTTTGGCAAATTGGAAATATCGGAGTTTATCATCTGGCTTTAAGTGTGCATTTTGTAGGGCATGGGAGCAAAGGCAGTTATGGACAACCCTTCAAACAGTCATCTATGGTATACCTAACTGCAAAGAAGGTGGTCCAGTTGATTTATGTGGGCTTCAGTAAAACTCTTCCTAGATTCAGTCAACATGTTCTTACAAAATGCCCAGTCTTTTGATTCCTTTTCAGTGCAGAACACTTCTAATCTCTTGAAATTGGTTTGGTCAGCATTGGATATCTTTATCTGAAGGTGGATCTTTTCCATACTGAGTCCTGTAACAAAGCTGTGTTTGATAAAAGACTGTTCCACAAAAACAAAAGCACACATACTGATTTCTCTTAAACAGTTGCCATTTTTAGGCATGACATCATATTTTCTCCCAGACATAACTATGACGAGTATAGTGTTACCAAATAAAACAGTTTGAGATATGTATTTTGTAAGCAGTTTTATTTTGTTGTTTCGGGTTTTAAATTTTAGGTCAAGGAAACCCCAGCAGTAATTTTCAGTCATCTTGTATAATTAGGAGATTCAAAGATTCAAAATCAGACTCCAGCATCATTGCATTCAGGACAGCCCCATATATGCTCCACCGCATGCCACAGCATCCATCCAAGAGTAGGTCTGGTAATAGTTCCCAACAAGTGTTGATTGTTTATAATGTGTTTTCTGCCACATAGTTTTAATTTCCTGCTACCACCCTTAATTTTGTCCCAAATCCAGCAGTCAGTTAGGGGAGCAAAGGTGATTGCGCTAGACCCTGTCCCAAATCTCCAATGGTGCTTCCATCAGCAAGCTCAGCCTAGCCATGGAGCAGAGGTCACTGTGTTCGTCATAGTGGTGGATCTTTTCTTGCTTTTTTATAGCTTCACTCAGGGTCAGCCTTCAACCCAGTCCACATTTGACATAATGCTAATGCTTCAGTGTCTTCACCACATCGGCGGCAAAGAATATATCCTGCTGATAGTTCCAGGGAGACAGAAAAGACAAAATAATGTGCATAGAGAAGGGTCCATGTCATGAAAATTTAGAGCAGACAGAAAAATTTAATTGGCCCCTAATTTGAGTGCGTGTCTGAATATGTCATTTAAAACATTCACAAAACTGATAAACCAAGCGCTCCTGAACCAATGGATGCTTATAATAAATGTAAATGATGATTCGGTAATCGTGAATTCTCTTATATGGTAAAATTGCATGCCAGGCATGCGGCAGTGTGAAATCAGACTTTGATAAAAGAAAATTATGTCTCATGGTTTTTGCATGCCATAGTGTTGTGAAGCGTTAGTTCTTTCATACTTCTAAGCCACAACACTATAAGGTAGGGAGGTCAGCACCTGTCCCTGCTGTCTTTACTTTGCCAGAAAATAACCCCTTTACCCATTTCATGAGACTGGATAAACCCTGGTGCATTTAGTTCTTTTAAAAAAAATCTCAGTAGGGAATTGAACCTTGGATCTTCTGGTTGGCAAGAAAGTGCACTAACCACCAAAAAAAAAAAAACACAACATAAATCAGGCATGATAGGTGAGATCACCTGAATGACAAAAGCTCCACCATTATCAGCTTTGTTGTCAGTTAAGCCTCAGTGTAACATATGTCAGAGATGCTTACAGCATAGCAGTGAGTCACTGCTTTTGTGAAAAGATTGTAACTTCAGATTTCCTGTATTCTAAAGAGCTGTCAAAGTCTGCATTGTAATGACATCCACAAGTTTAGCAAGTGAACAATTATCCAGAATTGCAAGCAATGCCAGTCTGGCAACTAGGACTAATTTTCTGTGAGATTGAATTGAGATGTTATATTTTTGAACAAGAGCACGGAGTTAAAAATGGTCTAACATTTTGTAAGAAACTTTGACATTTTCAAGTTCCAGCTTCACAATTTTGTATGGTGAATCATGATAAATGATTTGTTTTATAAATTTTTATAAATAATTTTAAAAAATTAGTTTTCAAGATTTTAAACTAACTCTTGTTAAAATATTAATTTATAAACAGTATCTGCTATCTCTGCAGAGATCTACAATAGAATAAGACTGTAAAAAAAAAGAAATAATTTAAAATTTAGTTTCAAGTTTTTATTTATAATTATAGGATTTCTTTGGTATTCATTTTTCTTGTAAGTTCTTCCAGTTTTATGAGTCAGCTGTTTGTTTTCTGTCACATTTGATTGAATATTTAGAAATTTGATGTTCAGTACATCTCATATGTGTGTGTGCACATGTGTACACATACATGGCCAATTCCAAAAGCAACCTCTAATTGACTTATACGGTAAAAATAAATCGGTCACCGAAGTGACTTGGCACTTATCCTGTAGCAACCAGCAAAGTGTTACCTTGCTAAATGCCAAGGCTCAGTCAATTTTATTCAGTTCTGGTTGAGTAGTGATTGAGTAAAAATGGACCCTGTAATCGCCATTTCTGCCAGCTGTGTGGTCCATGATATGATTCAGTTTTTTGCAAGCAGGAGGACACAACTCCACTGAGATTCATCTTTTATTATACAGTGATAACATTATGAGTGACAGTGCTACGAGGAATTGGTGCAGGAAATTCTTTTCAGAAATTCATCATCCTCTTCCTGGTAGTATAGAAGAAATGTCAAAACAGCCCACTCTTTGAGCTTTATGAACACCAGTCAGTTGTTATGGTATCCACAATGTCTTTCTGTGACATTTCATAAAAGATTAGTCCCCAGAATTTGAGAAAATTCACCAGAAAGATCTGAAGTCATGAAACAGTGCTTTTCACACACAAACTAGTCCAGTTTTTCAATGAGTTCGTCAGTCACAATGAAATGTCCTCTTTCCTCCCTCCCCATCATGCACATCTGTACCCCATCCCTGAATTTGATTATTAAAGTTAACACTATACCATGAAATACAGATGAAAACGGTTACTATATTCATGTTCTCTTCTAGAACATGCACCAGATTTGGAGTTTAACTATCATAGTGCTTAAGTACAGCAATGACCTAAAATAATTTAAACTTATACAGCAGTCAATTCCTAGTTTTTTTCTTTTTGTTTTGTCTCTACTTCCAAGCTGCTTTTCAAATTTGTGCTGATCATTACGTATGCTGCTGGTTCAAGTGTATCTGACTTGAATGGTTTATGAGGAAGCATTTGAAAACAGATGTTTTCACTTAAGAGCCAAGTGAGCTGTTAAGATACTTGGAAATTTTTATCATGGGCTGTAAATGAAAGTTTAGAAATCAGTGAAAGAGATGGTTATATAAATGACTAAGCTTAGCTGCTGTTGAGCTGAACTACACCCATGTATATTATTTTCTAAAGCAGTATGTTTTTTGCAGTAGAGACTGACATTAATTTTTATTTGTGTGTCTTGTCAGCATTGTTTCTTTCAAAGATGTTGAGAAAGGCAAATTTTGGATGCCATAATAGAGTAAAAAGCCAAGAGTAAATTTCTCACTTGCTTTATTCCTTTTGTTATTTCAGTTTTGCATGTTCAGAAGGACAGCATACATTCATTAATATTTTTTGGTTATAAGGATATATATAAAACTACAAATATACACAAAGCCACTGCAATAAAGCTGTGATAACAAAGAACTGTTTAAAACAAAAAAAAGGAACAGCTTTATTAGTTAACAAACACACAGTTTGTGGTTGTTAAGTAATAAAACTCTTCCTACTTTTGTTTTAAATAGTTTTAAAATTTTCATCACATTCATTGATCATTTTGAAGTAAGAAAAGAAAAGAATACCTACTCAGATAAGCTGCATCACCAGTTTAAAAAAAAACAACCCACAATCGATAGATTTTTGTTATGTTATAATGTTGCTTGTGTACTAAAAATATTTGACCGATTACTAATATCTAACACCCCCATCCCCATTTCTCCTTTCCCCAAACACATTTTATTAAACCCATAATTAGTTTCTTGTAAGATGACAGTGTTGTGAACCGGTATTGTAATTTAATGGAGTGTAAAATTGTCACGTTCTAACAACTGCAGCATGTGGATTGATTTCTAATATACCATTTTATGTGTTATTTTTTCCTGCAAATTTAGGCATAACTGTTGCACTTCATTGCCCCAGTCTTGATCAGTCACTCAAAAGGACATGGTAACAATGACAAATAAGACTTATTTACCACATGGTTGGGGAGACTACTTGCTTCTTGTGCTTTGCATGTGTGTTCTGGAGATACGGCTTTTTGACTGTAATATTTGGCAGCTGGTTAGGTGCTTAGTTTTTGCATAAAAGCTTTTATAGGACTGGTGGAACTCTTTAACATTTGCTTGTTTTTGATGCCAGAAACTATGCAACACAATCCTGCCATCATTTTCTGAAACAGTTTTGTTTTTAAAGGCTTTGCCATGCATGACAGAAAATATCACTGGTATGAGGGGATGCTCATGTACTTATTACTGCATGAGTCTTAAGGTCTAGTTTTATTTCTGTATACGTGAATGGTGAGGGGCAATTAGATGTATTACAACAGACAATAATTGTTTAAATGTGTGCAAGCCTGTGATTATGTGAAAAGGTAGCATGAGACTTGAAAAAGGCTTATATTTGTTAAGCTTCTAAACTTACTCTTCTTTTACTGATGCCTTTATTGTCAAAATTCACTCCCAGATTCTTGCTTACCAATTACTCTATATTATATCTCATTAGTTTAAGAGACGAATTCTTTTATCTGAGAATGGGCAGCTCATTGATTGCCTTAGTGGTGCTTTGCTTCCTCCTTCCCAGGCTGTTAGAAAAAGAGTTTAGATGTCTAGTTCCTGAAAAGAATTTTTTTTTTCCAAGCTATGGGCGTTTTTGCCATTTTCAGTTAAGCTGTCTATATCACCTGTGACTTCATTCAAATTCTGTTCAGTTGCAACAGTGAGAGCGGCAGTGAAACTTTATTCAGAGCCATAATTTGAAATCTAAAATTAATAATCTTTAAATGAAATACCAGATTAATAATCTTTTGATACATACACTATTAGCAGAGGGCCATACATTTAGTGAATACACAAGTCTTGGCATGATTAGGCCTAGACTGTTTAGCTGTAGGATTGTACAGTGTGTCAGTAAAGTTTCAGTATTGATTGATTTTTTTTTTTTTGGCACCATATACCTTGGCTGATTTATATGGCCAGTGACATTTATAGACTGTGGCAGTAGCTGAGTTGCGTGCACTTTTAAATATGTAATCAAAGTGAATATTTTAGATATTTACAAAATGTTGATAGCTTGAGCTGTTTGAGAGTCAAGTGAGGTTGTAAGTCATTTTCTTCAGGCTTGTGTGCTACTGTTTGTGGGGAAAGTTGGGAGGGTGGGTTATTTGGTAGCAGGTGCTGTGGAAAGAAAACTGCTACAGAGAATAATGCAGTCACATAGAACAGATCACATTTTCAGGGAATTTTCTTTATCTTGTGCTTTTTCTCCTTAGCATGTGTTTTGTTATTTCTTATTGTTACATTTTCTTTGTGGTGAAACATGAATTATCATCAGGGTTGTCTGTTGGTTATTATGGTCACAGTATATTTTCTTTGTAAAACATTCATTATCCACAGGGTGTCTTTTTTTATCATTGTCAAAATACTTTTACTTT
The DNA here is from genome assembly GCA_009760885.1 of Achatina immaculata. Lineage (NCBI taxonomy): Eukaryota > Metazoa > Mollusca > Gastropoda > Stylommatophora > Achatinidae > Lissachatina > Lissachatina immaculata. The sequence goes on along the minus strand of CM019719.1, from coordinate 28,912,922 downwards.
GTGAAACATGCATTAACCTTAGAGTGGCATTGGTAGTTATCATCACCAAAGTTCCTTTTCTTTCTGGAACAAACATGCTGGTGTCATTTGCTACTTGTTTTTCATCAGAATATGTTTTCTTTGTGAAACATAAATTATCCCCAGGGTGTCATTTGTTAATTATTATCACTGACATACATTTTCTTTATGTACTATTTGGTATTATCTTGAGAGTTGCTTTTATCAGGACAATAATTTTCTCCTGTTTGCTCAGTTTTCATTTAGTCATACCATAGTTATGCACTTGAGGCAGTAGATTCAGCAAGCATCCTACATCTAACTAAGGAGTGTTTTGTGGCCTGCTGACTGTTTTGGCTTGTAGTGACTAGGCAGTTTCTTGAGTAGCTGTTCAGTTTTTTCCACCATGGTAACTTATTTTTCACTCCACTGCCATCATTATGTTCCTCTTGTGGTGGCGCCATCATCATAATGTTCCTCTTGTGGTGGTGCCACCTCCCCCCTCCCTTAAAAAAAGCATTCTATTATGGTAATCCGATCTCTCTATGACAGATTGAAACATTGTCCTAGAAATTTGAGGAAATTCATCAGAAATATCTAGACCTATGAGCTCATGAAATGGACAGTTGGCAAGAGATGACTTAGAACAGAAAGGAATGAAGACAACTCTTGTCTGCAGCAATGAGCTGTGGTGGGTTAGAAAGCTGAATGAATGATTTTGTAAAAAACTCTTGACACTCTAAAAACTGGGGGATGGCCTCCTCCCTTTGGTTAAATTTTCATTTTCTTAGGAAGGAGTGAAAAAAAAAAAATTAGTCTCCACAGCAGTGGAACAAAACTTGTGATAGTGGCCCCCAAGTTATAGTTTTTTTTTCAGTGAATGCTGTTTTTAATGCATCATGTATTTCCATTTATTAATGTTCAGTTGTTGTTACAGTGCTGTCTGTGATGATGTTAAAGAGTCAGGGAGGCTTCTCCGTATGTCGAGAATGCAGAAATTATTTCATATTAATGATTGTTATTACCCAGAACAATATCATAAATTTTTGTGATCCATTTGATTTACTTAGAATACTCCTGCACGAGACCCCAAAACATGAAGAACAAAATAAAAATAATTTGGGAAACCTCAGTGCAAATGTGTAAGAAATAGAGGTGTGCTGAATACATGATTCAAATTCATATTTTGCTGGATAATAATATAATTTGAAAATTAGACGTGAGAAAACAATTCAGGTGGTGAATTTTTGATACTTAAATATAACATTGGTCCTAAAATAATATATAGTTCTATCAAAACTGATTTAACAAGAGACTGAAATGTTAAACATATAATTTGTATTTAGTATTTACATTCTTTTACAGACTTCTAAAACAATACAAGATTATGTGTAAGAAATAAATAGTTCTAAATTAGTGCCAAAATTTGCTTAAAAAAACTATAACATCGTTTTTATGTTCACATGTGTATTAAGAATTTTTTTTCATGAATCTGTTGTTTATGTTCACATTCCATCACTTAGGAAAATAATAAAAATTAACACAACAGTGCGGAGACATGTTTTTCCAGGCGATAAGAGATCAGAAAGAATGTAAGAGTCTTGCATGCAAGTGACAGCTTTTTATCAATATAACTTTTATTCCAGATAAAGATACTGAAGGAGCACTTGTCAGTCATGTTTAATGGTGTGAAACAGGCAAATTACCACACGCAGATATCTGTAAAGAGTCATGATTACTGGAAGAAGAAACCATAGATAAACAAGTGAAGAGAGGGAAAGCTACTAGATTAGAGAGCTTAACAAGAGGTGAATTAGAAGCTCTAGATAAGTTTGGTGTGTTTATGATAATAAATTTGTCGAATGGCACCCACAGCAAAAGATGTCTGTTTGATGATCTTTTAAAATACATCCTTATATCCTTCCAGAGAAACAAGAGCCTAAGAATTTGATGATTTTTTAAACTATTATATCATTAGGTGGTTACATCATAAAAGAAAAGATAAAAGATAAAGACTGAAATGTCAAATGAACAATTGGGATTTTTTTAAGAAAAAAGAAATACACTTTTCTTGTGGAATCAAATGTAGTAAGTCTTTGATATTCTATTCCTTTGTTTTGTTGATTATACTAAAGCATTTGACAAAATCATAGGTTTTTGTTAAATGTGAATGAAGCCTCCTTTTGATTAAATCTTTTATTTTTTTCCTGTGAACGATGCTGCAAGCCAGATCTGAAGCAAGGTAATGCCTGTCCTTTCAGTGCTTTTAATAGGTTGTTATTTTTGTATGTTATATAGTCTTCTAGACAGTGCTAGAAAATCAATAAAATGATTCTTATTTGATGTGTCCCTGTTTTTCTTTTAAACAGTCTATGGGTGAAAATTGTTATATAAAATATCAGTTTCAACTGTCTACAGATTGTGGACATCAGAGGATTGTGGAAATGTATTTAGAGTTATAGATGCTTTCATTATTCACATGAGAATAATAAACTCATTTACAGCTGAGGATTTCTTCACTTCCTTTTAATTTATCAGTATGTAGAGTTACAACCAGTCTCATGGGTGATCAGGAAAATGAGATGGACATATGTTGATCACGTGATGAGAAGAAATGATTGGAGAATCCCAAAACAGGCTATCAAGTGGAACACAACAGGCCAAAGAAAAAGAGGCAGACCACGGGAAACTTTAAAGAGGACATTGTTAAGAGAGGCCAAATTAACAGGCATAAAATCCCTTGATGAGGTTGAAAAGCTCGCCGAAAACAGGAAAAATTGGCGAACTACCTTGCGAGTCCTATGTGATGTTTAATGGCATGGGAAGGATATAAGATAATTATTATGATTACTTTTATAGTCTAGCTCACTTGCTGCTGAAAATCATGAATCAGTAATGGCATCCATTTATCCACATGCTTGTTAGCTACACTGGAGGCAAATGTTAGATGGTTACATGCAAGGAAAGGAGGAGAGGGCTGGGAGAGTGAGTACAAAGATGGCAGGAGATGGTTTCCAGGTTGTGTAATAGAGAGTACATGTTATAGCTTAAAATTTCTTAGAAATGTCCATTTCCATTTTTATTTTTCATACACAGGTGATATCTGTTGATGATGTATTTGAGTATCACAATGTTCTGGTTGTGAATTAACAAGAGTAATATGTCTAGTGTGTTTTGTGCAGTTTTTAATGTGTTAAAATACTTTATACTCTCAGTTATGGCAAGATAGTTTATTAATATTTTAAAAAGGTACAGTTTGACTGTAGTTTGATTGCTTGGTGTTAACTGTGATGGATGACTGCAAAGATGATTGCACTTAAACAGGCACTGTGAAGCAGATCTAAACGGAAGTATGCGGTCCAGTTTTACAAAGGATCTTATCTTATATTCTTCCCATGCCGTTAAACGTCACATAGGATAGAAATGTGAAAAACATGAAGGTGAAAAAAGGAGAGAAGAGGCAGTAATAGAAACAAATCACAAAGCAACATTTAGCAAAACATTCAGTTACAGACATTCTCTAGGTTTAGGCATTTATAAATTTTGCCTTCACGGGAGGTGGGTCTATATGAAATATATGTTTTAGCCTTTGTATGTTGTTTTGTCAGTCCTCAGTCCCTTGGTGATGGTATTCTGTCAAAATATTGCATTTTTAAAAAAAAAAGTGCCTCTATTCATCCTTCCTTCCTCATTTTATCATTCTGTACCTTTGTGACAGTACAAACAGTTATATTTCCATATAACTTTAGTTCAGTTTCCAAGTCCATTATACTTGTTCTCTACTTCTCCCCTCCTTCACTATGAATAAATGAAAATACACATTTGAGTCTGTGCAGTTTCACTAATGACATGATGTTAATTATGTCTGTAAGCCATAAGATATATTACTTCAATCTTATTCATGTCTTCTTTTGGAAAAAAACTTTTCTTATAATTCAGAATGCATTTCGTTTTTGCATTGCTAATATGTATGCCAGTTTTGTTTTCTTGTTTACTCATGAGACTGATGGTTTTTTTTGTTTTTTTTTGTGTTGTGAATATCTGTGCCTGCAGAGATTTATTACTTTGTACATGCCTGTGATTTTATTTTGTTTACAGTTGTTGACATTTGCCGTTTAATAACACTTAAGCATTTTTTAAAATATCTAATTTCTCTCTTGATTTGTTGTTTTGCCAGCAAAGACATGGTGACATTTCTGATTGTTTTATCATTTATGAACAAGGTTTTTCCATGTAGATTTTTTTTGTTGTATAATTTTTAATTGACTGGTGCATGATTTTGTTTTGTGTAGGCTTACACTTGAGTGTGCTTTTGAGTTCTGTGGTGATTACATGTTTGCTTTTGGTCTCTTTAATCCAGACACTGATGCCTTTACTCATTTTTTTTTGTGTGTTTCTTACTTCACTTGCTTTTTAATTCTCTCAGATTTTGTTTTCTGTATGCTTTTCATTCCAGGACGCACGTTTTAACAGTGAGATAGATCTTCGAATGGGGTACAAGACACGAAGTATTCTTAGCATGCCTATCAAAGACAGTGAAGGTGTGGTGATAGGGGTAGCCCAAGCTATTAATAAAAACAATGTCAAGGATGAACCTTTTGATGAACATGATGAGAAGGTAAAAGTTATTTATATAGTTTCTCATTTGTTTATTACTTTTAGTGGCATGCCATAAAGCGTTAGGATCTTCCACATTATCTGTCTGTGTAGTCTTATCAAATGCCTTATGAAACTTGAGGATTTTTAGGTCAAGGGCTGTTCCAAGGGAAATTTCAAGTGTTTGTTCAGTGATCATACATATTATAAATATATCATCATTGCTGTTTCTGCCTATTCTAAAATCTACTTGGCTTTCATGTAATTCCACTCCAGTGCTTGTTTCATCATGTTGTCAATTAATTACTTGGCTAATGACTTACTCTGCCATGATGAAATACAGAGTTTTGCAGCAGAATCTTTGCATTCATGCATCTGTCACTCCTCAGAATATTATAGTTTGGTATTTTACATATGTCTGCAGATGTGAGTAGATTTCATTATATTGTGCATTTTGTTTGTTTGTGTAGCATTGGATGGTGGCCAGTTTTGTGAATCTCGAGCTACAGCAAGCAGTGTTGATTTTACATTTTATTGTTTGTTTGTGCAGCATTGGATGGTGGCCAGTTTTGTGAATCTCGAGCTACAGCAAGCAATGTTGATTTTACTATATGTTTGAGTGTCAGTAGAGAAATCAACATTAGACATCCCATAACTTTTGCCACCCGAGTAATTTCAGACCTAGTATTTTTCACTATTTGTGAACATTAGGAAAGTTTGAAACAGGTAATGCTCAGCACAAGTTTCATGTCTGTTTATCAGTGTTTTATTGAGATGAAAATGTGGAAATTTCTCACACTGAAAAATCTTAAATTTTTCCCTCTGCACATTGTTTTATCACATTTGCTTCTGATTTCAACCATGAAGCCAAATTTTTTTGCCATCTGGGAAATTAGATGAATTCGCAAATAAATTTGCCAGCTGGACTTTTTTTTTTTTGGGGGGGGGGGGGGTAATGATTTAACCTTGTCATTAAAATGGATTGACATCTGTGTTGTCTCCCCCTTATCATTGGCCAGGTTTTCTTGATTACTGTTTGTTCTTGTCTCTTTCCATGGCTCAATATATATTGTTTTTCTGTGTGAGGTTGGCAGCATTAGGAGAAGCCTTTTGACTGTGATTTTAACTGACAGAAAAAAAGGAGGCAGGATTTTGATTCTCTGTGATAGACTACTGCACAGGCCTAGAAGCTATTGGGTGTTGTATATAGATTTATTTCTTTATTAATTAGCAATTTTACTCCTTTTAATATTGAATTTGAACTTATTGTTGTTTGCCTATATAGGTATTTGCTTCATATCTTGCATTTTGTGGAATTGGTTTAAAAAATGCCCAGCTGTATGAGAAGTCACTGATAGAGAACAAACGAAGTCAGGTCAGTTTTCCAGTCATTTTTAACAAATTTTTTTAACAGTGTTAGTCAGTGTGATAAACTTGGCAAACTACCATGCTAGCCTTATGTTGCGTTTAAAGGCACAGGAAGGGTGTAAGATGTAAGAAGTCTGTGTGATATGATACTACTTTTTTATGCCTGACAAACAAAGAAAAGCATCATAGATTATTCCCAGTGTCGTTGTCTTAAGATCATCACCTTAACATTGACTGCAGAAAAATGAAGGTCATAAGGGAAGTCAACAACAAATTCTTCAGTCAGAAATTGTACATGATATTTTATTACATGACATGTATTTAGATCTCTCTCTGTCTCTCTGTCTGTCTGTCTGTCTGTCTGTCTCTCTCTCTCTCTCTGTATGTGTGTGGGTGGGTGGGGGGGTGGGTGGTGCAGACATGCACACACGTGATTACTATATTCATTATTATATGTAGCATATATATGAATTACACATGACAAATCAAGTTTTAAAAATCCTATATATAACTGACTCACACCTGAGTTGATGCCATCAACAGGTTTTGCTAGATCTGGCACGTGTGATTTTTGAGGAGCAGAGCAATGTGGCACATCTCATCCACAAAATCATGATGCATACACAGTCACTGCTGCAGTGTCAGAGATGCCAGGTCTTGCTTGTGGATGATGCTTCCAAGGTGAAAACTGAAGCCTACTGACAGAGTATTATGTCTGATAGAGTATGATCGAAAATTTATGTCTCTTATCTTGTATTTTTCATACTGTTATTGTAGGATCTTCCTGAAATTTCTATCTTGACTTCTTTGTGCCAAGTTCTGTGATACTGGAAAAAGGCATCAAGTAGGTCATGGTGGCATGCATGATTTCTTGGAAGCAGACTTATTGGCAGATGGCCACAAATTGTATCAAGCTTATACATAAGTATATATTTTTACAACAATTAAGAAGTGAATAGTCTCATAAAGGTTAACTACTTCAAGCATGGTCATCTTTTGCTAACATTTTTCACTTGTATATCTGCAAAGTTTTGTTTTTTTAAAAAAATTTTTGTTATAAGAACATCTCATTGGTTCCCCTTCCAGTGCTTTTGTACCGTTATAATCATAAACATAAGACAAAAGTATGTTCAAATAAAAGTCAAGCCCTTCACTGGAGCGTTCTATTATTGGTCTGTCTCACCCAGGGTCTGTTTTCCCAAGTGTTTGACCTACAGGCTTCAGACTTTGATAATGACAACACATACAACAGGGAAGGGTAAGTTCTTATTTCCTGCCTTTCTCACAAATATGTGAGTATTCATATCTCACCCATTTTGTCGGGTGTTGATTTTGTTTTATTGAATTGTAATCAGTTCATCATGTTTATTGACATTTTTTTTTTCATAAAATGCAGGGATCCATTTTGTTCTTGTTAATAACTTGGATGTTTTTTATCCTTCTCCATGACGTTTTAAGGTCTGCTGGGCCACGTTTCCCCATAAATATTGGAATCACAGGGCATGTGGCAGTGACAGGGGAGGTAATTTTTGTCTTTCATTTTCGTGATTTATGTGCTTCTGTTTTATTTTTCAGCAGAATTTTTTTCGTTTTTGTTTTTAAAGAAGTTATTTTGAATTATCTTAGAAAATGACATGATTAATCATTAGGATTGAAATAGTCTAAATTAAATGTTGCAGCATACATAGACTATTAAAATTAAAGGCACTTCTAGAAATGTAATAGTTATCCAGATATATGCACATAGACTATTAAAATTAAAGGCACTTCTAGAAATGTAATAGTTATCCAGATATATGCACCTACATCAACAGCAGAAGAAGAGGAAGTAGAAGACTTTTATAACACACTACAAATGACGATAGACCAGGTACGAAAAAATGATACTGTATTAATAAGGGACGATTTTAATGCACAGATTGGTACAGAAAGAGCAGAAGATGAAGGATATGTTTTGAGAAAATTTAGTATAGGACATAGAAATGAGGCAGGTGACATAGTTTCAAGTGGCGTTTTGCATAGAAAATGAGCTAATGGTCACTAACACACATTTTAGACAACATCCAAGAAGACTTTACACATGGACATCACCTGATGGGAAAACCAAGAATCAAATAGATTATATTTTACTGCAAAGAAGGTGGAGATCAAGTATAACATCATCAAAAACTCTACCAGGTGCTGATTGTGACATGGACCATGAGTTATTAATACCAGACGTCGAGATAAAGATAAAAAAGACGTGGGATCAAGACCACTCCACTTTGATCTTACAAAACTACCAGAACAATACATTATATTATAGAACCGAAGAACCATTTTGAGATACTGATGGCTGTACAAGAGGAGATGACACCTGATGAATTGGCTACACAGGCTAGAGGTATCTTAATAACAGCAGCTAAAAATATGGTTTCAGTAAAGAAAACACAAAAAGAATAAATGGATTACAACAAGCACATTAGAACTAATAAAACAAAGAAATGAACACAAAATAGAAAGTGAAAAATAACAACAGAGAGGAATATAAATCTTTAACAAAAGAAATAAGAAGAAACATAAAAGACATAAAAAACAATACATACAAGATTGTTGTGAAAGAATAGAAGGACGTCAGAAGTGTGAAAGAGATTGTGAAATGTTTAAAGATGTGAAGACATTGACAAGCAATGTCACACTTAAGCTAAATGTAATTGTGACGAGATGGGGAAGACCTTGACAGAGACAAAAGAAATTCTAGAAAGATGGAAGGAATATTGTAGAGGAATGTATGATACAAATGACTATGAAGGCAGAAATGAGCAGTGTGAGTTTTTATTGGAGGAAAAAGAACCTGAATCAACAAATGAAGACGTTTTATGGGCAATAAGGAATCTGGAAAATGGTAAATCACCAGCTAAACTTATTAAGACAGGAGGAAAGAAATAATCTGTCATGCATCATATAAAAAGATACGGCATTCAGGTATTTTGCCAAAAAAATGGAAAAGAACTATATTCATATCATTACCAAAAAAGGGTAACTTGAAGTTATGCACCAGCTACAGAACTACTGCCATGATTAGTCATGCCAGTAAAATTCTATTAAAAATCATAATGGGTAGACTTCATAAGAAAATAGAAGGAGAACTCAATATGATCAAGCTAGTTTTAGACAGGCAAGAGAAACAAGAGATCATATATTCAATATAAAATTAATAATAGAGAAATGCAGAGAGTTTAATGTGAATCTATATTTACCTTTTATAGACTTCAAAGGCATTTGTGCACAACACCAGAAACCTTTGGAAATAATGGAAAAAATTAGATTTCCAACACATGTGACACAATTAATATTCACTGCTGTATTTAGACCAACAGGCAGCAGTAAGAATAAATGGTGAAGCAAGAAGTTGGTTTAACATAAAACAAGGGATAATTTAGAGAAGACAGTCTTGGAAGGGTACATAATGGGAAAAAGAGTGAGAGGAAGACCAAGACGAAGATGGCTGCAAGACATCGTTGATGATTGCAAATGGATGCTTCAGCAGCAGGGCATCTTGCTTACAACTGAGAAGCTTACAGGAGAGCTGTTAGGGAGGCAAAGTTCCGCAAGGGACGCACAAATCACTGAGCATATATATATATAGAACTCCCAGAGATGATTATTGCTTAAGTAGCCTTCGCCTTTTTTTCTGCACCTGGGCAAGAGCAGAAAAAAAGGCGAAGGACAGGCATTTGTGGAAAACCCTTGTGGAAGCCCCATGTGCCCTGGGCACATAAGGTTCAGAGAGAGAGAGAGAGCCTGCAGATAATGCTCAGTTTGGTCAGTGTGAAAGTATAACATAGTGACAGCTCTGTGGCTAAACCCCAACTTATCGTATGATTATAAGATCAAAATTTTTAACTGGGGTTTAAGGAGTGGACCTAATTTCTTTTGATGATGCGGAAGGTTGTGCTTTGTGACTCTACATTTCCTGACTATATTTTGCAAATATTTAATGTTTGAGTTTGGGTGAAATCATGTATTCAGAAATAGTTCCAAGATTTATATTAAACATAGTATGTCGTCTTCTTGTCCTGTGATAACAGTCTCATTATTAGCTGGTAGAATGACAAGAACAAGAAGATGACAGTGACATAGATGGGTGAACAACATCAAGAAATGAATAGGAACCTGCTTGGTTGAGTGCACCACAAAGACAAGAAACAGACAAAGTGGAGATTCATTGTAGCCAACCTTCTGTGTGGAGACAGCATGAGATGATGATGATCTAGGAATCACCAGTTGGTTCCAGTTTCTGCTTCATCTGTTTTCATGGCTGTACAAGATCTAGGAATCTCCAAGCACATATTGCTGTTGGTTTCAATTTCTGCTTCATCTGTTTTCATGGCTGTACAAGATCTAGGAATCTCAAAGCACATATTGCTGTTGGTTCCAGTTTCTGCTTCATCTGTTTTCATGGCTGTACAAGATCTAGGAATCTCCAGTTGGTTCCACTTTCTATTTCATCTGCTTTCATGGCTGTACAAAATCTAGGAATCTCCAGTTGGTTCCAGTTTCTATTTCATCTGCTTTCATGGCTGTACAAAATCTAGGAATCTCCAGTTGGTTCCAGTTTCTGCTTCATCTGTTTTCATGGCTGTACAAGATCTAGGAATCTCTAGTTGGTTCCAGTTTCTATTTCATCTGTTTTCATGGCTGTACAAGATCTAGGAATCTCTAGTTGGTTCCAGTTTCTATTTCATCTGCTTTCATGGCTGTACAAAATCTAGGAATCTCTAGTTGGTTCCAGTTTCTATTTCATCTGTTTTCATGGCTGTACAAGATCTAGGAATCTCTAGTTGGTTCCAGTTTCTATTTCATCTGTTTTCATGGCTGTACAAGATCTAGGAATCTCCAAGCACATGTTGCTGTTGGTTCCAGTTTCTGCTTCATCTGTTTATTTATTATCCAAGACTCACAGGCATAAATTACAGGCTGAACATAGCACTGAGAAACACTATACTTATATGAGCAGTACATGATATACTTGGTGAGGCTGTTCCATTGGAGCACCCTTCATGCCATTATTCCTATCTGTGATCTATTGAGGAGAAATAATTACATTTCTTTAATTGAAAGACATAGTCACACAGGTAAATTTGGAAACAGCCCAGAAAAAAAAGAAGAGTGAGAATGAAGGAGAGAATGTGAGAGTGAATGAAAATGACATTGAAGGAGAGAGACTGGATGCTAGAATGTATGTTAGAAGGAGATAGGGGAATGAAAGGAACGGGGAGGGGGGAATAATTTGTAAAAACTGAGGCTGAGATGAGGGAAAAAAAAAAACAGAGGATGAATGAACGAATGAACAGACTTTATTTTCAGAGGGTTAAGAATTGGACATGCAGGCCTGTCTGACATTCTTAACCCTTTGAAAATAAAGTCTGTTTGTTCGTTCATTCACTCTTTTTTTTTTAACCATCTCATTCTCACTATTTACAAATTATTCCTCCCCCCTTTCCTGTCTCCCTTTCTTTCTCCCCTTCCCTTTTTCTCCTTTCCCCTCTCTCCTTCTGATGTGCATTCTAGCATTCAGTCTCTCTCCCTCAGTATCATTTTTTGTGCACTGTCACATTCTCTTTCTCTCATTCTCACTCTTTCTCTTTTGAGAGGTGAGAAAGATGATGAATAAAACTGATTTTATGAATTCTGTACCATTGTGGAACCCCAGACAGTGAGAAACCTAATCATCTGGCAAAAGAAGATGCTGAAATGAAACAGTGAAATGTGCCAGTCACTTTTACTAGAAAAAAGTAGAGGTTATGAACATCAAGACCTAATAATTATCGAACAGGTTATAATTTCCCTCCTCAGAACAGGATATAACTGACCCTGAAACTACATGGTTTTGGAAATTCAAGATTGACAGCTCTCCCCTGTGTACATTTGACTAGGTACCTGATATGTTGAAACATCTCCAAACTACACCAGCCATGAAACACTGCATTGTACATGCAGACCCAATGAAATAGCACAAGATGCTAAGCTCTGCAGTTCTATACATGAACTACAAAAGGCAATCCAACAAATCAGAGAGATGGAACTGCAAATTTAGACCATAAAAACATGTACAAAGAAATAAGAAACTGGTAATGTTTTAGTTTATAGGAAATGCAGCGGTTGTTATTTTTTTTTTCCTTATGTCTTCACACAGACTTTAAATATCCAGGATGCATACAAAGACCACAGATTTGATCCCTTGGTAGGTTTTTCTTATATTATCACATTTTAGATAGTACAGAATGATGCTTTTTTGAAAATTAGTGGTTCTTAATTTTTTTTTTTATGCCCTTTTATCACCTTTCCAGCTTGAGAACAACTGTGGATCCCTCATTAAAAATAAAGCAATAAATAGAACCCATATAATTCTAAGACTTTAAAAGAAAATTGAGCCAATTTATTTTGCTGGTTAGAAGACCCCTTTAAGAACCACTGTTGTAAGTGATGGTTTGAAACAGTGTTTGATAAATAAAAAAAGTCAATGAAATTGAGCTGGAGAGGCAACACAAATCTTATTTTAAAAAATATGAGAGAGACACGCAGTGAGAAGAGTGGGCATTGAAAATATTGTAACAACAGGAAAAATAGAGGAAAGAAGAGCCAGGGGAAGGCTGAGAGAAATTTACTGGATGGTGTGATGAGATCGTGTGAGAAGGGATAACCAAGTGAACTTAAGGCCTGCGTAAAGGATCGGGTACTACGGAGAACATAATAGCCAATGTCAGTCGGCATGGCGCCTGATGATGATGGTGACTGAAATTAAACCAGATGAGATTGCTTCTTAAAAATGGAGATTTTGTGATGGTTACTGATGTCCTCATCATTAGGTGCCCTGCTTGGAGGTGCTGGCAGTCTTGCTTCGTCACAGATCAAGATCTTCAGTACTTTCTGTCAACTCGCTGGTGACCTTCTGTAACGCCTTTACATTTAGACCATCCATGATCTAGTCTCCTGATCTTCTCTTGCTTCTCATGCCATTTGCTTTTCCAGTTGTTATGATGTTTTGAAGTCCCCGTTTTCTCATTGTTTTCAGTGAATGTTGATTGTTGTGTGGCTTTTAATCAAGGAGGAGTAATTTATGTAAAACTGTAATGCATTATTCATATCACTGCAGTGATTTTATTAAATAATTTGCTTATTATAAAGATATTTGTAAATCATCAATGCAAGATTTTTCTGTGAGATTTGAGATCTGGGAAGAACTTGTGAAAGACTGAGTCAGGTATAGAGCAACTCATCACAAGGGTGCAGTATCTTTTGTGGAAGAAAAGAGGACCAAACATGAAATTAGAAAATACAGGTGCAAGGACACTGGATCTTACAGCACAAATATTGCCTGTTATTATCTGATCGTGCAATGGAGACGTTCTTTGGTTAAGACAAAAGCGTCATTTTTAAAACTAAATGAGATGCCCAAGGCCTGCCCTGCACATTGAGTGCCGGGGGCATTGGTCTACATTTCATTATGGGTGGACCCGGTATTGCAGTACTACCAGGTCATGGCTGTTGTTTTCATTTAAAAAAAGAATTTGCCTGTTATTACGCAGATCTAGAGTCATACATGAGAGGAGTTGCACAACAAGATGATGCTTGATAAAATCCCAGCATTTGATAACTGCTTCAAAGCCATCTCTTTAGATGAAAAGAGCCAATATTTTGGTTATTATATACTTTCTTATTATGTACATACATTTGACACATGCTGGATAGTGTTTATGAATTTGTCTTCTTCACTGAGTTAATTTTGTTGCAGGTTGATGATGGTTCAGATTTCCGCACACAGTCTATCTTGTGTATACCAATAAAAAATGCCCAAGGAAAAGTAATAGGAGTCAGCCAGCTTGTAAACAAAATAGATGGATCAACCTTCAACAAAAATGATGAAAATTTGTTTGAGGTTTGTTGTTTTGTTCCATTTAAGAACAAGTGGTCAGTAGGCATAGCTCAAAGAACATGTTAATTTTGGCTGATCTCACTCTTGTAGTAGTAAGGACAAGGTGAAGTTATCACATGATGTAACAGTAGATCTAAACATAAAATTATGTGGACACTTTAAGATTGTGTGCACACCTAATGTAGACTTTTAGATATATTGTAGATCTGAGGTGAAATACTTGGTGCATTTCATTATATTAGATACACAGTCTGTCTCATAAGCCAAACTTGCAATCATTAGCTTTTTTTAAGAGGTACATGTAGTTAATGCAGATCTTAGAGGAGGGGCTGTAGATGATATTGGTAAACTGGAAAGTTTTCAAATAAAACTTACAAATGATGCAGTGTTGTTTATGTAAAAAGATGAACTCTTTACAACATAGTAAATTGTTTTTGAAAAACTGTCTTACATGACATCAGGACTCTTTTCAGAGGATGAAGCATTGATAAGCTGTGTTATCAGAAAAACAAGTGAAGCTGTACTGGTGATTGGTGAAAATTTTGTTGAATCAGAGGTGATAAGCATGCAGCAAAACTGGAACAACACAGATGCAGACTGAGACATGGAGAGAATTTGTTACTGCCTCGCAAGACACCACAAGGCATACTGGACGTGATAATGCTTGGTCGATTGTCATTCAAGGACTTTGATTCTGAAGATGATGTACATGCATTGACATCACTGTCCTTAGATGAATAAATTGAAATTTTGAAGAAAATGTTGTATGTAAGAAACTAATGGATCACCTCAGTAACTTCAGCATTGATTCAAAAAATGTGTTCATTTCCTGTGAAGATTACTAGGTTCATGTGTATTCCAGGCTTTTGCCATTTTTTGTGGCATGGGCATCAGTAATACTCAGATGTATGAGACAGCAGTGAGGGCAATTGCCAAGCAGCGGGTAGCTCTGGAAGTAATGTCTTATCATGCAATAGCTCCAGAAGAGGATGCTCAGAGGCTGAAAGTAGGTTTTGCAGTGCTGTTTTTTTGTCCTTTTATTTTAGGATTAATTTTCATAAAACAGTAAAGATGTTTGCAACAGTTTTTGGAATATACATAGTTGTAGCATTGGACAGAATAAATAATTACATCTTTAACAGCATAAATTGCTACAGCTTATGGCAGCATAATTAGCTATAACTTTTGGCAAAATAAATAGTTATGACATTTGGTAGCATAATTAGCTATAACTTGTGGCAAAATAAATGCAAATGATTCCTGATGAGTAAAATCAACACACATAAATTTGTATTTGTGTAAGAAATTTCTGACAGACAAAGTTTGCAAAAAGTGGCATTGCAAAACAGTAGAAATACATGCAAAAGTCAGGTCAGCGCAAGGTAAGTGAGTACACCTCAGAAAGACAGAATCATCAACTTTCTGTGATTCTTTTACAGCTGGGAGGTGAAGCGTTGGTCAGCACAGTGTATACATATGCCTCTCGGCTGATGGCTGAACTTTATGATGCTGTGAAAGCAGTATGCATTTAATATAAATTGAACTCTGAATTATGAATTTTTAATCTTTTCCTGGGCTAGCAATATGCAATATGATACTCTCTCAACAGGATGCTCTTGCTTGTTATAGAGAAACATATAATAAAACTAAGAAACAAACTGTATAAAATCAAAACTTGATATCTTTCTGAAGAACACTGTGCCTGCTAAATCATTAATAATTGTCAGTGCCTAAGTGGTTCCTACCAGCTATTTTTCAAACCTCATTAGAAGAGAAATTGATGCTGTCACTTTATCGTCCCCATCATCTGGTAACTTATTTTTATTTAGTGCCACAAACATTTTTCAGGACCATTATGTGACTTTCTCATGTGGGTTAAATTGGACAGAAGTCTCAAACCTTTAGCAAGTTAGCAAACATATGGAAATTTCCTGTTTTCCATACAAACCTTAAGATCAGAATAAATTCAGAATCTATTATATGCAGACTAAACATAGAGAACCAATAGGAGAATTGAATTAGATTGGGAGGATTTGAAGGAAGATGCCTTAGGAAAATTCTAAGAATACACTAGGAAGAGTGCATGACAAACAAGGAATGAACAGGCACTGAGAACATTACTAAAGATGTCAAAAGACAAAGATGGAAATGCCTGGGCCATGTCCTATGAATGGAAAAAAGCAAGACACCCCTTTACTGCCTTGACTTGGACACCTCAAGTAACTGAAAACAGGGCAAGCCATTAGGAACATGAAAACACACTACAAGAAGAACTAAAGAAAATAAGAAAGGCATGATGTGAGGTATCCTGACTTGCTCAAAGTAGAATTGGGTGGGGAACCTTTATTGATGCCTTATGCTCCATTACAAGTACAGAGGAGTTATGGTGATTATGTGGCTTTCCACTGTGTACCCATACAAACATTTTGCTTTTACATTTCAATGCAGCTTTCAGTAAATTACGTGAGATGGGTCTTATCTTTAGTTATTGTGTTATATGTTTTAATGTAAGAACTTTATTTTGTTGAGAGTGTAGATTTGGCCATTTATATTCTTCTGTTAATGTCTGTTTCGCATCTGCCATCATCTGTTACTGTATGTCTCATATATATGAATTTTATCACTTGTTTTAATGTGTCTCCATTTATATTTATGTTTACAGTTGGGTTTTGTTCTTTCTTGCTGTTTTTAATAATGAGTGAGAAAAAAGACTGTCGGCTTGCAGATTCACTTCAGTTGTCTCGGAGATGAAATTGAGAATAATACAGAAGTGTGAAGGCAGACAAATGCATGTTAATAAGGTTTCATGGTAACAGTGGTGAAAACTTGTGAAGGATGCAGCACACATTAAACAAGAAACTGTAAAAGTAATGGCAGACATGAAATTAATGATAATAACAAAGAAACATGAAAGTCAAACTGTTCATGCAGTTCTTTAGTACAGCATGTTTGGTGTGTTTTTGGTTTTTTCGTGTTTGTTACATAAGGCAGGTTGATTTTTTTTTTTGGTGGGGTAAGTGCCAGGTGGGTCAGAGGCGCCTTAAAACCTCTCGCTCCCGCTGCTTTGCGGGTAGGACAGGGAGTCCAAAGGCTAGCGGAGAGTCCGTACACAAACCGACAGAAGGCAACGGGAAACCACTGTTGTAGTTCCCAAGAACAGTTATGCTTGAACAGAATAATCGATTCATCATGAACGACGTTAATGGATGTTCCTCTGGAACAGCCTCGTCCGGTAGGACAGCTCACGAGCCACAGGTAAGGCCAGATTGTCATCAAGCTACTGGTGGCAAAACTAACAAGTTCAGAATAGCAACATGGAATGTTAGAACTTTATTCCAGGCTGGAAAATTAGAAAATGTAAAGATGGAAATGGAAAGGATGAAGATCAACATATTAGGAATGAGTGAAGTTAGATGGACAGGTGCAGGGAAGATAAAATCAGATAAATATACAATAATATATTCAGGAAGTGAGAAACATGAACGAGGAGTAGGAATTATATTTGATGAACAAACGGCAAGGACAATTGTAGGATATTTGAACATCTCGGACAGAGTCCTGCTAGCCCAACTGAAAGGACAACCAATAAACATAAATATTATACAAGTGTACGCTCCAACATCTGAAAGCTCTGAAGAAGATGTACAGCTATTTTATAATGACATAGAGACAGCACTAAAACACACAAAGTCACATGAAGTTACCATAGTCATGGGAGATTTTAATGCCAAAGTTGGTAAAGGAAGAACTTCAGACATCGTTGGTGACTATGGACTGGGGGAGAGGAATGACAGAGGTTATAAATTAATTGAATGGGCAAGAATACACTGCATGGTTGTAGGAAACGCCTGGTTTAAACAACATCCTTGAAGACTGGCAACGTGGTGCAGCCCAGACAAAAAGACTTTTAACTAGATAGACTACATATTAATCAACAAACGATTCCGCAATGCATTACTGACAACAAAAACCATGCCAGGAGCTGACTGTGGAAAAGTTAGAATAAAACTAAAGAAAGCATGCATAAAAGTGAGAAACATCAAACTGAATACAGAACTTCTTAAAAATGACCAAGAACTGCGAGAACAATACAAAGTTATTATAACAAATAGATACAATGCAAAGGCAAAGATAAATAGTATAGATGAACAATGGGAAATGTTAAGAGATTCTATCCACCAAACTGTTAAGGAGATAATACCACCAAAAAAGAAGCCCCTAAAAATAAATGGATGACAGACGACATCTTAGGACTGATGGACAAGAGGAAGAGGAGTAAAAATAACGAGGAAAAATATAGCAAGATAAATAAAGAAATAAGACACAAATGCAGAGAAGCAAAAGAAGTGTGGTTAAATGAGCAGTGCAGACATACAGAGGACTCTCATATTAAAGACAGCAAAAACATGCACAAACGAATTAGTGAACTCACAGGCAGGAAAACAAAATATACCACAGGATGCCTGAAATCGAAAGAAGGTAAAATGTTAATGGGAAAAGAGGACATTGTGGACAGAGTATATCGGTGAGCTAGATGAAGGAGAAAGACCAGAATTAACACCAGATACTGAAAACTGTGAGGGACTACCAGTACTTGAAGATGAAATCATAGATGCCATCAAACACATGAAGAAAGGAAAAGTGACTGGGCCTGATAATATAACAATAGAAAAAATAGAGGCACTAGAGGAGACAGGAATAAAAATAATAACCAAGTTACTGAATGACATTTACAATAGTGGTTATATGCACAGTGACCTGATTAAATCCACGTTCATAGCACTACCAAAGAAACCAGGTGCAAAGGAATGTGATGACCACCGGACTATCTGCCTCTCATGTCACATAACGAAGCTACTTCTGAGAATAATTATGAGAAGAACAAGGAAAAAGATAAAAATAGAAATAGCAGATGAACAGTTTGGATTTGTTGAAGGAAGGGGAACACACAATGCCATTTATGCTTTACGAACACTAACAGAAAGAGCTTTAGAAGTACAGAAAGATCTCTACTTATGCTTCATTGATTACACCAAGGCATTTGACAAGGTGAAACATAATGAAATTATTAAAATGCTTGAAGACATCAGTATAGACAGCAAAGACCTGAGGATTGTAAAACATCTATACTGGCAGCAAGAAGCAGCAGTTCGAGTTGAAAATAGAATTGGAAATATCAACCTATAAAGCAAGGGGTGCGACAAGGATGTGTACTATCTCCAGACCTTTTTTCTCTCTATAGTGAGAATACTCTAAGAACAATCATTACAGAACCAGGTATAAAAATTGGAGGACACAATATTAACAACCTTCGGTATGCTGACGACACAGTACTGATAGCTGAGAACCAACAAGATCTGCAAAATCTCTTGGATAAAGTCGCCAAAGAAAGTGAACAGAAAGGCCTTACTTTGAACATCAAAAAGACAGAGACTATGGTTATATCTAAGAAACAGAATCCACCAGCATGCAGTATTAAATTAAACGGAACTATTCTAAAGTTTGTGCAGAAATTCAAATACCTTGGAGCAGTAATAACTTCAGATGGGAAATGCAGAACAGAAATTAGGAACAGAATAGGCCAAGCAAAGACTGCATTTCAGAGAATGAGAAACATATTAGCTAACACATCTTTATCAATGAATGTTAGAAAACGAGTCCTAAAATGCTATATTGAACCTATCTTGTTATATGGAAGTGAATCATGGACAATAGGCAAGTCTGCACAAAAATCATTGGAAGCAGCAGAAATGTGGTTTATTAGAAGAATGTTGCGAATCCCCTGAACAACAAAAATAACTAATGAAGAATGTATGAGAAGAGCTGGAGAGACAAAAAACCTTGTGAAAAAGATAAGAGAGAGACAGTGTACTTTCATAGGACATGCAATGAGAAGAGGGGACATTGAAAATATTATAACAACAGGAAAAATAGAAGGAAGAAGATCAAGAGGAATACCAAGAGAAATGATACTGGACAGTCTGACGGGATGGTGTGAGAGGAGATCACCAACTGAACTGATGGCCTGCATGAAGGATTGTGTACTCTGGAGAAGCATAATAGCCAACGCCAGATGGCACGGCACATGATGATGATGATTTGGGGGGGGTGATGTAAATCTAACATACATAAAAAATGACTTACATAAGGGGTTGTGGCACCTATTAAGTTGGGAACTATCTCTAGTCAGTCAGACAGAAGTGCTATGGGTTGTTCATGTTTGGCAGAATAAATAGTTACAGCATATAGTGGCACATATGGTAAAAAAAAAAGGTAAAGGTAATCCTATCATGGCTTAGAGGCACATAGGGATATGGTGTTAGTGCCCATATTTTACTTGACCTGTCAGCACACTAGAGGGTGATATGGTCAGCATCACGCCTGGCCACCTTTCCTTCCCCAACTCCAGAAGAAGTTGGATACCCATTTCTACAGCTAGGTGACTGGGGTACCTCTGGCCGGATTCGAACCCCTGACCTTCGCCATTAGAGACCAGTGCACTAACCACTTCGCCACTCAGACACCCAGTGGCACATATAGCTAAAACTTTTGGCAGCGTAAATCGTTACTTGGACAAAATGAAGGTAAGATGTTCACTTTTGGCAAAATATTTTGACTGCTTGAGCCAGATCACAGATCATTTTTCCTTACTTTGCTTTTTCCCCACTTTATGAAGTAGTGTGTCTTTGACATGAGGTGGATGATTTGAGATCTTTTTTTAACTTTTTATTATTTGTTTCTTCTCAACAGAAATTATTAATCCCATCCTGTTTGTATTTTAACCTGCTGGACTACAAGTTTAATGACTTCTGTCTGGATGATGATAATACTCTG
The DNA here is from genome assembly GCA_009760885.1 of Achatina immaculata. Taxonomy (NCBI): domain Eukaryota; kingdom Metazoa; phylum Mollusca; class Gastropoda; order Stylommatophora; family Achatinidae; genus Lissachatina; species Lissachatina immaculata. The sequence continues at coordinate 28,892,209 of CM019719.1, read as the reverse complement.
AGGGCCACAATAAGAATGTTCATGGACCTGGACTTGCTGGAGAACTTTCGGGTAGATTATGAGGTCAGTTGCTCGAGCAGACAGTCTCTTGTATCATTCTTTTTTGTGCTTTTTGAGACCGTTAGTGTGACTTGTGACTTTTAGTGTGTGTTTTTTTTTTTACTTTTAATGTGTGACTAGAGATGTGGTTCATATTCATTTTCAGTTTCTTTTTTCTAGTTTTACTGTGAGATGTTGTATGCAGCAAAATAAAATAGTACTATAAAAAAGTTAAAGAAAGAAATTGAAAAGGAGAAGATGGTTATGCTAGAGACAACAACTTATTTGTGGATCATCAAACAAGAGATGATAATTTACTTACAGGGGCAGTAGACCAAACCAGAACAAGGAGATGATAACTTATTTATAGGTATATTAAACCCAACCAGACCAAGGAGATTATAATTTATTTATAGAGATTTTAAACCTAGCCAGACCAAGGAGATTATAATTTATTTATAGAGATATTAAACCCAGCCAGACCAAGGAGATTATAACTTATTTATAGGGATATTAAACCCAACCAGACCAAGGAGATTATAACTTATTTATAGGGATATTAAACCCAACCAGACCAAGGAGATTATAACTTATTTATAGGGATATTAAACTCAACCAGACCAAGGAGATTATAAATTATTTATAGGGATATTAAACTCAGCCAGACTTGTAATTTATTTGTAGGGACATCAAACCTAACCAGGCGGAAGAGATTGTAATTTATTTATAGGTACATCAAACCTAACCAGACCTAGGAGATTATAATTTACTTATAGGAACATCAAACCAAATTAGACGAAGGAGATGATAATTAATTAAAAGGGGCAGCAGAATCAAACCAGTCTTGTTTTCTTTCTCTGTGGAATTCTTTGCATCCGATGCTGTGAAGGTGTTGAGGCAGAGCATTGTGTTGGCTTGGGAGCAGGTTTTGAGGGCTATTTTTTCAGTCCCTAGGTGCAGCTGAACAGCAGGGGTTGTGCAATACCTCTTTAGCAGACTCCATCACCATATGGATTATGGCAGTTCCTGTCCTGTTAACTAGGCTAGGTCAGTTACCGTGGGTACCAATGGAAAAATGGGACAGGATTTTGGTTAGCTTTGGTGTGCCAGCTCTGACACTTAACATGTCAGCTGTGGGTCGTGATGTCCAAAACACATTAAACCAGACCAAGGAGATAATAACTTATTTAAAGGGACAGCAGATTAAACCAGGCTAAGAAGATAATAACTTATTTAAAGGGATAGCAGATTAAACCAGACCAAGAAGATGATGAAAAAAAACAAGGAGATAATAAATTTTTCAAAAGGGCAGTAGATAAAAACCAGAGCAGGTAAATGATACAGTAATTTACTTATAGGGAACAATAAAACAGTTCAAGCCAAGATGTTCAAAATGATGTTAGCTAGTTTTAGATGATGACAAACTAGAGCAAGGTAAGACCATAACCTACCACCCTGCAGTGTTACTGGATACGGGTTGTTTTCTTTCATCCTACTCAGCAGACCAGGAATCATTGTGGTTCCCATGCTGGTGGAGCATTCAGAGAAGACTGCTTCATAGGTTCACCATGGATATTAACATGACCATAATTAACACCTTTTCTATGACATCATACTTGTTTTCAAAAGCTTTTTATCATCTTCCCATTCCAACATATGCCTGTGAGACCTGGACACTTAACAAAACAGCTGAGAAACACGTAAATGCCTTTGAATGTAAATGCTACAGAAGAGTCCTTCAAATATCATGGACACAGAAAAAGAACAAATATATCCATACTACAAGAACTTAATATTGAAGAAGGCTGGCTAGTAAAGAGGATTAAACAGAGAAAACTTAAATATTTTGGACACATTAAACATCATGATAATTTAGAGAAGACTAATGGGAAAAAGAAAGAGAGGAAGACCAAGTCAAAGATGGCTGCAAGACATCGTTGGTAATCTGCAAATGGATGCATCAGCAGGAGGGCATCTTGCTTACAACTGAGAGACCTACAGGAGAGCTGTTAGGGAGGCAAAGTTCCACAAGAGACATGCAAATGACTGACTGAGATCATCATCTGACCAACAGTCAGTTTGCTATAAGGTTAAACATTATACATTGAAGAGAAAGATGTACAAGTGCAGGAAAATAATGAATGTCATTTGTTGAAAACTGGCTGCTTGTTTTTTTTTAATTTTCATTTCCTGTCAGATTAACTTTTATGCAAAATTTCTGACAGATTTTTTATTCAAACAAACAGTAGATTAAATACAGGATCACAAATTCAAAGGTTATAGAGTTTTTAATTAGTGAAAATTTTTAAGTGCTAGAAAAATACATCCATTTTAATTTACCCTTTTATGGTTCAGAATTGTTCTGAGATGAACTTTTTTAGTTATTACTTTCAGTCATAGATAGATAAAATGTTACTTAGTCAAAAATTCTTTGTCTATGCATAAGATATTTTACAAGGTGCTATTACTTATCAGGTGTTCTGTCGGTGGACACTAAGTGTAAAGAAGAATTATCGTAATGTGACATATCACAACTGGAGACATGCCTTCAATGTGACCCAGACTATGTTCTGTATGTTGAAGGTGAGTCGTTAACATTTCATTCTCGTTCTGCATGCTCAGAGATGAGCAGTGTGGTGAAAATAGACCTTGGTTTGTTAGAAATGGCCCAATAGACCAGTGGTTTCCAACCTTCTTTTAGCTGATTGTCATCAGATTCTTTCAGTCAGTTGGCTCTGATGCCCTCCTGCCAATCTCTTTTCCATCACCACCTCCCTTTGTCTTCCCACCACTTGGATGGGGATGCTAGCATCCATCTTAGAAACCACAGATCTAGACAGACTTAGTGAGAAAAAACTTAGTTTTGCTGTTAAAGTGAGTCCAGGAAATGAGAAGAAAATTCACTGCATCACTCAAAAAAAATAGAATCAGCAGCTGTTCCAAGCAAAAGTTATTGTTCAAAGTGAAAATGTTCATTCACAACCTGAGTTGTTAAACTTTTTTCTGTCACACTTCACTGATAAGCAGTCATAGCTTACAGTTATGATTATTGCTTACAAAATTGGTTTCGCTGAAATGTTGCAAGAGTGAGTGAAAGTTTGAATTTACAAATTGCACAAAACTTTTATTTAGTACAGAAAAAAATAATACCCCTAATTTTTCAGTATATTTCCCTTGCTTCGCCATGCATTTGCACTGCCTGTGAACCAGTGCTTGAATTTTCAGTAAGAAAGAACCTTTTGTCCTGATTTATCAGCCATTTGTGCACCAAGTCATGCACCTCTGTGTTAGTTGAAAACCTTTTACCACCAAGATGTTTTTATAAGGGACCAAACAGGGGAGGTCACTTGGGGCCAAATCCAGGGAATAAGGGGGATGCAGCAGTATTTCATGGTGTATGCACAAGGGGTTCAGACCTTTGGTGGACAAGAATTGGGTAACAGAATGCACTTCTTCCATGGAGCATGTCCGCAAACGTAGTTGCCATTTTAACCTGCATTATTCTTGGCTTGATGTTTTGCAGTGATGGCCCCATCTTCCTACTGATGTCACTGACTATGATGCTAATAGATGACACTATTAAAGGATTTCTGGCTGCTCTCCTTCAGAAATTTTATTCACATTTTCTAACTTTCATTTGATTCACCCTCTCATTAATCCTATATAAAAAAAAAGCTGTATTTCATTTTTAAGTATTTTTAATCCCGTTTATTTACATACTTGTGATTGAAATTCTGCCACAGGTAGGGCAGATGAATAACATCCTGACAAATGTGGAGCAACTGGCTCTGATGGTGGCCTGTTTGTGCCATGACCTGGATCACAGGGGAACAAACAACCAGTTTCAGCAGAAGTATATTCATTCATTTAAAATGTTCTTCCATTGTTTACATACAACAGTTTAGACAAATTACTGTCAAAGTTTTGTTCAGCATGCTATTATGTGTAAACTGATCAGAGTCAGACCTTCCAGTTTATCTGTTTTTGTGTTCCTAATCCACCAAATTTCCTTGCCTTTACACATAGTTTAATAGCAAATCTTTAACTTCCAAATATTAATGTCCCTTCACACCATTTGTATCTGATAAATATATTACATATCACATTATCTCTTTATCTGTAGCTTAATATTTTTTCATTATATTCTATATTAATTTTATACTAGTTATTTATAGTTGTATTTCTTTTGCTTCTTATTTCTTTGTTTCAGTATATTTTTTTCTGGTTATTTCTGGTCTTTTCTTTCAAAATCAGCTCTTCTTTCGTCCATCATTTTCTGCATTTGTTGTTGTCATTCATCTCTTCATTGCTGTTTCCTTTCTCATAATTATTTTTATTGTTCTTTGATAAATACAGTCTCTTCAGTGTTTTGTATTTTTACTTTAGCATATTTATCTGTTACTTTAGTGTTATTGTCATCTTTTTTTTCTAAAAATCAGTTTTACTCTTTTTTTTTTTTAATTAAACAATTTTTAGTGCAGGTCTTTTGTTTCTTTTTAACTTTACTTGTATTTGGCAACATATTGGATCACAATCTCTGTTACTGCCTGTACCTTATTGTTTTTTATGCCTGTAGCACATTAAGACATTTCTTGTTAATGAGAATGTAGCAGAATGTAGAAAAAAATCATTGTAGAACTTCCAAAGAGACAGTTAGCTTCCACTGAGTTTTATTATGAGAAGTAATAATGGTGGAGCACAGAATACAATCAAATAAAGCATCATGATAGATCAACAGTTAGCTTCCACTGAGTTTTATTATGAGAAGTAATAATGGTGGAGCACAGAGTACAATCAAATAAAGCATCATGATAGGTCAACAGTTAGCTTCCACTGAGTTTTATTATGAGAAGTAATAATGGTGGAGCACAGAGTACAATCAAATAAAGCATCATAATAGGTCAACAGTTAGCTTCCACTGAGTTTTATTATGAGAAGTAATAATGGTGGAGCACAGAGTACAATCAAATAAAGCATCATAATAGGTCAACAGTTAGCTTCCACTGAGTTTTATTATGAGAAGTAATAATGGTGGAGCACAGAGTACAATCAAATAAAGCATCATAATAGGTCAACAGTTAGCTTCCACTGAGTTTTATTATGAGAAGTAATAATGGTGGAGCACAGAGTACAATCAAATAAAGCATCATAATAGGTCAACAGTTAGCTTCCACTGAGTTTTATTATGAGAAGTAATAATGGTGGAGCACAGAGTACAATCAAATAAAGCATCATAATAGGTCAACAGTGACATCAGGATCACTGAAAACAGTGGTGGAAACACAAAGGTAACAGCAGTATATATATATATGTATATTCATGACAACTCAAGTCAGACTGGTCACATTTCTTTGTCCCTCCACTTCTTGGTCAGGTTGTTCAGATATTTTTTTCTTTCTGTAGCCTTCTCTTTCTGTTTTTTTCCCCCCTTCTTGAGTTTTCCAGTGATGGCCAAATTTTCTAACTTCAGTCAACTCATCTTCAGTTTAAAATTTGTAAAAAAAAAAAAGTATTACAATAATATATTTCCTCATTAATGATCACACTTGGTTACACATTTGTGAAGCTGAATTAGTGAATCTTTTATGATATATTTCTGTGAACAGTGCATCAAGAGTTTTTGAAATGTCACTCTTGTTAAATTTTTTTTTTCTTCAGAACAATGAGTCCACTAGCAGAGCTTTATAGCACCTCCACAATGGAGCATCACCATTTTGATCAGTGTATTATGATTTTGTCTACAAAGGTATGTTTCCTTAATGAGGTTTGGTCTAATGTATTTATTATCACATGAATAACTGACATGTTCAGACCGTAAAGTCCTTTATCTACTGTTTTATGTTATGCTAGTAATGGGTCGGGTGTCTGAGTAACAAAGTGGTTAGTGCACTGGTCTCTCGTGGCGAAGGTCAGGGGGTTCAAATCCGGTCGGAGGCACCCCAGTCACCCAGCTGTAGAAATGGGTACCCAACTTCTTCTGGAGTTGAGGATGGAAAGGCGGCCAGGTATGATACTGACCATATCACCCTTTAGTGTGTTGACAGGTCAAGGAAAATATGGGCACTAACACTTTATCCCTATGGCATGACAGGAATACCTTTACTTTTTTTTTTTTTTTAATGGGTCACATTTCAGATTATATTTTGAAAAATTCAGGCAGTGAATGTTAAAAGTATAATGATGTGGATGCATGTATGTGTTATAGTTAAGGAAAAATTACTTGGTTATGAATACGTTATGGATGATTTAGTGAAAGAGTTAGCAGGAGTTGCTTTCATCTGTTGTTATTGCACATAGCATTCTTATAGTTCCTTCTTTGTTCTCAGATTGATACATTGTTGCGTCTCCCTCATTACTGTATGTATGATGGCTCTCTAAAACTGGAAGATAGGTCATCAGGAGAGCCTGTTTGATAAAGAGAAGGTCACCTGAGGCAGTTAGCATGACCTTAGATATACATTTATAAGAAGAATCTTCTTGCAGGTCTTCTGAAACCCATCCCTGTACAGAAGCATTTGCTGCACTGTGCATTATAATATCAGGGCAGAGTTCTAAGTATTGAATTTTTGGCATTAGCAAATTTATGGATTACCAATAACTTCGTCAGAGAAGGCCAAAGAATGTGAACAGAGAGGAAGTATGTGCATTGAAAACATATCAAGAGAAAAAAAAATATTTGGTAGAAGTATTGGTGATATGGCAGTGATTAATTACAATGGCAACTGCATACTTTTTCAGCAGCAGCAGAAAAATCAGTTAAATCAATGGGCTAGACAATGCTCAGTAAAGAGAAACCAATGGAGACACACCAGACAGCAGAAAACATCAGTATTAGCTGGCAACACAGAATGGAATATTCATAAAGCTCAAATGGTTTGCCCAAGTGCTTTTCAGTAAAAAGCTTTATGAGGATGTGGAAGATATATACAAAGCTATTGATTATATACACAAAGCTATTGATTATATACACAAAGCTATTGATTATATACACAAAGCTATTGATTATATATACAAAGCTATTGATTTTAATGAAAATGTCCACATTAGAGTCTGAAAATGGATGCAAAGGAAAAGAAATGAAACATTCAGGAAAAACAGAGTTAGGAGTAAAAGTTGTTTCATGTGTTTGTTGATATCAAATATTAATGGATTTTTTTGGGGGTCTTTAATAATAAGTTGATGAATCTTTTGTGTAAATACACCTTAATATTTGTATGTTTCTTTTTTTTTTTTTTTCTTCACCATTGTGAATATGCACAACTGCAGAGTAATATTTTTAGAAAGAGTTTGTTTTCCTGTCTTCTCTCCGATATTGAGAATTTTCTGCCAGTTTGATGTGTTTGTTCTTGCTGAATGTGATCAGGTGTGCTGTATATCCAACAGGGCAGTGACATTTTGCGCAATTTGTCTCAGGATGTATATGGACAAGTCCTTGCACTGTTAGAAGCTGCCATATTGGCCACAGATCTAGCCTTGTATTTCAGGTATTGTTCTCTTTTCTATATTAACTAATGGAGGAGAATGTTTCCTGTTGTCATTTACAATGTTCATGTTACTTTGTTTTGATGTTTGTAACATTATAGAAACATAGATGCCAAATAGCTATGATTGCAGCTTTGTAAAGTCCTCCAGCATAGATATTTGATTGTCCTTTTAAAGCTACATACAGTCACCAGTGTCATTGCCTTTCACTCCCATGAGAGCATAATCCACAGATAAAGGCTCTCCAGTCATCCTTGTTCTTGGTTTTATTCTCTGCTTCCTTCCATGTGCATCCCTTGTCTCTGAGCATTGTCAACATACCACCATGCTCTAGTACTCATTTGGAATGTTGGTTCTGCAGCTTCCCTACAGCATCATGAGCTGTGTTGCCAGAGTTTTTCCCTTTTCCAAGACAAGAGTTTTCTGGTTTTTCTCTTTTTGTTTCTGTAATGCTAAAAATTTTTCCAAGGGAATAAGTCATTGGCCTATCCCCCAACCTCCTTAGTTGCTTCTTACGGTATTTGAGGAAGGTGACAGTGGTCATATTATTTTCTCCCAAGTCTTAGATCTGGCCGCGGTAACCACACAAGCGAGATTGTCACAGTAGACATTTTATATTGTTGTGATTTTAAGCTAAGGAAAATTCAGCAAGTACTGGCACAGATTTTCCTGTTTATGTTACTGTTATTCTTCTTCTTCTTCATACACATTGTCTGTCTATATCTGCAGTCCTGTCTCTTGGATAAATTTCACTGTTTTTTTGTAATTCATGTATGGAACCTGTAGAGCTTATCTTTAGTGGTATTACTGATCCAGTAATTACTTCTCAGTGTCTTGTAGTTGGTGCAGTTTTGGAGGATATGTTCCACAGTTTGGGGCACCTGGGCACATGTACAAAGATTAGTAGTACCAACCTTAAACTTTGTATACATATGACTTCAGAGTTGGCTGTGTCCTGTTCAGAGATGGAAAATGGTGACTTGTTCCTTTTTGTTAACATGTGATAGTCATCATGTGGTAGTAGGTTCTAAGGACTGCAAACGCGCCTCAAACAGCCTCTGGCAGTCAAGTCCAGCTCCTGGCCTTCCCGTGGCAGAACTGTTTAAACTGACAGGAGAAGGGGCGAGGGCGAATATCTGGCGCCTGAAAACCAGTTACTTAGGGTAGATGAGTGGCACGTTTGGTAGCTCATCTGCCACTGTTGGCGAGATTTTCAGCTGCCGTGTGTGGAGCGGTGCTCCTCCCGGCCAATGAAGAAATTTGCAAATGAGGTTGCCGCGCAGCATCACTGCGGAAAAGGTGGTAGAAAATATAAAGCGAAGCAAACAGTCAAATCACGGCTCCTCTGATCTGGAGGTCAGCCACGTCCTGAGTGCAGTCATATCGAGTGAAATGCATGAACCGCCTTGTCCCAGAGGTTAAGACACTGCTGGTGAGACTCTTCAAATGCCGCACGTGGAGTGAAGTTCCTCCCGGTCAAGGAAGAAATGCGGAAAAGAAATAAAGGTTGCTGTGCAGCGCCGATGGAAAAAGGTGGTGGAAAGTGAAGTTTAACTGATATGCCCAGTAGTATCGCTACGAGAGCTATACCACGGCACCTCTGCTCTAGAGGCCGCCCACGTCTGAAATACACCTACACTGGTGAAATATGCCTAAACCGGCACACACCAGGGGTGGAACTTGATGGCTAGACATGTCATGCCACCTCCGCTCTAGAGGTCGGTAACGCCTGATATACACCCATAATGGTGAATTTTGCCTAAACCAGCTCATACCAGGGGTGAATCTTGAAGGCTATGCATGTCACAGTACCTCTGCTCTAGAGGTCGGTCTCGTCCCAAACACGCCCATACTGGGATAATGCCTAAACCGGCTCAACCAAGGGGTAGAAGTCACTAGTGGCGAGGATTCGTCCTCCTGGACAAAAGCTCCATCCTGGTCACAACTAGGAAGGGTAGCAGCCACGACCGCAAAATGCTGAAGTCGGAGACACTGGACCAGGGAAGTCTAGATAGGCAACCACCTCTCACCCGGCAGGGATGTTTGCGTATCCTAATCATGCTGAGGTTTTCCAGTGAGAAAGTCCAACTCTGGACTGGATGGGCAACCACCTCTCACCCGGCAGTGATACACAGGTATCTCAAAACACGTCGAGGTTTTCCGGTGAGAAAGTCCAACTCTGGCCTGGGTGGGCTACTGCCTCTCACCCAGCGGGGATGCACTGATATCCTAAACACGTCGAGGTCTTCCGGTGAGAAAGTCCAACCCTAGACTAAACTGGTGCAATGAAAGCCACGGTGTCACGCAATCCCGCTTCCAAGACCCACCAAGAATGCAGGCTAAAGTGCTGTGATACTCTGAACCCCTTGTGGTCCTCTCGTGGATCTCGTGTGGTCTTTTCGGGGACCACGGGACCTAACGAGGACCACAGGCGTGAATTCAGTAGGACCACAGTGCGGTTTTGGTGGTAGAAGCGAACGAAGAAGAAGAAGATCATGTGGTAGTGTCTATGGCATCCTGTAGGTTTTTATCATGCTTTTCTTCTGATTAAAGGTGATCGATATGTCTGGTTGCTCCATTTCAGTTCCCTCTTTGGCCAGGCTGTCAGCTTTCTTATTGCCTGGTATCCCACAGTGGGAGGGAATCACTGCAAGGTGACCCTGTGTTGTGAGCCAGTTTTTGACAAGGCATCCTTAAGATCTGGTAGTTTGTTGCACTGAAGAGCTTCCAGTACTGATCTTGCATCTGTAAGAATTGCTATGGGGCATGTATCAATTCTGGAGTCTTGATAGTTTTTCAATCACAGCAGTAATTGTCCTAACTTCTGCATCATAGTTGTTGCAGTATTTTCCAGTAGGTATGGAAATCTTGTTGAGTGGTGTTGTTTGGATATTCAATATGTGCTCCTGCCCCTCCATTCTTTATGGCATTGTGTGCAGATCCATCTGTATACACACGTATCCAGGTGTCACGTGGATATTTGTCATCTAGCACACTAAGTATGGCTATTGATCTTACAAGACTGCTTTGTATCTCACCATTCTGCACACCTTTCACTTCAGTTTGAATAGTTATTTGTGCAACTGTTATTTTATGATACTCTTTTCTTCCTTCATTTCAGATACAGAGGCCTTTTCTTTAAAATTATCCAGAATGCCAACCCAGATTGGCGCAGCGATGAAAACCGGTCTTTACTGAGGTATGTGAATAGAAACATATTTGCTGTCCACCAAATGGCATACTGTTTTGTGTGGTCCACATTACACAGTTTTAGTTCTCTGAGTATATCTTTTGTTCATAAATGGTGTTTAAAGCTAGTTACTTATTTTTACATTATGTTTCTGTTATTATCCGTGATTTACTTCTGTTAGTAGATGTTCTGTATATCACTGTAGAACTGTGTTATTTCTGTGGGTAAATATGGAGCACTGTTTAAACAGTTTATTCTGTTGTTTATTTTTAAATGTGATCTTCACAGACTGGTCAGTGGCATGAAGCATAAAAAGTGGATGGGGCTATGTTGTCTACCGTAATGGCAAACTAGTTTGTGTGTAAATCAGAAGCCTATGCAACCACTACTTTGAGAATAGAGAGCAGGTAGCATCAGAAGCTTGTACTTGTACAAACTCCCTGTAACTGCGAGCTGTTGTTCTTTGCAGCCGATGATGTAGAGATGTTGAGGCACATCATCGTATAGGCAGGGGAGCGAGTTATGGCGGCTACTTTTTCAGTCCCAGAATACAACTAAAAAGCAGGGGGTGTGCAGTGCTTCTTTAGCAGACTCCACCACCATGGGGACTGTGGTGATCCCTGCCCCGTTAGCCAGGCTATGCCTATTACTGGGGGTACCACAGAGAGGTGGGACAGGGTCATGGTCAGCTATGGGTCGTTAACCCTGACGCTGGCATATCAGCTATGGGTCGCTGATTACCTTATCAGATGCCTTCATCCCCGCATCAAAAGCAATTTCCTGGTTGGTGGAGCACAGCAACTCGTATGGGGTCATTGTAATGGACTCCCACGGCATGTTACAGAGAATTGAGTGATTTCTTCCGCAGGGAGTGGGTCCAGCATCTAGAGGGCTCTTGGTTGTCCAGTTTAACGTGGATCTACTGCCCAAGTCATGCAGGAGTCAAAGGCAATGAGAAAGTGGACAAGCTGGCAAGCATGGCATCACTTCAGGACACCCTAAGAATGGACAAGTAGGAGACTCAAGAACCACCATGGATAGGCTTCATAAAGAGGATAACATCAGGTTGAATGACAACAGTCACATCAAGAGGATGATCGAATTGGGGGAGGAGAGGAGAGGAGAAGTGGACTTATTTCTTTGAAGAAATGGTTCAGCGCATTATCTATAACCACAGCGCGTGACTGGCTCCATCAGCAGCCACATGCTTCACTGGGTGTTGGAACAGAAAGCAGAGCACATAAGGGAATGCCCAGAGTGCAGGGATTGGCAAATTTCACATTTAATTTGAAGTTTTCTCTATTCCTAGTAAATGTATAATCATCTTCCACATTTTTATCATCCATTTTTATGTTCATTCTTGATGATTTATTTTCTTAAATGTAACATATCTTCTTCCTGTTTTTATATATGGGTACTATGATAATGACATACTGTCACTACAGCATTGGTCATGTTCTCAGAACCTTCTTCTTTGGCATTCATTCTCAGAAGAGCATTGGTTGCACTGTGTTCTAGTTATGTGCCTTTTTGATCCAACACATCTGAATTTGGCTTGGCACATTTTTAGGACATAGTTCGGCTCCCCATTTCAATCTCTGTCACTTGGCCAGACTACTGTCTGTTTCCAGGGACAGCAGTGGGAAGTAGAGTAGGGTCTTTCTCAGCTGCGGTTTGCCAGCTGAGGCAGTCGGCTGTGGCTTATTGATCAGCTTGGGTACCATATCTCTGCCTTCCTCTCTGCTTCCATTGAGCAGTAATTTATTCTCACCAGCTTGTAATATTTTTTTTATTATGTCTTCCAACTGATAGCACTGTCATTTTATTATCATGTCACTTTATTATGAAAAATAAATCACTTCATCACTGTTGTGTGCAATGACCACAGCTGAGGTGTAGCTGCAGTGGATCTTCACTGTAGAAGTGACTGTCAAAGTACGCTACAAAGACAAGAGACAAGATGTCTCTTGTCTTTGTAGAGTACTTTGACAGTCACTTGCCCTTTCTTGATGATTTTCTCTTTTTTTTTTTTCTTCTCGTAGCCAAGTCCCTTGTAAATGTATTGAGTAAATGTTATTATGTTAACATAATGAAACATTGATACACTGTTATAAACTTGAGATGCTATTCTTTGTACTGAGAGGAGAGAATGAGTGTCAGAATTGAAGAAAGAGGTCCACCTGTCCATTCATCCATGCCTTCGGTGAGCGATCAACAAAGCAATCACCACCCAGTATGCCTTGTGGCATCTTACAGGGCAGCAACAAATTCTCTTCACCTCTCTGCATTCAGCCTTTGTGCTGTGCTGCATGCTGCTCATTTCCACTTATACAGTTCCACATCAGGTATTCTATGGTTGGCCTCTCTTTCTTTTTCCCTCAGGTATCCATCTCATGGCTGTTTTAGCAGTGTTGCTGGGGTCTCTTTGGAGCACATGACCAGTTCATTTCTAGCATTTTCATGCTATTGTGGCACGCATATATTATAGTTCATATTGGGCAAGTAGGTGAAGAGAGAGAGAGGTAACAGAGAGGAAATAACTTTACAAGTATAAAGAAATTATCCTAATCCTGCCTTTACAGCAAAGTCAGCAGTTTTAAGGAGTGACTGCTGAATTCTGACTTTTTTTTTAAAAAAAACTTTTCACTGTTCTTTTAAAAAATGGCTATCAGCATATTTAGTTTGCAAAACTTGAAGAAGGGAAGATAAAAGTAAACGTTTAATGCAGAGCTGCAGGTGGTGAATTGACCAGTTGTTATGACTTCATGATTCAGATCAATGATGATGACTGCCAGTGATGTGTCAGCCATAACCAAGCCCTGGGAGATTCAGAGAAAGGTAGGTCTGTTTCCCAATTTCTTTTTTGGTGTTTTAATATTTGTGCTGTCAGACCAGTGTGATATGTGCATGCTGAGCATTTAAGATAGTGGGAGGGAGGGAATCAAAAGAAACAGTGGGTGGGTTCCTCTGACAGAAGTATGCTTGACTTCTCTAATAAACAGTACTTAAGTGTTTCAAGGTCATCATCTTTGCACTTGTGACAAGTACATAAGTACTCTGCTCTTGTCATTTTAAAGAGGATCTCATCACAGGTGTGTGTACATCATAGCAGTAGTGAAGGGCATCCCCGGCTGGAAGATGACAGCTGTAAGAATAGAACCTACTACCTGGAGTTACAAGAACCATGTCACTGTCAGTCACTCCCACTCCTTATAGACAGTATAATAATTTCAGTAACCTTTGAAATTATACTAGGTTGCTTAATCTGTCTATATGTCCATACTACAAGAACTTAATATTGAAGAAGGCTGGCTAGTAAAGAGGATTAAGGAGAGAAAACCTAAATATTTTGGACACGTTAAACATCATGATAATCTAGAGAGGACCGTCTTGGAAGGATACATAATGGGAAAAAGAGAGGAAGACCAAGGCGAAGATGGCTGCAAGACATTGTTGATGATCTGCAAATGAATGCATCAGCAGCAGGGCATCTTGCTCACAACCAAGAGGCCTACATGAGTGCTGTTGGGGAGGCAAGATTCTGCAAGGGACATGCAAATGAATGAATGCTTAATCTGTATACTTTTTAAATTTTATTTTTCAGTTAGTTAAGCAGTGGAATATATTTCTATTGTTGCATACATGTAACTTTTGCTGTTGTTGTTGTACGCATTAAGATATTGCTGCTGTAGCTGTGCATTAATTATATTTTGCTTATGTATGCAAGAGTTTTTTTGTCACTGCAGATGTGCTGATCTTTGTTTTGTGTGTTTTGCAGGTAGCTTTGCTTGTTGCCAGTGAATTTTTTGAGCAGGGAGACATTGAAAAGAAAACTTTGAATGTGACGCCCATTGTAAGATTTTTGTATTCTTTGTAGCTCATCTATATCTGCTGTGTGCTGACTTTGTTATATTTAGCTTATGTGATAGATTTTCTGCATATAAATAAATAGATAATGTATATCAGTTCCAAAATTTTATTTAGTTTATGCATTCCAATTGCAGGAATTATGCTGATAGGAAGATTCCACACCTTTAGTTGTGTTATCATCTCTAATGGAGACAAGGCATTTTAGATACGAGAGAAAGAAATGTAGTTAGGAGTGCAAGGTGCTCAAGCTGATAGTGTATTGTCCTCTCGTGAATAGGTAGTTGGTCAGCGTACCAGATTCAGTGGTTCAAGTCATGGTCATTCTCTCACATCCGAAATTCTTTGTGTGTTATTTTTTGAAGCAAATCATACCTGCCATACAGTCAGTGACTATAAAATAGGACTTGAGATCAGCAAGTATAAGATAAAAATAATGAAGAATCTAGTGAAAAAAAGAGAAAAAAAGTTTATTTGGAAGGAACAACAGTAGAAGAAGTGGATCATTTTGTCTATCTCAGAAGTTACATAGGTGAGGAAGGAAGCACGAGGAAAAAAGTTAGAACCGGTTTAGCAAAAGGCAGCATTGGCCTTAAGGAACTTGAGAAAATATGGAAATCAGAACTCCTAAACACAAGAACAAAGCTTTGGATATACAACTCAAATGTAATAGACATCTTCACATATGCATGAAAGCTGTAAAACAACCAAAGAAATAGAGAACAGATTAGATGCATTCAAAAGCAAATGTCTAAGAAAAATACTCTGTATACAAGGGAATGGATTCAAGACTAAAAGAGAGATAAGAGAAATGAGCATACAGCAAACAGTCTCAACAGTGGTCAGGAA
Organism: Achatina immaculata; assembly: GCA_009760885.1. Taxonomy (NCBI): domain Eukaryota; kingdom Metazoa; phylum Mollusca; class Gastropoda; order Stylommatophora; family Achatinidae; genus Lissachatina; species Lissachatina immaculata. The sequence continues at coordinate 28,876,782 of CM019719.1, read as the reverse complement.
GAGAAGATAGGTATATATAGAGTACATGATAAGATGATACAATCTGAGAATCACAGAACAAGCCATCAAATGGTAAACATCTGGAAAAAGAGGCCAGCCTCACGAGATCTTAAAGAGAACACTGACAAGAGACGCTAAAATGATCGACATCAGTTTCCTTGATGAGATTGAGAAGCTCGCCAAGAATAGAGACTCATGATGAGACATGCCGTAAGCCCTAAGTGACGCACGATGGCACGGGAAGGGTGCGTACTGTAAAAATACTTGCTTTGCTCTGTCGTTTGTGCAGTGTGCAAGCCTCATTGTTTCCAGCTTGTTAAACTTGTCCTAATAAAGGCTGTATTGTCAGCTGATGTTTTGTTCATGTGGTTTAATTTGCACATGGTTTTCTACAGGCTATGATGGACAGAGAACAGGTGGACAAACTTCCAGATTTGCAGGTTGACTTTATCGATGATATTTGCATGCCAGTCTATGATGTAAGCCATATTTTTTTTTTTTTAGTATGGAAAATATTCTGTAACATCTGCAGGTTGTGTTGGTCATTGTAATTTAGGCATAGTGTGTATAGATAACAATATGTGCCAGTTTGTTGGGGAAGTAAAAACGTGCATGTGACAGTTAAGTTTTAAGGTATGCATTATGTCAACATGAAATCACACAAAATTTGAGTCCATTTGGAAGGAAATTTTTGACTAAAGAAACTCAATGAGGGAAAGATGTTTTTGATTAGAAAATTAGTGAATAATTTCACTTGTGACCAAAAGAAAATTGTTGGTATGAAAATCTAAGTACTAGTGAAAACAGGTGAAGAAATATACAAGTGTACTTGTGACAAAGGAGTAAGGCAGCCTTATAAAATACATAACTTCATTCAAATAATAAAATTCTAATATAGTATGGCTTTCATTTAACTTAAATGTGAGAGCATTTTAAGTGGCTATAGAGCTAGTTTCTCAAGGATTCAGGCATATTACTGCAGTCAGTGCATCTGAAATAGGAATTTCTATATTAAGGAACAAAGTCAGTGAGATAAAAACTGGGCTCATCACCTTAAGAAAACTGAGTCCTTGAAAAGTACTTGTATACTGAGATAATTTTTACAAGAAATAATTGCTACCTCATAACTTATAAAGCATCATGATTATGTAATGCAGAGATAATGTAAATTTATTCTTCATATAAAGGTAGAAAGATAAAGATTACCCTGTCATGCCTTATAAGCACATAAGGATATGGTGTTAGTGCCTATATTTTCCCTGACCTGTCAGCACACTAGCGGGTGATGTGGTCAGCATCACACCAGGCTGCCTTTCCTTTGCCAACTCCAGAAGAAGTTAGGGTACCAATTTCTACAGCTGGGTTGCTGGGGGGTGGGGGGGGGGGGATCTGGCCAGATTCAAACCCCCAACCTTCGCCATGAGAGACTAGTGTGCAAACACTTCACCATAGCATATTTAATGTAAGTGTAATATGCCAAATAATGAGACTAAAGTTTTGGACTGGTGTAGTTAATTTAGTTTTATTTCAGAATCATAATAAATAATGCTGCAGGAAACGATCATACATGTATATATATATAATTTTCTTTCTCCAGGCAATGACTAAAGTATCTCAACGTTTAGATCCCTTGCTGGTTGGCTGCAGGCAGAACCGAGAACACTGGTCACTGGAAGCTCGCACTGTCAGGAAACGCATGAATGAGAAAAAGGTGGAAAATATAAACAAGGACAAATATGAAGGGAAGGAGACGAATCAGAAAGAAGATAAAGGAAAAAGCATGAAGGAGAGGGTGGATGAAGAAAAGTTAGAGGAGAGAGAGAAGGTAATGATTGATATTACAAATGTGAGCTTCATTCCCCCAGAGGCTTGCTTAGTTCAAAGTGGGGATGCAGGAATCTCCTTCAGCAAAGATGGACCCAACCTAAACCAGGGAGATCTCCTTCAGAAAGATGTTGTAATAGACTTAAGCATACAGAACACTCCTGAAAGCACAGAAGTTGACTGCATTGCATTGAATGAAGGTATAATTTCTCTGAGATTAAAAGACTCTCATTTAGATATTTTACAAGCTGATAGCTGGATAAATAAAGAAGGTGGAAGTTCCTGCCATCCCGGGCAAGAGACTGTTCAGTTATGTACAAGAGAAGAACCCAGAGACTCGCAGAAGAGCACCAGGAAACAGAGAAGTTTCTTTTGCCGAGGCAGCTCAAAAGACCCAGATGAAGACAAGTCAAGGACATCTTGACAATTACTTCCCCGAGGCTGCCAGGTGTTGTAAATGTAGTCTAACTTATTGTAGTCAAGACAGTTTGTTCTAGATGCTGCTGGAAACATACACCTTATTTTTAGATTCTGTTTTCTTGTGTAATCTTTTCTTTTAGTGTTTACATTTTGTTTCTTATCTGTTACATATAATTTCATTTATCTCATCATGTACCATTATGTTTTATGAGTATATGTTAACTTTGGAATTTTATTTTTTCAGTATGCAGGTGGGTTCATAGAGAACAGGTTATTAGAAATATGGTATAGTTTTTTATTTTCCTCTCTTTATAATATTTACTATAATTGGCAAGCAGATATTGTCCATTTAAAGAATCAGCGTCTGATCTTCCAATGAAAGAGATGAAGAGAGGGCATAATCTCTCTCTGAACCTCAAGTGCCAAAGCATGTGGGGCTTCAGCAAAGGTTTTCCACAAATGCCTGTCCTTGCCTTTTTTTTTTTTTCCATTTTCACTCTTGCACTGATGAACATTCTGTAGCTCAGCATCCTCTCTGGGCATAATAGCCATGGAATAAAACGTGACCTGATGAAAAAATATCCAGCAATTTTACAGTATGTTTGAAACTCAAGATCCCTTGTCCAGTAAATGAGACTATTAGTCACTGAGCTACCCAGATCTCAAAGCTTTTCAAGTTTAACTCTTCCTGTGCCGCAGGAAAAAACGCGGACGTTCAGTTGGAACCGGAATAAAAACGTGGGTTTTGATCTGTATAGGGGGTATAGTTGTAAAATGGAATGGAAAACAGTATTTCCATGTACTTTTGTGTACTTATTATGTTTCAAAATATAACTAAATGTATGAAAATTTCATAAATGCAGAGTTTTTTAGGAAAAAAGAAGTAATGTGATGTTTTTAGACAACGATTGTGCCCAGCTCACCATAAGCTAGGTCTATATCTGCACTACTTTCCATCTGAGATGTCTAGATCTACTTGTCGATCTCGTATTGTGATTCTATGTTGCATTCTCGCTAAATTAGTGTCTGAAATAACCTCCTAACTACTTCTCCAGTCATCTAATATGTCTAGATCTACTTGGGATACATTCACGAACAGTGGGGTGGTCACAGGCCATGTCCATACCACTAACTACATCATCAAAAATTGAAAATTTTCGTTTCTCTTCCTTTTTCTTATTCAGCATCGCTCGTAACTAAGGACTCTTTCACCATTTTAAAAAGTGTCACCAGAAACGCAGACGAAATATGTACAATCTAAATGTTACACCGGTTGTTTTAATAAAACAAACCAAGTGTCGCTATATCGACCATACGTACAAATAGGAAAACTGAAAGCATCACTAAAGTGCCCAAAGGCACAGGAAGAGTTAAGTATCCTTCAAGCATTGTTGATACTGGATACTAAGACTCTTAAGAATATTTTTTTCATGCAGGACGGAATATTTTTCCTCTCCAGTTTTCACAGTTTGTCAAGGCTGATAATGTTAAAGATCAAGCTGTTATTTCTTATAATAAAAATTATACAACTGTTTCATTGAATTTATCCGGTGTTATAAAACATTCCAGTCATCTTAATCAGTTATTGAGAAAGTGTATAAAGTTTTTACTTCCTAACAGTGTCTTTGGATATGATCCTGATAATATACACTAATACTGGATTACAAAATAATAGTTTTTAAGTTTTTGGGGTTTTTTTTTTTCAATAATTGTTTAGTTTTGGGTTTTTTTTAAAAAATAATTTCACATATGACACAGATCTTAACATTGGCATGCCTGTCTTAACATAAAGATCAGGAGTATTTTATTGTGTTTTCCATCATAAGTTTTATGTTGCCAGAGTGCATTTGATTATTATTATGATATTGATAGTCAAGAATATATGTTTGTTAACTTCAGTTAATCATTTACTTTTAACTCTTCCCATGCTGCAGAAAAAAACACAGACGTTCACGTCCGTGCCACACAAAAAGCACGGGTCTTGATATGTATAGAGGGTATAGTTGTAAAAATGAATTTACAAAGTATTTCTACTTTAAAAGTATACATATATGCATGAAAATAGTTGTAAATGTAAGAAGATTTCATAAAAGAAGAGTTTTTTAGGAAAAAAGAAGTAGTCTGATGATTTTAGATGATAATTGTGTAGTGCTTACCATCGGCGATGCCTAGATGTACAATGTTTACCATCGGCGATTTCTAGATCTACTTAAATTTTCATCTGGTCTTGTTGTGTGGTGGCATTCTCACTAAAATAACGTCTGAAATAACCTTCTAACTACTTCTCCAGTCCATTTAATAGGTCTAGATGTACTTGGGGTACATTCAGGAACAGTGGTCGGGTCATAGGACATGTCCTTATGCCTCCGAAATCACAATAAATACTGAAATTTCTCTGTTAAAACAACTATTTTGCTTAATTGTTAATTACGCTTTGGATTGAACTATGAAAAGTCACCAGACGTGCACAGATAAATCGTGTACAATAAAAAGTTTTACAATAGTTTTACGTTGCAGTGAAACAAAATTGCTCTAACGACCATGGCAGTCACTAGACTAACAGGAAGTATTCACGATATCGACTATGGCAGGGAAAGAGTTAACTATATATCTTTTTTCTATTATAAAACTTCCACAAGTGCTTCTGTTTGCAGCGGCTTCTACAGTTTGTTTAGTTTTTTGCATCTCTGGGCCATTTTCTTGTACACTTCACAAATTTGATTGTTAATTTCTTTCATACATTTCTTCCTTCTTTTCAGTTTGGTCTGTTCAGTTCTAGATCCATAATATTCCTGAGTGGTCATTTCATTTGAATTTTAAGTTTTCTTCATGTGCAACATGTTATCACTTTATACTTGTGCACACACACACACACACATATATATGTATATATATATATATATATACACACACACACACACACAAACACATATTTACTTATACTATACACACATTTATATTTACATATATCATAAGGAGGTACAAAATATTCATATTTGTATTCAGCTGAATGTGGGAAAATTTGAATATTCATGTAGTTTTCAAGAGTAAGCAGAACAGAAGAAAAAAACCCCAACTATAATTGGGGGCATTTTCTACTTTCATCTGCTTTCTATAACTACAGTCAGGCAATGCATGTTTAAAGTTTTAATAAATGTTCTATAAAATTGTCTGTTGATTGTTCCTATATCACTGTCCTGGTTGTCTGACTCACTTCACCGACATCATTCACAAGCACTTGGAGATAAGTAGTAAGGCCATAATACTTTCATTGCAAATCACTATCTATAAAACACGTATATTCTTCAACTTGTCCGCCAGTACTTGGCCAGTAAAGCAGTTACATTTGTATTTCAGATCTGGAAATCAAGACTATCACTGAACCTGGCCAAGAGAGAGAGGTTAAATAAGTTTATTTTTTAAGCTTCTTATAAGAGTCCTGCTACTGTCAGTCCTTAAGCTCGACCGTCCAAATTTGGTGCTGACCATTCGCACAAAGGGTGGTCATGCTGAAAGTTGCTCCCTAACCTCCATCTTTCTTTTTCTGACCATGTGAGCAGGCTATAAGTGGGATGGGCTGTGTTACAATGTTTCAGTGATGTCACTGTCTAGGGTGCTGTCAGGCATTTCTAATTTGAACCTACAGTCTGTTGAGTTTTGCCACATGCATGTCTGGTCATATCTAGTAATCTGTTATAAGATCAGACTGAACAATTTTGGCTTACCTGGGATCTTGCTTTTCTTACCTCACCTCATAAATGGAAGTGTTTAAGTTTGTGTCACAATATTCTTTAAATCATCTAGACTGGTTCGCTGTCATTTCCATATCTGAGGTTGTTGACTGTTGTTCCCTTAATGCTTAATTCAAGCATCTCACTAGTGTCCCTGAATAGTTTCTCTATATTTCTGTAATCTTGAAGAATTGCAGAATGATATGACATTAATAATCCACGAAGCCAAGAATATGGCCCAGAAATAAATATTAGGAAGGCAGAGGTCATGGCAGTCAGCAAGGAAGAACAAAGGCCAAATGTAAAAATAAAGAGACATTTGGAAAAAGTGACAAAAATGCATATATTCTGGACGCATGATAACAGATGATGGAGAGTAAATAGAAGAAGAAGAAAGGCCAAAAGCATATGAAGCTATAATTTCATATATGTTTATACTCATAATTAGAGCAAGTACCATTGTTTCACTAGTGAAATTTGGCCTTCCCAGAACTGAAATATTCATATCAAGCCAAAAGCTTGTATTTGATAAACCCCTAATATGTATCTATATATATTTGTGTGTCTCTCAGTCTTCCTCATGTTTATTTTCTCTTTCTTCTGTCGTATGCTCAGTCATTTAGACAGGGAGACAAGCTACCTCCAAAAATCAACAGTTCTTCACTTGTGCCTGTCATTTTTCCCAGTCTACTATTTTCCTTGGACCAGGTTTTGCCTCTTGTTCTTTTATGCAAGTCCATCCATCCATCCATGTCTTTTGTCAGTGATCAGCTAAGCAATCACTGCCCAATACAACCTTTGACGTCCTGCAGGACAGCAACAAATTCTCTCCACCTCACACTGTCTGTGGCCAGCCTTTTTATTTGTCCCTGCAGTGCTGCATGCTTCTCATTTCCACTAACAGTTCTCCACTGGGTAGCCTTTGGTTGGCCTCTCCATTTTCCTCCATTGTCCATTGCGTGACTTATGCAAGTACGCAGAATGTGTTCTGGAGTCTGTTTTGGCTCATACAGAGTTGAATATGAGTGGCTTTCAGTTTATGTAGATGTCTGCAGGTTTTGCCAGAGATCTATATAGTTAGTATACAGCTACATTCTTTGTCTATTTTCAGAATTCTACATCTCAGACATACACTTGCATTTTAGAGATGTTATATTCTCTTTCATTTCTTTGTTTCTCATAGACATGTTTAGAGATACTATATTTTCTTCCATATCCTTGTTTTCTCTTTCTGATGAATCATGCAGTGGTATTTATATTTTATGTTTAACAGCAGCTTTCACCTCTGTGCTACATAATGTCTTGCTTAACATTATTCCTGTATCTGCTGATGTTTTATTAACCCATTGTGACAGGCTGAATATTAGTTTTTCTTGCTTTATTTCTGAATAGTTAGATTTCCCAAGAATTCCTGTACTAAAATAATTAAATGCCTCTCGCATCATTTTTTAATCATTCTAGGTTGTGGATTAAATGTATTATAGGTTTTGTCACAGTGGAGAATTTGTGATAATCTACTGATACCTCTCATTTGGCAGTGTTACAGGAACATAACAGTTCTCTGGCATCACTAGTTACATTATGTTTATTCTTTCCCTAATGAACTTATTTCCAGCAGGTAGTTGGCTACAAGAAATTGATTCAAGAACTAATCACTTTTTTCCCCCACTCATTTCAACAGTTATAACAGTGAGACGGCATGCAGTTTCCTCCTCGAGCTATATGGTTATTTATCTTTCTCTGTTAGTGATGTTAGTTGACGCTCAGTTAACAGGCATGAAGTTGGGTTGTACAGATATGAAGATGCATACATGTATTATCCACAAATGGTGCAATTCTAGTTCTAAGTGCTATGTCGTGTGTGATCATTTCTCTCCACAATTCCCTGCCTTTTGCATTGATGAGATTCATCAGTGGCTTTCTTCTTAGCCACACTGACAGCCCATCCAGTAACTTCTCTTGTCTTTTCTTCCCTCAGTTTTTCCAGTTGCCACGTGTTCCAGTTTTCCTCTTCTCAGGAAATGTCCTACAAATCTCACTTGTCTGCCTCTGATCTTTGCCTTTTTACACCAGCCTCTCTTAAGACTTCTTCATTGGTTTTCTCGGCCGTCCATGGTACCTTCAACATCCTTCTTATAAACCACATTTCCATGGCCTCTATTTCTCACTGTACTCTTGTTCATAGACAATGCCTCACACCCATAAAACAGAATTGGCTCGATGTAACATTCAAGCACTCGGAATCTTGTTTCCATTGATATGGATCTGTTGCATAAGATATGTCTCATTTTCTGGAATGCTGACTTGGCCTGAGCACGTCTGCTTTTTATTTTCTTATACAAATGATGGTGCATAGAAATATTATCCAGATTTGATAGTGTATGGATATATTGTCCAGATATGAAAGTGCAGATTCAGATATAAATGTGCAAAGATAAGATTATCTTGATACAAAGGTGTGAGAAGTTATGAAAGTGCATAGAAATATTATCCAGATATGAAAGTGCTTAGAAATGTTATTCAGATATGACAGTGCATAAGATTATTCAGATAAGAAAGTGCATAAATTATTCCGATATAAATGTGCAAAGATAGATTATCTTGATACGAAAGTGTAAGAATTTGTGAAAGTTTGTTAATTAGAACATTTTATCCCATTTGAGTTACAAATAACTTTTCCTTGTTTGTCTTCACAAAAAAAAAAAGACATATATTTTTTTACTATCAGTTGTTGACATTTTGATACTGATAAAATCTGCTGTTCAGTTTTTAATCTGGGTTGTTTATGTTCTATTTACTTTAAATTTATATTGTGTTTATTTTTAAAGGTGTTTGTTGGCAGATGAGAAGTAGTTTTTTTGTACATTATATATATATATATATGAGGAATTGGCAGTTTCGGGGATTTATTTGTCCTGCATAAATGCAGGTGATATTACCATTTATTATGCTGTAAATATATCTTTGTCAATTGTATAAGCTCAGAATATCTTGTTTCTGACCAGAGAGGAGGATGAGTAGTAGTAAAGATACACTGAAGTGTAGCCCATCTTTAACCCTGTGTACAGGGAGGCAGGCCTAACACTTGACAGGTTGAAAATTATGACTGTAGTCATGGAAAGCTGATAAGTAGTTTAGATATTTCATTTGTTATGTGGTAAATCTACCTCTCCCCACCACCTCAAACATTTTTTTTCCCCCTTTCCCTAGTGATCTTCGTCTTATTTATATGTAAAATGCTGCTGAATGAATCTCAGTAGACAATCTCCGGTATTCAGAATCTCGGTAGGTTTTGCGGATTTTACACATAAATGACCTGCCAAAGTCTTGGTGTTTTGTCATCCCCCCCCCCTTACATTCTGTGGTTGTCAAAATACAATGATGTAATGTGATAATACAGGTGAATTTCCCAGGATTTTTTAATGATGGGAATGAATTGTCAAAACTTGTATACAACGAAAGCTGCCTGGGCTTTTGCAGCCAGAAAGCACAAGTTCTTGTGTTATCTGTTCTGCTTTCAGTGTTAGTTGTTTGTGTGCTTTTGATCTGCTTGGCATTGTTCCCCTCCAACACAAAGTGAAAAGGTGCTGGGTTTCATTCATCTTAACCCAACACCCCCCCCCCCCCCAGGTGAAAAGCATCCATTTTTGTTAACTGCAGGCTTATTTGTATAAACCCAGTACTACAAGAATAGTTTCAAAGCAGGTGAAGTTCATTCTGGCTTGAAAAGGACAGACTAAAATTCAGTTTTTACTAGAGGGGCTTTGCAAATGTTAAGCAGAAAAAAGATCTAGTATGTATACTCAGGGCACAGTGAAATGAGAGAAGAGTTGTAAACATTTAATATGGTTTTCAAGACTGCAGTCCCAGCACATCTGTATATGTATGATACTGTGATAATAAATTAATAAAACAAAAAAATTATGTTCAGTGTGATCACATTTACCATATATAAGGCGGGCACAGATGCAGATTTGAAATGTGTATGAAATGAACACCCCGCTGTTAATTCAATAACTACTCTGTAAATGTTTTCAGCCAAGGTCATTCTACAAAATTCGCATGAAAATTGTTACTGCTTTCCAGACAGCATTAAGTGTAAGAATTATTTCACTGAGCAGTATCTCTGGTGATGTGATTCCAGAAATAAAGTTTGTCAGTATGCTAGGACTGGTCCCTCATCTTCCCTGCTGGCACAATTTTCTAATAAGACTAGAATTTTATGCTAAGGTTTCCACATGAATTAGGGTTTTCTCTCCACAAACATGAGCATGCAATATTGAACTCTTAATCTTACAAGAATATTTGCAGAGCAGTAATTTTCTGCTTACGAGAACCATTGAAAGTAAGTGACATTGCACCATTAAATCCCAAATTCTGTGAACAAAAGAACAAGTCATGGTCATCGAGTCACTGATTTCACCAAGGAGAATAAACCAACATCTGTGATTTAGATTTTATTATAAGAATCTTACACATATTCCACACTTGTAAACCTTAAAAAAAAAAAAAAAAAAGCAAATATACAATTCACTCACATGCAATTTTGTGTAACTCAACTCGCATCATCTCAACAGATAAACATGTCAAAACTCAACTTTCACAGACATCCACAAAAACAGATGACTGAAATAAAAATCAGATATTCTAACAGCTTATTAGGGTCAAAAAACAGATGAGACAGCAAATGTTATGTATGGTCTCAGACTTTTTTTTTTTTAAAATTTGTGGGCACACCTGAAGTCACTTTCTGAGACTTGAAGGAAAAAAAAAAAACTTTTTGAAAATCCAGTACTTTTACTTTTTGTTACTATTTCTGAAGCAAGATTAAGCCAAAAACAAAATACAAATTTGGAAACAACTTTTTCGAAATGCAACATATAAGGAGCCAAAAACACAGACAAGAAGGTTGTAAAACTGAAAGCTAAACCATGAAAAGTTTACTTTCTAGATGAAGATTATGCTGATTGCATCCTGGTGCAGTATGAAACCAACGCAGCACCATTTCACAACTAACCTATTTCTATGACAGCAATATCCTTAACCAAAACTGTTATGCTTATCATGCCATGTCCCGCCACATTTTTTCTATGAAACTTTACCTCATCCTCAGAAACACTGACACAATAAAATATGATGTTTGTACACACAAGGTAATGGCAGAATTTTATCAGATTTACTTCTATGGGCTCAAAATTTTGGACTATTATAAAATATCACAAGCATTTATGTATAAATATATTAATAAAATATCAAACTCCGCTAACATTTTTTGTGTTGTGTCTTGTCAGCATCACTACTATCTTGTTACTGTGTGTGTTGCCGGAGAACTACCTCCTCAGAAAGCCTCCTTCATGCCCCGCCCCTATTTTTCTATCATGATCAAAACTAGACATAACCTCACAGTGTAACCTACGCCCAGATCAGAGATACGTGATTTCACCAAATAAACAGCAAAATGCAGATTATGAAATGTATGTATGTAAGTAAGTATATATATATATATAACAATGACAATAATCAAATATCATGTATGTGACTTTTTTTTAAGGCAATCCTGGAAATGGACAGATGCTGGGTCTTACACAATCTAGAGGAATGTAACACTTCTTGTACTCAAAATATAGTCTGCCTCAATAAATAATGAGAAAAGTGTCTATTATTTCAAGATAATTCATATTTTGTGTGTTAAAAGTTTGGTCAGTTTTTGAAAGCCAAGATACTGGTACACATGGACACATTTCAAAGATTATTTTCAAGGGTCAACATGTGATTTGCATAGAGACAAAAAACTTTTTTTTTTTCATGATAGATTTCCTCTTGTCAGAAAACTGGTCCTTAAAGTGTGTAGACACAAGCAGTAACGTTTCTTTTCAAGTCAGGGAACAAGAATATGAAAACCCAGGAAAAAAAAAAGGTCAGAATGTCTGCTGATCAATTCATTAAACATGATAAAACAGAAGTACTTCTGGCAGCCAGTGAACTGTCATCCTAAAACATTGGTCATCATCATCTTCTTCTTCTTCTTAAACCACCTGCACACGATTAGATCATGACATTAAATTATAATTTATCAATAGTCAACAAGGAACAAAAAAAAAAAAAAAAAACTGCATGAAACAAGAAACCCACAGAAAAATTTTATGATGGAAATGTTGGCTGGCTGATATTTATGATGCTGACCAACACCAAGTTGGTGGCCTTGTTTATACATGTGGCTTGAGCATGGCTTTGTATTTTTGCCCAATGTTTAAAAGACCACAATCTGTGGAAATTTCATACACTATAGCAAAAACACTGTGAAGGACAATTAGTCTGCTGAACTTTCATGTACACAAAACTTGCAGAATATAGAACACAAACAGTTATTCTATCTGACCTCACACATTCAATCATTATTTTTGTAAACACAGCAAAGAGCCAAATGTGTGAACAAGTTATTTAAAGCAGAAAAAAAAATACCGTACAGAAAGCACACAAGAAACTTAGACCCACCCCTCACAACATAAAGGGATGAAATAAAAGTATGCCAGTGTGAAGAATCAATAAGGGTTGAGGGGGAGAGAGAACAAATGGGCATGCATCTTGACAACCTCCCCTTGAGTCACAAGTCTGATATGAAGTGTTTCACTCATACAGGTGTAAATGTAACCAGATCAGTTTTACACTCAACATATGGACGCTGCCTGGCCAGGTTAGTTCCATCATTTGCATGCAGCAAATGATCATAGTTCTGTAATTTTCACGGTATCTGAAACAGCTCTAATGCCGTTTTTATTTATTTACGAACGAAAACTCCTCATAAATGATTAAACTGGACACAAACTTTACAATTTCTATCAGTTTGTCAGCATTACCTGATGTCATCTCCAGATCTCAGTCCTGCATTACCTGTCTCTCAATGTCTCCAGTCAATGCCAGAGCTGTCTGGTATCATGATGTAAATGGAACAGCCATGTCTACTGTCAGTTTCAATTAGAAGAGCCTAGTCTATATTTTCAGTAAAATATGACTGTGAGAAACAGCATCACTTTCTGCTGCAGAATCAGCAAAAATAACAGAGTGCCACTTGGCAAGAGACGTGCCTTTCACTCTTATCATGAACCTGGCCATTAGGCAGCTTCAAATAAATAATACACCAGAGATATGTACATCTCGGGGAATGTAAAACTGATCAATGCCTACAGATAAACCCAGAATGACTTATTAACAAGAATCATGATAGTGATTTATCTTGCTATTTATGTACAAGCACCAGCTTCCAGGTAAGAACTAATTACTCTGTAGCAGCTTTGTTAAACTGCTAACATTTCACAAAAGCACATAATGAACTGCAGGGTTCAAACCAATGGCTACCTAAGCTGTAATAATGAAAGGGAAAAAAAAAAGCACCCAAAAAAAAAAAAAAATGTTTACCACATAATAAAATAAACCATCTCAGGCACACAAACATTATGTTGGCCATCACATGATCAACATTTATTTATGAAAACATCACTGACAGTCAAACAATATAATTTCCAAGTCATTCAAGTGATGAAGTACAAAACAGAAAATCATAACCGCAGAGAAAGAAAGGATACGCACAAGACAAAACCTACAAGTAGCAATGAGTTGAATTATAATGTCAAAGATTATTAGTTGCCTGGCTTCAAACTTTATTTTAAAAAAAAAAACAGTAGCAATAACAATCATTAGAGGAGAATAAAGAAGCTTGTAGCACACAGACTGTACCGTCTTGGGCCACTGAAGACCATACAATCAAATGTGATGGCACATCTCAGACAGTTCATCTCTCACATCAAACTTTCACACCACTGACATTACAGCAGGCACTCGGTTCACAGATCATCTGACAGGACAGCTGGTATTGTGTGTATGAATGTGACATTTACTTAAGCATCATGGGACAGGTCGAAGATGCACATTGTGATAGCGGGATTATTGTTTCAATCAGTTTGGTATTATTTTTTAACTCATCTGCAATGAAAGACATCATCTTGTATCAGCGGCGACCCTGTTGGGACAATCCACCTCGAGGACCCAAATTAGGAGATCCTCTTATGTCTTGACGACTGTTGAAACCACTTCCGCTCTTTATCCCACCACGTCCTCCTGGGCCTCCGCGGTCACCATATGTCTGACCACCAGCACGACCCGCCATACCCTGCCCACCACCCCCACGGCCTACGCTACCTCTTCCACTACCTCCACGTATGCCCTCAGCACTTCGAGGCTTCTTTTCCTCCACATTGAGACGATGTTCACCATTATATTTGATTGGCTGGTTTGCCTGAAAGAGACCAAAAAAAAAAAGATAAATAAAAAAGAGAGCATGAAATTTACAATCTTTCAACTGAATGTGTGCTCATATAACCCCAATACTACTATGGTTAACTGGCTTTCTTTAAAAGCTACAAACTTTCCACCATAATGTAAATGATTCCCCACTGATAAACAAATCAATATGGTTGGTAACTGACTCCTCACTGATAAACAAATCCATCATATAGTAATCTCACCATTGCTGCAGTATTTCTCCAAGAGTTTCTTACTTCCAAACACGCTTAAAACTAAATTTTGAACAACAACCCCCAAGATATTTTCCTGACCCCAGGGTGTAGTATATACTGTAAAAAAAATAGCTATTCATTATCTCCAAACTATCAATGAGGCATGTTTCATGTCTTTAACAATGGACCTACTCATCATCATCATCAGGTGCCGTGCCGACTGGCACTGGCTATTATGCTTCTCCAGAGTATACGATCCTTCATGCAGGCCATCAGCTCACTTGGTGATCTCCTCTCACACCATCCCGCCAGACTGTCCAGTATCATTTCTCTTGGTCTTCCTCTTGATCTTCTTCCCTCTATTTTTCCTGTTGTTATAACATTTTCAATGCCCCCTCTTCTCATTGCATGTCCTATGAAAGTACATTGTCTCTCTCTTATCTTTTTGACAAGGTTTTTTGTCTCTCCAGCTCTTCTCATACATTCTTCATTAGTTATTTTTGCTGTCCAGGGGATTCGCAACATTCTTCTAATAAACCACATTTCTGCTGCTTCCAATGATTTTTGCGCAGACTTTCCTATTGTCCATGATTCACTTCCATATAACAAGATAGGTTCAATATAGCATTTTAGGACTTGTTTTCTAACATTCATTGATAAGGATGTGTTGGTTAATATGTTTCTCATTCTCTGAAATGCAGTCTTTGCTTGGCCTATTCTGTTCCTAATTTCTGTTCTGCATTTCCCATCTGAAGTTATTACTGCTCCAAGGTATTTGAATTTCTGCACCTGCTTTAGAATAGTTCCGTTTAATTTTATACTGCATGCTGGTGGATTCTGTTTCTTAGATATAACCATAGTCTCTGTCTTTTTGATGTTTAAAGTAAGGCCTTTCTGTTCATTTTCTTTGGAAAGTGACTTTATCCAAGAGATTTTGCAGGTCTTGTTGGTTCTCAGCTATCAGTACTGTGTCGTCAGCATACCGAAGGTTGTTAATCTACTATCACCATTAATTTTTTTATTTTGAATTGGCATGTGTTAACATTTCTTAACAGAAATTACATAGATTGGTTGCAAATGACACTTGAGTAATACAATCGGAATCAATCAAGTGCCATGCTGTGTGGCGTAGGTGATCGTTTCTCTCCACAATTCCCTGTCTTTAGACCATGAGGAGAAAATTTAGAGAACCTGGCAATCACTGGAACTCTGACAAGATGAAAAGAGACCTAAAAAAAAAAAAATCAAAGTCAACTCAGGAAATAAAAGGCAATCAACCTGATAAGAAATAATCACAGAGGGACAGACTGCACAAAATACAGCTAGTAGACTGTGCATCACCATCCACATTGTACCTGAGGAAGATAATAATTTAAAATACTGACCTTGACTCTGAGAATTTCCTGAACTGTTTCTGCACTCTCAAACACCACAAAACCAAAGTTCTGTCCAGAGAAATAACACAATTACATCAAGTACAGATTACACACAAAAGGTGTTTTATAAAACAATTTACTGAACAGTCCAGAATACTCTCATATACTTCGACAAGACAAAATGTTTCTTTCTGCATTTTTATTCATTTAGCTTGTTAACTCCAGCCACGACTGATATATAGTTTGTTCATACAGTGTGTCCATAAAATCACTGTGCGGTTATAAACCTATCTATTTTTATAACCATACATATTATGTTGAAAATATACACTAAATGAAAGAGTAAATCATAAAATTTTGTTAGACAAGTTTAATGATTCATAGATTCAGAGAACACACTAAACCTTCCTCTGCAATGTCTATTCATCATGAAATATGTCACATATTGGTGGAATGACACTGCTGAATCACTGTCACATGACTATCTGTCTGAAACCAAATGCACAGATCCAAAAAAAAATGTTTCAGCTGCTCTTTAATATGGTGTCAGTATTATTGCTTTGTTACATTTAGTTCTGATATTTTATGAATTTCAAACCACATCATGATTTTAGATACACTGTATTCTTCATGCACTGTCAGACTTATTCACACTATCATCTTGGTGCACCCATCTTTGTAAACAAAGCATTCTCTAATCCTCATAGCACGCACCAATTACCAATGTTTTTCAACTAGCCCTTGGCAGTAATTTTTAGCCATACTTCACACGAGAAGCAGTTCAGTCAAATTTGTCTACTCCTAAGCTCTGCATGTACTAATCTCTAGTTTATTAATACATAAATTTTACTTTAAACATAATCTAATCTGTAGTTTATTGACACATAAATTCTACTTTAAACATAATCCAGTTATTTATCTCATATTCACAAAATCTGATTTTATGAGGTCACACCATTCATATCATATGTCCAAGCAGATCTACAAAACTCACAGTTATTCTCCTTTCACTGTCCCATCAACTTCTCTTGATTTTGAACAAATATCTGCAGTTACCAAATGCCTGCTTGAATCTGTTTATGTGAGCTGTGGTGGCTGAATAGATTCTATCAAGCATTCACTTAACAATTTGTATAAAGGTGTATGGGAGAGTAAACCACTGGTCACCAGTTCACACGCTGCCTGTCTAGGGTTATACCGAAGTCCATATTTAACTAATTCTATCAATTCACTTAATGCAGAAAAAAAATATTGTGGAGAAAATGCTATATGGGACAACCCATATACGACAAAGCCATTAAATCTGCTTGCTGTAATATTGATCTACTGTAATATTCATCATCAGCCTATTACTGATACAGTATACATTGCACCGCCAAGATCTGAAAGCACTGTTTATATTTAGCATTAAATATTTCACACAAGTGCTTACAAAATTTTTAAAAAAACTCACCGGAACTTTGCCACCTCCACTCTTTGTGTTAATTCTCAGCTCTTCAACCTTCCCATATTCTGCAGAGACAGAAGTTAGCATAAGCTTGCACTGCACCAAAAGATACCAACTACACTGACTTTACGCTAGCTTCATTTGATAAAAAAACATTCCCTGTGAAATAAAGTTGTGCTAGAAACTGGTTTCAATTAAAGCCTTTCACTATAGCAAAACTACCATGATAAAATTCTCTGCAGTATTTCAAAGATGCAGACTGTTACTAACTGGCCACAACAGTGCTCCTGCAAATTCACAAATTTTCACCAAAAAAGTATCTTTTCTGCAGGCACGACAACCAAACAACCTCTGATTACCTCAAAAATTAGCCCTTTAAACTGTAGACACAAATATCAGTCTCTCAACATTTCTATCAGTCACTTTCTAATTGTTGCGCTGGCTTTATACTGTCAAATACAGGTTAAAATGTAAAAGCAGGCTGTAAAACATACTTTCGAAGAACTGTTTCAACTCTCTTTCTGTGATGTTGTGAGGAAGATTGCCAACAAATAGCTGCTGGTCATCTGAATATTTAGAGCCACCTCCTACACTGTTGGAGCGACGACCATTAATGCTATCAGCATCAACATCAGCATCCCCACGGCTGACACTGTTCTTCTCACGGTCTGTGTACCTTTCTCGTGGAGCTCTGGAAATGAGAACAATTTAGCTCAAAATTTAAATAAATGAAAGTGACACATATTCCTTGGCAAAAGCACTGCAGACACTGTGTGAATAAAGTACAACATAAATGTTTGTATCCATGAAAACTATTTCCTGCAGTAAAACCAACTTATACAACTGTATTTTTAAATCTTAGCCATGTAAAATAAAATACAAAAAAAAGAATTAACTGCATTTATCTGGTTGCATTATGTGCTTTACAAGTTCAAATGTTAAATTAATGGCAGTGTGTGTGTGTGTGTGTGCAAGATTTTCATTTGGCAGTTAAAGAGTATAACCATACTACAGGAACTTAATATTGAAGAAGGCCGGCTGGTAAAGAGAAAATCTAAATATTTTGGACACGAACGTCATGATAATTTAGAGAGTACCGTCTTGGAGGGGGTACATAATTGGAAAAAAGAAAGATAGGAGACCAAGGCAAAGATGGCTGCAAGACATCGTTGATAATCTGCAAATGGATGCATCAGCAACAGGCCATCTTGCTTACAACCGAGAGGCCTACAGGACAGCTGTTATAAAGACAAATTAAATATCTATTATGCCAGAAATAAAAATAACATTTCCTGACATAGACTGATGATGATCGTCTTTGTATGCATTTCTTGTATATATCTGCAGTCCTGTCTCTTGGATAAACTTCAGTTTTTTTAACTCAATAAAATGTATGAAACCATAGAGCTTATCTTCTTTGCTGGTTTCATTGGGCCAGTTATTTCTTCTCAGTGTCTCCTAGCTGGTACAGTTTTGGAGAAGGAGAATGCACTCCACAGTTTGGGGTGCCTGGGCACATGTACAAAGAGTAGCAGTATCACTTTTGTATACATATGACTTCGGAGTCAGCTGTGTCCTGTTCGGAGACGGAATATGGCGACTTCTTCCTTTCTGTTTAGCATGTGACAGTCATCACGTAATGGCGTTTGTGACTTCCTGAAGGTTTTTAATCATGCTTTTCTTTGGATTATAGCTGATCGGTATGTCGGGTTGCTCCATTTAAGTGTCATCTTTGGCCAAACAGTCAGCTTTTTCATTGCTTGGTATACCACAGTGGGATGGAATCCACTGCAAGGTGACTCTGTGTCATGAGCCAATTTCTGACAAGGCATCCTTAAGATCTGGTAGTCTTTTGCACTGAAGAGCTTCCAGTACCGATCCTGCATCTGTGAGGACTACTATGGGACATATATCAATTCTGGAGTCTTGATACTTCTTCAACCACGGCAATAATTGCCCCAACTTTTGCATCATAGTTGTTGCAGTATTTTCCAGTGGGTATGGAAGGAAATCTTGTCAGTGGTGTTGTTTGGATATTCAATATGTGGTCCTGTCCCTCCATTCTTTATGGCATTGTGTGCAGATCCATCTGTATACACATGTATCCAGGTGTCACATGGATATTTGTCATCTAGCACACTAAGCGTGGCTGCTGATCTTACAGAACTGCTTTGCATCACACCATTCTGCACATCTTTCATTTCAGTTTGAATAGTTATTCATGTACAATCTTCTTTTCATTGTGTATGTTCTGGTACGGATGATAATGGAGAAACTACAGTTGGAAGGTCAGGTATCAGTTTACGCATACGCTTGGCCTGATGAATGAAGCTGCTTCTTTTAAGTCGTCTTAGTGCTAGGTTATTGAATCTCCCCTTCAAGGGATGGCCTACAAAACTAAAGAATTTCTCTCCCAAGGTCATGACCTTTGTGTCTCTACTTTCTTTTAGCTCTTGAACATCAACTATTTTCTGCATTTCTACTACCGGTGTGGACTTCATGGCACCTGTGGTAATCTGTAGTGTACCGATGAATGATGAAAATGGTGGCAATAATGATGATAGTTATGGTGATCTAATGATAAGAGTGAAGGTAGTAGCAAATGAAAATTATGCTCATGGCAATGACAATTATAATTTCTTGACATGGGCTCATGTTTATGATGAAGCCGATAGCAAAAATGGTAGTGTGATGATCTATGTCCAAATGAAGTTTTTCTTTATTTGATAAACTGCAAAGCAATGTCACTTTATGTTTCTAGTTTAAAAATTATTATTTCCCTGGACATCTAAATACTGGCCTGAAATGTTGCTGCTGACCATTCTTGAGTCACACAAATTTGGGTGCAATTTCAAGTTTCAGCATTGCCATCATCAAAAACATCCCTCTCAAATGAAGAATCTAAACTGTCTGCTATCCATATAAGAAGAAACATTGGTACCAATGTGCAAGAAGTCCTCATCATCTCTAAAATGAACACATTTACTGCAACCAGCCATTATTTTCAACGTGTGATGCATCAACACAGCAACACAACTATATTTAGCTTGACCCACTTGTTCTCTGCTGTTCCAGCAGACTAGATCAGTCACTGTTTATTATGGAGCAAGATAATCCAGGGATAAAACTAAGAAATGCATCTGTGTTTCTTCTTCTTCGTTCGCAGTCTATATCTGCAGTCCTGTCTCTTGGACAAATTTCACTGTTTTTTGTAATTCATTAGCGATAGCGCGTTACCCTGATTTTTGCAATGCGCCTTTTGGCTGGGTAACTCCGACTTCAGCACCTTTCCTTGCTAGGGCAGACTGTGGTCTTGCTCAGACTGCCATGAAGACAGTGTTGGCTGGCCTGGCCAAAATTTTATTTTCCAGCCTCTGGTGGCTGTACGTAAGTCCCTTCTCCATGTCAGATGGTTTTGAGACAGTTTCACAAAGACACTCCACCTCTGGGATGAGGAATCTGATGAGTGCTTCAACGATATCCATTCCCCGCCACCTATAATCTACTGGCTCTGTTTTGTTTACATCATTCTGATAGCCATTATTGTAAAGACCCATAGGCTTGTCACGTCCTGGATTCATTGGTTTCACACCAGACTTCCCTCATCCCCGCCAGAGATCTCCATGTCCCCATCCATCCACCAATCTGACATTACATTTTACAAAAATAACAATTACAATTAGTGTTGATTGCTACAAGTTTCTGGGCTACAGAAGTAGGTCAGAGTTTTTAAGTAAATAGATCTATGTTCCCTGTCTCACAAACACTATGTTAAGATAAGTGTGCTCTTAACACAGTTGTTCCCAGGGGGGACATCTGTGTATAATTGGCAAGATAATTTGGGAATAATGCTATAAGAGCAACAAGCATGCACAAGATAATTCAGGAAAACACCAAAGCAGTTAAAGTCTCTTCATTCATTCTGACACCAGTTCACCACTGTCATATGCTGCACAAAACTCAACACTTCCAGGGAAACGAGACCCCCTACAACTATCTGAATGTTATTTATTTTTTACCTGGGCGCTCTCTGTGTCTGTGGAGGCTGTGTGGGAATGCCATCAGGCTTCACTGGTTCAGTGCGAGCGGCTGCCGGCTTTGTAGCATGAGTGACTACTTGAGCTGTGTGGCTGCTGACAGGAGGAGCCAGGCCTGCCGGTGTGTTTTTACTGGCTAGTGCTGCCCAGGTGACCGGTTTGCTCTCTGTATGATATATTCATTATCTCTATTACACCAAAACTAAACATACACACATCATAGAAAATGGAAGTCTCAAGGGAAAAAAAAAAAGAATGTTCAGAAGCCAATAGTCAATGACCTATCTGTTGATAAATTTTAAAATATCCTAACTTTGTCAAAAAGAATGCTTGTCCAATTGTGATATGAAAGTACTGAGTGTGGTCCCAGCATTCTCAAAAAAAAACTATGCTGGGGATCATCCACAATGGAAATGCATTCTAAACAGCCTATATGAAAGGCGGAGAAAAAAAAACATTAAGATGTACAATTAAAACAATGGTCTTGTGAAACAAGCATGCATGGTGTCCATGGTCTGCAATGACTAAAAATGAGTGCTCCTACTGCTAATCATGACACGAACAAAACAACAAGTCACCAAGAGACTCATTTAAAAAACAACCATCCACAACCTCCAACAAGGTAAGTGCAAACTCTCAGAAATGTATAAAATTTGTATAAGCCTTACCTGGCTGTGGTTCATGATATTCAGGCTGTGGGGGTTCTGCTGGAGGTGCGGGTTTTACTTCTGGCTTGTGTTCATACTTGTCAGCTTCTGCTACAGAAACCTCTTCAGTGTGACCGGTCTCTCTCTCAGTAACTGAGGCAACATCCAGTTCTGGTTTGACAGACTGAGGAGGAGATGACACCAACACAGGGGTGGGCTCGGTGGCTTTCAAAGGTTCAGCATCATGTTTGCTGCCGTTGCTGCTGAAAGAAATTTAGGACATTTATTGCTTGCATTCATTCCAGGCAAGTCAATAACATCACAGTTCACTTACAGCTTTCTGAAATTTTTTTTCAGAACCTGTTGCCTTTGTAAGCTCTTGGTTTTCAGCGTAAGCCACAACTACAAATATTTTTATATCAGTTTCACAGTTCTGTATAATGCAGTGTATTTGGTCAGTAAGGAATATGGGTGGTTCTGATGTCAAAAGCAGGAGAGTCAAGCAGGTGTAAGTACATATCACATCAATTCATGAAACAAAACTCACTAAACTTCTAAATGATTTGGTAGTATTTACATATTAACTGCCTTTGCTATAACACAATATACAGGCATGTATATTCTATTATCAACAGTCTATTGTGCCAAATAGTATGAAAGCAGAAACAAAATGTACCAGTCAATTCTCTCATGCAGCTTCTTCTTCTTCTTCTTCGTTCGCATTGTCTGTCTATATCTGCAGTCCTGTCTCTTGGATAAATTTCACAGTTTTTTGTAGCTCATGTATGGAACTGTAGAGGTTATCTTCTTTAGTGGTTTCACTAGGCCAGTAATTATTTCTCAGTGTCTCATAGTTGGTGCAGCTCTGGAGGATATGTTCCACAGTTTGGGGCACCTGGGCACATGTACATAGATTAGTAGTACCAACCTTAAACTTTGTATACATATGACTTCAGAGTCGGCTGTGTCCTGTTCGGAGACGGAAGATGGTAACTTGTTCCTTTCTGTTTAGCATGTGACAGTCATCATGTGGTGGTGTTTGTGGCTTCCTGTAGGTTTTTATCATGCTTTTCTTCTGATTATAGGTGACTGGTATGTCTGGTTGCTCCATTTCAGTGCCCTCTTTGGCTAGATGGTCAGCTTTCTCATTGCCTGGTATCCCACAGTGGGAGGGAATCCACTGCAAAGTGACTCCATGTTGTAAGCCAATTTTTGACAAGGCATCCTTAAGGTCTAGTAGTTTGTTGCACTGAAGAGCTTCCAGTACTGATCTTGCATCTGTGAGAATTACTACGGGACATGTATCAATTCTGGAGTCTGATAGTTTTTCAACTGCAGCACTAATTGCCCTAGCTTCTGCATCATAGTTGTTGCAGTATTTTCCAGTGGGTATGGAAGGAAATCTTGTCAGTGGTGTTGTTTGGATATTCAATATGTGCTCCTGCCCCTCCATTCTTTATGGCATTATGTGCAGATCCATCTGTATACACACGTATCCAGGTGTCACATGGATATTTATCATCTAGAACACTAAGTGTGGCTGTTGATCTTACAAGACTACTCTGAATCTCACCATTCTGCACACCTTTCACTTCAGTCTGAATAGTTATTTGTGTATAATCTGCTTCTTTCCATGGTGTATGCTCTGGTACAGATGATAATGAAGCGACTACAGTTGGAAGGTCAGGTATCAGCTTACACATACGCTTGGCCTGATGAATGAAGCTGCTTCTTTTAAGCCATCTCAGTGCCAAGTTATTGAATCTCTCCTTCAGGGGATGGCTTACAGAGAAGAGGAATTTCTCTCCCATCGTCATGACCTTTGTGTCTCTACGTTCCTTTAATGCTTGAACACCATTTATTTTCTGCATTTCTATCTCATGTAGCAATTTTTTTCAAATTCATCCATACTGTCCTTTTTCTCACCTTTCTCAACATTAATTTAAAATGACTGTTTTATTTCCATTTGAGGTAGGATATGCCCTATTTTATTTGTCCTTGTTGACCCCTGTCCATTATAGCTCATATTTTAACATTTTTAAAATGACAAAATGTTTTTCAAAGTATAAAATGACATTTAACTATGGTGAAAATTTCACCTTCTATTTTAAAATGCTGATTACTTAAGACCACATCCAACAATATCAACTATTTCAAATCTAAAATGTATTAAAAATTCTAAGATTTAAAAACTGTTACAGCATAATGATTAAACACTAAGGTAATTGTCTTGACAGGAAACAAATACCTACCTCAGAGCTACCTGCTCGTAGTAATTTGTGGGGACCACCTCTGGGCTGGCTGGAGCTGGCTCCTCAATGCTTCCATTCTCCAAAATCTCTTCACGAGGGTCAGTAATGAAGCCTGCAGAAAGTGCACAAGTGTCAATCAATTAAAGAAAATTATCTCTCAGGCTTGCTTTATTTCTAAATTGTCAAAATGTCATTTTTACTGCTGTTATTTAAAAGAACATCATTATGAAAATGATTACATGCCCCCTTATTGTCTGACTGGGACCAAACACATGGGCACACCAAAATAATGATGTACCTCAACCGTACCATGTATTAATCACTCAAATTTGCACAAGCTACTACTAGACTAGTGGTTCTTAGCTTTGGGGGGTATATGGACGCCCAAGAAGTCACGAAGGATTTGGGGGGGGGGGGGGGGGGGCTGCTATAGATCAGAAAAAGCCAGAGAGAGGCCAGGTCAGTGGGCATAACATCCCTTGATGAAACTGAAAAACTTGCCAAAGTCAAGAAATCTTGGTGAACTACCATGCAGGCCCTATGTGATGTTTGAGAAGGATGTAAGATAGATAAGAAAATGGATTGGGTTAATTTTTTTTAAAATGGCACCATATGGGCAATTTACTGCTTTATTTTTAATGAAAGGTCCACAGCTTTTTCATACTGTAAATGAGGTCCACCACTGTTCTCAGGTCAGAGAGCAGTTCCATGGCCAAAAAAGTGATAAAGAACCATTATTCCAACCATCTCAATTAGAACTCAACTCTTTGGCTGTTAAGTCATCATGAGAGGAATGAAAAAAAAAATGTTTATATGTATCATGTAACCATTCATGCTGTAGAAGAACTACACACTAGAAAGAACTAAGATTTTTTGCACTCTGTGGTGAAGACTCTACTTAGAAGACTTGCATACTGATTTTGTTGGTTTTTTTTTTGCTTCGGGGAAAATGTCATTTATGAAAATGGACGTGTGATTTTTTTTACTTTTTTTCACTATGGAATTAGTGAGATCCAGGGTGCCACACTCTGAAGGCACTTTCTCCATCTACACTAGTATAAGAACTCATTATATTGATTTGTTCATAGGAGGGCACAAACCTTCGCTTCTGTATGAGAAAATCAGTCACCTACAACTAGCTTCTCCTTCCACCAATTGGCTGATCTAAATAATAAATGTAAATTACTCTGTACACTCACGGTCTGCTTCTTCGTTCTCTCCCTCCTCATCATGGAACACTTCATCCTGGTACCTAAAGATGTCATTGTGGACATAGAACTTCTTTGGTGTCTGTGGCACCAGGACAAATGTTTGCATGAAGCGACGCATGGGCTCCCCATTATTGCTGAGTTCCCCGGTGACCTGCACTACAACAGAATCCTCCACAGTGGCCTGGGCATCCACTTGCCGGATTTTGGCATGGCAGTCATTGAAGTTCAGGGACACAATCTTCTTGTGGATAGCCTTGAATATGATGAAAAGTGATGGTACAACTTACAATGTAAAATTAACTATATTGGATTAATGAACAGACTTATTACAAATGTGGCAAGCTATCAGTGTAACACTTTTGAAAAACATAAGATTAACTTTTCCCTACTGACAAACAACCATTACACTTGAACATATTTTATTATCATTCATCATGGCTACTACATTTTACAGGGCAATCTTCTTCTTCTTCTTCGTTCGCTTCTACCACCAAGACCGCACTGTGATCCTACTGAATTTACGCCTGTGGTCTTTGTTAGCTCCCGTGGTTTCCTGTGTGGTCCCCGAAAGGACCACACGAGATCCCTGAGAGGACCACAAGGGGTTCAGAGTATCGCAGGGCTTTAGCCTGTATTATTGGTGGGTCTCTGAAGTGGATTGCGTGACACCGCTGTTTTCGTTGCACCAGTTTAGTCTAGAGTTGGACGTTCTCACCAGAAGACCTCGACGTGTTTAGGATATCAGTGCATCCCCGCTGGGTGAGAGGCGGTAGCCCACCCAGGCCAGAGTTGGACCTCACCAGAAAACCTCGACGTGTTTTGAGATACCCGTGTATCACCACCAGGTGAGAGGTGGTTGTCCATCCAGTCCAGAGTTGGACTTTCTCACCGGAAAACCTCAGCGTGATTAGGATACACATACATCCCCGCCGGGTGAGAGGTAGTTGCTTATCTAGACTGCCCTGGTCCAGTGTCTCTGACTTCAGCATTTTGCGGTCGTGGCCGCTTACCCTTCCTAGTTATGACCAGGATGGAGCTTTTGTCCAGGAGGACGAGTCCTCGCCACTAGTGACTTCCACCCCTGGGTTGAGCTGGTTTAGGCATATTATCCCAGTATGGGCGTGTTTAGAACATGACCGACCTCTAGAGCAGAGGTACCTCGACATGCTTAACCTTCAAGTTTCACCCCTGGTATGAGCCGGTTTAGGCATACACCAGTACGGGTGTATATCGGGCGTGACTGACCTCTAGAGCGGAGGTGGCGTGACATGCCTGGCCATCAAATTTCACCCCTGGTGTGTGCCAGTTTAGGCATATTTCACCAGTGTAGGTGTATTTCGGACGTGGCCAACCTCTAGAGCAGAGGTGCCATGGTATGTGTAGCTCTCATAGCGATACTACTGGACATACCGATTAAATTTCACTTTATCCTTTTCTTCACTTTTTCACATCGGCGCTGCACAGCAACCCTTATTTCTTTTTCCGCATTTTCTTCCTTGACCGGGAGGAGCTTCACTCCAAGCGCGGCATTTGAAGAGTCTCGCCAGCAGTGTCTTAACCTCTGGGTTAAGCCGGTTCATGCATTTCACCCAATATGACTGCACTCAGGACGCAGGCGACCTCCAGACCAGAGGTGCAGTGATTTGGCTGTCTGCTTCGCTTTATCCTTTCTACCACCTTGTCCTCAGTGATGCCGCGTGACAACCCCACTTGCACCTTTCTTCATTGGCCGGGAGAAGCACCACTCCACACACAGCAGTTGAAGAGTCTCGCCAGCAGCGTACAGGGAAATGATACAGTGCCTATTTATGGTGCTTAAAGGCAGTTTAAATTTGCCAAATCCCAATTACTATTTTAATTTTAATATATATAACAATGAAACATTGTAGTATGCGATAAATATAGCTTAATGAAAAAAGTGTGGGAAAACTACAATAATGACAAGATAAAGTTCATAACAACATTCTAACTCCTATTTCATTCTCCAGCCAATGCTCTTTCTTCCATCATTTCATTTCACTTCTAAAAGACTTCAATGAAGTAAAACTAAACCACTTAAGCTATACATACATCTCCTGTCACACTGAAAAGTTTTAACTCCAACAAAATGATGGTACTACTCTTCCAGTCAGCCCAGTGTGCCAAAATGATGCCATCGTGGATTTAGATTTCAGCATAATTTGATTTCATGCATAAGTTCTAAAGACTTTTTTTTAAGCAAAGGGAAGTCATTCAAATAATATATCTAAAACATGGCTTCAATTTTTTTTCACCTAAATTCGTGCAGAAAGCTGACAACTGTGATCAGCCAATCATTTATTCTGCAACAAACTGTCCCAACAATATCAAAAGATTGCAGTTCAACTGATTTATACATTTTTTTTATCATCAGAAAAAACTATAGAACTGTGTATCCACATATCAGTAACAAGTAGGATGTCTTCTTCTTCTTCTTCGTTCGCTTCTACCACCAAGACCGCACTGTGATCTTACTGAATTTATGCCTGTGGTCTTTGTTAGCTCCCATGGTCTCTTGTGTGGTCTCCGAAAGGACCACACGAGATCCCCCAGATGACCACAAGGGGTTCAGAGTATCGCAGGGCTTTAGCCTGTATTCTTGGTGGGTCTCTGAAGCGGATTGCGTGACACCGTGGTTTTCGTTGCACCAGTTTAGTCTAGAGTTGGACGTTCTCACCAGAAGACCTCGATGTGTTTAGGATATCAGTGCATCCACGCTGGGTGAGAGGTGGTAGCCCACCTAGGCCAGAGTTGGACCTTCTCACCGGAAAACCTCGACGTGTTTTGAGATACCCGTGTATCACTGCCGGGTGAGAGGTGGTTGCCCATCCAGTCCAGGGTTGGACTTTCTCACCGGAAAACCTCAGCGTGATTAGGATACACATACATCCCCGCCGGGTGAGAGGTGGTTGCCTATCTAGACTGCCCTGGTCCAGTGTCTCTGACTTCAGCATTTTGTGGTCGTGGCCGCTACCCTTCCTAGTTGTGACCAGGATGGAGCTTTTGTCCAGAAGGACGAATCCTCGCCACTAGTGACTTCCACCACTGGGTTGAGCCGGTTTAGGCATATTATCCCAGTATGGGCGTGTTTGGGACGAGACCGACCTCTACAGCAGAGGTACTGTGACATGTGTACCCTTTAAGATTCACCCCTGGTGTGAGCCGGTTTAGGCATAATTCATCAGTATGGGTGTACATCAGGCGTGACCAACCTCTAGATCGGAGGTGGCATGACATGTCTAGCCATCAAGTTCCAACCCTGGTGTGTGCCGGTTTAGGCAAATTTCACCAGTGTAGGTGTATTTCGGACATGGCCGGCCTCTAGAGCAGAGGCGCCGTGGTATGTGTAGCTCCCACAGTGATACTACTGGACATACCGATTAAATTTCACATTATCCTTTCCACCACCTTTTCACGTCGGCGCCGCACAGCAACCTTTATTTCTTTTCCGCATTTCCTTCCTTGACCGGGAGGAGCTTCACTCCACACGCAGCATTCGAAGAGTCTCACCAGCAGTGAAGTAGGATGTAATATGATCTCAATGAGGGCTCTAGTTTTATTTATATTTGGATTTATTTTATTCTGGAAGCCTTTTAAGGGTTTTGGATTATATTTATGAGGCAACCTCTATAGAAACATTATTTTAGCCTAACTAAGCGCATTTTTTAAAGGATTTTTTAAAATGCAATCTCCAAAACAAGTCAAATATTTCCTTACATCTGGATTCTGCATTTATATGCCTTCACTTTCATAGATCTACATGTGTCAAGTGTAAAGACTGAGAAAAAAAACTCATTTCTTTTACCTTTAATTTTCACCAAACAAACAAACAAAATTCTGACCTTTAAGTTAAGCATGAAATGCTAAGTGGCAACTTAAACCACATGGAGTTCATCATTGCAAAATTTCTCTCAGTGTTCAAAGCTGCTCTGAATTATCTCTCAGGAACATTTATTTCATAACAGCAAGACTGTTAGCAACAGAAAAAAAGAATAAACTGGTACTACAACCTGTATGTTATTTAGTGCTAAGCCACATGCAGAAAGGCAAGCCCTAAGACTCAGAACCATATTTCCATCGTTCACTGTACTAACACACTTGATAAATGATAACCAGATGCTGTAACTCACCTCCTGCCCAATTACAGGTGGCTGTTCACACCCTGCCTTTTCAACACCCCCATGTACAAATGCAGAGTTATTGCTGTAGAATCTAAGGAAATAAAACAATCAAACGCAACTAAATAACTTGGCAAAAGTTTAAACTCTGTCTACAACCATGCACAATCAACATAGATGGAGTAGTAAAGAGTTACAGGTCCAGTCAGATGTGAGAGTTCTATTATAAATTACTTTAAACTTTGTACATTAAAGTACAAGTATCCCTTTTTTTTTAACTTTCACACACTCTCTCACATGCGCACACACACACAAGCATGCATGCACACACACACACAAAACTGATATTAAAAATCTTATGTTTCTAGCATTATACAGAATCTAGACTTGCTCCTTGGAACTTAAGATTGATCCTTCATGGTCCTCCAACAGGCCATATTCTAAAGTCCAAGAACCACAGCTACACTTAACTGTTCTAAAGCTCTCCTGTCTCATACATATTACTGGATAAAGCAGAAGTTTAAACATCCATAAACAACAGTCCATATAAGGAAAACTTTCATGATCAATATCAAAAGAATGACGGGATATGGCAAGTTTATATGTTACCGTGAATAAATTTCAGTTAGGTGCAGATCCACATGGCAAAAATGGGGAGGCAAAACACAGCATCCATAACAGGACATAGTAACAAACTGACTTGCTGTCCTAATGATCAAGTGAAAAATCTCTCATGAATCCTCTATAAAAGTTCCCCACTTCTTATTTTAAGCTTACCTCTTTAATTATTTCTTTTCTTTCCTTCCTATGTTTGACATTTTCCATTCTGCCTGGAGGTGAATTTGTCTCATGTGCCTGTAACCTGCCATAGCCACCTTAGAAACAATGTTACTTCTAAATTTTTAAAGTCTAGATTTAAATCCACCACTTTTTAACACCAATCCAATCCTTTGGCTTTCGCAAATCCCAGATTTACAAGTATTCACTTGTTTTCTCTTGTGCCAGATAGTGATAGTAGAATGTGCTAGTCTTTTTTAGCATTTACATACAGTTTGTCCGTGATGAAGAAGTTTGGTGATAACTAGTATTTACAAAGATCTTTCAATGTACTGCAAGTCCGGTAGGTGGTGTTTCATTGTTTGTTCTTCTTGCCGACTGCAGTACATGCATTATGGTGTATGGTCTGCTGTCCCTCCGAGCAAGTTTTACCAAGACTTGTGAATGGACTGAAGATCTCCATGACTTAAGATGTTGATGGGGTCTCTACGGTTGAGTTTATGGCAACCCATTCCATTAACACCATCATAACGGTAATCTGTATACTTGCATTCATGTATTTGGGTCAATGATGTACCATTAACATGTGCACTACACATCTGAAATAATTCTTTCCCTACCATTTAAACTGATTCCATTGCTAGTGGTATCAATCATTTTCTACAATGTCTTCACTCTTGGCCATTAACCTTTTCCTGTATTCTGTCAAAGATTTCTTTTTTAAAGAATCACACAGAAAAACCATGCTATACCTGTGCAGGTGAAGAGGTGCCTCATGAAGCATGGTATAGTATTGCCGAACAAATTCACGGCCAACTTCCTGGGGTCCTGGAGTTTCCATTACCATTGTTCTGTGCCAGATTAAGAAAAAAAAAATCCACGTAATTTTGGAATGAAAAAACATGAAGAAAAGCATCAATATGGTCTCTGCTGGCCATTCTTGAAGCACAAGAGCTGGAAAGGGTGCAGAAAATATTATTCAGATTCAATACTCTAGCCATATTCTCAAAAGGTCTTGGAAACAGAAGAAAACAGTACAATGGCTCATTAGCATGATACAAAAACCATCTGACATAAGCCACACTCAATATCCTGTTCTATAATACCTCAAAACTTAGGCAATAAACATAAATGACCTCTCCTGGAATAAACTAAGAATATTGGGTGCAGAACAAAACATTTAATGTTTTAATCTCTTCACTTTATAGTTCATCAGCAATAAATCCAGAACAGTACAATAAATCCAGAACACCAAATTCAATAAGATTAATGTTACTGATTTGTGACTGTAAACTCATTTTCTCCAATCATTTCCATGCTTTCTGCCCTCTAAGTGGATTTGTCCTTCCAGCATGGATTCCATTCTTTTCTTATACCATTAGCTGTTTTCTTCATTATTTCATTTGTAATTTTGATTCTCCTGTTACCCCTCTAACTACTTTTCTGCCTATTAAATACTCTTTATTCTTCTGGATATTGACATTTCTTTTTTTTCCTATAAGCAAACTGTGAAGACACCTATATTTCACTGATCTATTGTACAACACTGATGTAGAGAATAAATTCAAGGCCCTAATGGCAGTGCAAGAAGAAATGACACCAAATGAGCTTGCCCATCATATCAAAGATGCTTATATCACATCTGCCAAAACTAAAGAGCAGTAAAGAAGCAAGATTACATTTCAGAAGAAACAATGAAGCTAATTGAAGAACGAAGGAAAATCAAGTCAAAAAAAGATGCTGAGAACCAAGTACTATGTAAGAAATGTACAAAGGCCATCAGGAAACAAGTCAGACATGACAAAAACAAATACATATGGGATTTTTGCAGCAAAATGGAAAGAATGTTAAGATGTCAGTCTTTGCAAAAATATCCTGAAGAAATATTTCTGAAGAAAAATTACTGAAGAACTTCAGGTTGAAAACATCCCTTCATATAATTAATGACAAACTAATGGAAAGCAAAGACATCTTGATCAAATGGGAAGAGTACTGCAAAGAGATGTACCAAGAAGCAAATAGTACAGAAAATAATGACACTGAGGTGAGGATACATGAAGAATCCGAACCCTCTCTGGATGACGTCAGAGACGCCATAAGGAATCTTAAACTGGGGAAAAGCTCCTGGTTGTGATGAGTTAGCTGATATGATAGAAGCATTAGGAGAAAGTACCACCCACATTTATCATGCTCTGCGCTGTAAAATCTGGAAAAGTGGAAATTGACCCAAAGACTGAGAATGCTCAATTTACGTACCTCTGCCAAAGAAAGGCATCTAAAAAATGTGTATGAACTATAGAACTATTGCACTTATAAGTCATGCAAGCAAGATATTGCTACGAATCATACTGAAATGGATGGAAGGAAAAAAAGAGAAAAAGAAATACATGAAGTATCGGGGGGGGGGGGGGGGGGGGGGGGGGTGTGTGTGTGTGTGTGTGTGGTTTCAGACCAGGCAGGGGCACCAGAGATCATATACTAAACATGAGAAACATCACAGAAAAGTGTGGAGAGTTTAATGTGGATCTATACACTTGTTTTGTAGACTACTCCAAAGCTTTTGATTGTGTATAACATCAACAGTTATGGTCTATTACGAACAACATGGGTTTTCCCAGTCACCTGGTACACCTCATTGCCAAACTGTACAAAGAACAGGAAGCAGCAGTGAAGGTAGATGGCAAAATATTGGGTTGGTTTGACATACAAAAGGGAGTAAGATAGGGATGTAGCCTTTCTCCATACCATAACATCTACATCAAAAACATGAGGAATGTAGGAAAGGAACAGGAAACAACTAAATTTGACTCTGTAAACATTGGGAGCCTCCGGATTCCAGAAATTAGATATGCAGATGATACTGTTGTTCTATAAAACAGCTAAGAAAGACTACAACAAAAGACATGGCAAAGTTCAGAACCTCTTTTTAAGCACCAACAAAACCAAAATAATGACAAATGACAAAATGAGAAGCAAACCCAAAACTACACTGGACCATCAATAGAAACATAAATAAATTCGAATATTTAGGTTCAATCATCACCCGCAATGGAAATCAGAACTGCAGCTGCACCACAGAAACTAGCACAAATGAAGAGTATGTGGTAAGAAGGTACCAACAAGAAAACACAAAATTATGTTTACTAAGAGTTTACATATTCCCAGTGACAACATATGGATGTGAAACTTGGACACTTAACAAATCACTAGAAAAGAGAATAACAGCATTTGATATGAAATGTTACAGAAGGGCACTTAGAATATCATGGATAGAACGAAAATCAAATAAAACTGATGTGATTAGGTGTTGCAGACAACTGGCACATTAACACCTTAAAATTGGAAAGCTGAAATAATTTGACCAGATCAAGAGACACAATAACGTGGAGAGGTTGAGAGTAGAAGGCACAGTGCCCGGCAAAAGAGAAACAGGATGACCTCACCACAGGTGGACTCAGGTCATCACAGAAAGTCTGAAGTGCCACTGCAAGACACTGGTCAACTTGCACAAGACTGTATTGCATTCAGGGAGGTTGTCAGAAGGACAACGTTCTGGAATGGACATGTCACATGAATGAATGAATCGCACAAAGGAGGTGATGTGGTCAGAACTATACCTGGCCACCCTTACTTCCCTAGCACTAGGAGAAAGGTACCTACTTCTATAGCTGGCCACATTCATGAGAGATAAAAGCACTAAGCACTTCCCTACTCAGGTAAAAACAAAATGGATCACCAATAATTATGTTGGACAGGTCTGCAAAATGAGTTACAAAACAAAAATATGTATAAACTAGGGAAAAAAAAAAAAAAGTAGGAACAGCTTTATTATTTAATGACAACACACCTGTGACGTTTCAGCGCGAGCCTTTGTCAAACAAAAACAAACAGGATGAAAATATCAGAAGCTGAGATAAGTCACTTGCCATTTTTCTTTAATTTTTTTCATTTGTTATTGTTTTGTTAATATAAAATTAATATGAATCTGTATTCTGTCTCCTCTGATTCATCGTCCTATTTGGTTTTGTTTGACAAAGGCTCGTGCCTACTTTTTTCCTAGTTTATACACTTTCATATCACATCTTTACTGCAGTGCTTTGTGTATAGTTGTATGCCTATACACTAATTATTGTGTGTTACAAAAAAAAAAACAGACCACCAACCACTACTGTATGTATGGGAAGACCACAAACTAAGAACTCGACCTCCTGTAGGTTGCAAACTCTACTGTGGAGAGCAAAACAACAGAACAATTACTTAAGTCACACACAAAAAAAAAACCCCTCTTCTTGCAATTTTCATCCTTTTAAACTTCTGACACCCATGGGGGCCATGAGAGAGAACTTGTTAGGAAAACCTCTATCAATCCTTCTAAGAACATAGCCTCCAACAAAAAAATTAATGTATGTGGAGGGGGGGGGGGGGGGGGGGGGAGGAGACAGAACTGCCATTCTCTGAAATGAAATCCAAATGATGGAAGAGCAAACATGAGATGACAGAAGAGCATTCTGTGAGAATTTGTGACATATTGTAATACACATGCCAGAAACGTTTGCATGGTCTCGCATGGTGTCTGTGATTGTTCAATAATATACAGTTTGGTCCAAAACTGATAGCAAGTTGTAGTCCAATTTAGACAATGGAGAGCGACCATATTTTTCACTATCTGTTAAACAGAACTGGAATGAGACACTATTTGTTAAACAGAACTGGAAGGAGACACTATCTATTAAACAGAACTGGAGTGAGACTCATTTACTGCGGTGTTTGTTCTTGTGTTTCTCTCAATATGTTTAACAACTACAACACCTGTATCATCACTATGAGGATTTGTTTTCATATATTATAGATTGAACATCCCTAATACAAAAATCCAAAATCTGAAATCCTCCAAATCCAAAAACTTTTTGAGTGTCAGCATGACACAAGTAGAAATTTCCATATCTGGCTTCATGTGATGGGTTGAAATAAAAATGCAGGCGCACAACAGTTTATTCAGTGTTCCCAAGGAAAAACAGGTCATACCAGTCCCCTTCAGCTGCAATATATCTCTTTCTAAGCATGTCCAGATTCCCATCCCCTCCCCCATAAAGGTAAAGGTTTAAAAAAAACTGCAGATGTGCATGCCCAATGCATGACCAGCAGTTCCCTTACAATGTCCTATATGGCGCCAAGACCTACATGCATTACTCACTGTTTTATTAGCAAATTCTCTGCTCTATAGTGTAAAGATACTGCTGACAACATCAAAGATGACAGCAGATACTCCTATAAATAGTGATAAGAAAACGAGGAAGCATTTATGTTTATCACAGACAGGTCGTTGGACGATCTGGACAGTGGCATTAAATACGAAACGAATTTCGTTTCATGAACAAAATCATTATGAATGTTGTATAAATTTATCTTAAGATTGTGTATAAGGTGTATACTTAAGTAAAACTAATTTTGTTGGCTTTATCCCCAATATATCTCACTATATGTGTGCGCGCAAATATTTCCAAAAAATAAAAAAATCGAAATACCTCTAGTTCCGATAAAGGATACTCAAACCTGTTTAATTAAGAACATACATATAACATAGCCAAAGTTGGCTGCACAAAGTATAGGTGTCTCATTTGAAGGTAATCAGGAACATACAGATTTACGATAATTGCTGAGTTTGCAGTAAATAACTGTTATAACTTAGAGTATCGGGGACAATAACAGTCCATTTGGACTAAAATAGTTGGACTAGTAACAAAATAAGCAGTCTTCAGTTTACAATAAAAGATCAAGATTTTTTTTACATCAGCGGCTCTACCGCTTCGCTTTGCCATTATTGCACAGTGTGAAACTAAATGTTCGACTCACATAAAGCTATTGTGCCGATGTTATCAAAACGTTTACAACTTCGACTACAGAGTAAACGACGTGCTAGGAATATCAAACTGATCAAATTGTCTTACATAAATACCAAATTACGTTCCTTAATATCTCTTGTCTATGTCCCCTACACATGGGATGGTGCGCAAATCGGGTCTGAAGTAACAATGAACTGCGCATGAATGGACTCTCGTGGAAAATGTGTGTGAAGGCCCCATGTTCGTTTCCGGGAACATGTATAATAACTTTATACCTCAGGTTCTTGCAATTATTTATGGGTTAATAAGGGGAATTTTTTATGGAATAAACATGAATCTATAAATATACATATATTTAGTGTAAAAGTAAGTATTACGTGTGTTTTCAATGCGAAAGAATCGTAGAAAGTTTTCAAAATCATGTACTAATAAAACTATTTCCGGTTGTTTCAATAACTCATTTTTAAAAATTATGTTATTTAAACAAGTTTAATTTCATTAAAACAACATTTAATGCCATGAACTTTAATTTTAATAATTTAAAATTATATGTTCATTTCCATATACAAGAGCTTCAATAAAGGTCATAGGTTTGAAATGGAGGTTTTGTGAGCATGCGCACTAGCCCTAACAACAGATAGCTTTTTCACTTAACGTACTGATGCTGTATGGCCGTCGCTTGTATCACATACTCTTAGTTTATCATAGGATAGTAGTCCAGAGATGAGCATGCATCAGGAGATCCGACGTCGTCAGATGCATATGGACAGAGTTTGTGAGGCAAGGCGACGAATGGCCCTTGCACAGGAACAAACATACGTAAGTCACGGCAATGGCTCACTTCGTTTAGAAATGAGTACCTGACTTCTCCCGGTGCTGGGGAAAGATATTGCCCTCTAGTGTGTTGACACATCAAAAGAAATATAAGCACCAATACTATATCTCGTCTGTGCCTTAATGGCCGTGATATAGGTTTCTTGGGAGTGTCTTGGCATTGACTGTTACAAGTCGATGACTGTCGCCATTATCTCCACAGCTGAGATCCTCTGCCTACCATTGTAAAGTGGGGACCATGACCGCAGTAACTGCTGGCTGCTCCCATTACTCCATTCACCACCTGCTCCCATGTGATATGGACACTTAGCAAATCACAGGAAAAGAACATTTGAAACTTAAAGAAGAGCACCTAGAATGTCATGGATATAAAGAAAATCAAATAAAGACATACTAATGGGATTAGGTGTTGCATAAAACTGATTCATAAACACCATGAACATTAGAAAGCCGAGATACTTCAGCCACATCAAAAGACAATGGTTTGGACAGTTTGGTAGTAGAAGGCATAGTGCCTAGCAAAAGAGAAAAGGGATGACCTCGCTGTAAGGTGGACTCGGGACATTACAGGTTTGAACATGTCATTGCAAGGTGCTGGTCAACTTGAACAAGATTAAATTGCATTCAGGGAGAAAGTGAGAGGGACAGCGTTCTTGAAAGGACATGTCATGTGAAGAAGAAAAGGCCATAATGGCATGGCAGAGCTACCATTTGATCAGAAGACCATTTCGAAACAGGTGGGTCTCTGTATTACAGAGGCTACAATTCATCATTTTGCTGAGCTATTTATCTCATGGCAAATTCTGCTGATATTTGATTGACACTGATTTAAGAAGAAAAATGTATTTATGTGCCTTGCCAACACCCAAAAAATAGATAAAGAATTAATTTTTATGGGTATCCTCCTCATAAGTACTTGTACTTGTATGAACTCCCTGTAACTGCAAGGTGTTGTTCTTTGCAGCCGATGGTGTAGAGATGTTGAGGCACAGCATCGTATCGGCGTGGGAATGGTTATGCAGCTACTTATTCAGTCCCAGAGTATAGCTAAAAAGCAGGGATGTGCAATTCTTCTTTAGCAGACTCCACCACTATGGGGACTATGGCAATCACTGCTCTGTTAGCCAGGCTGGGCCTGTTACTGGAGGTACCACGGAGAGATGGGATAGGATCTTGGTCAGCTATGGATCGCTAACCTTGATGCTGGCATATCAGCTATGGGTCGCTGATTACCTTATTGGGCATCTTCACCCCTATCCTCCTTGTAAGAAAATCGCTGGTGTTTTTATCTGTTGTGTTGGTTTCTGTGTGTGATCCTTGAAAAATGTTTTTGCCAAAATGCTGGATTATTATATGTTCTTCAGTTAAATGTGCTCATCATAATTTCTGCCTGCTTTCCTCACTCTTTCAATCTTTTTGTAAAACTGAACCACACAGGTCCATCTGCTACATTACTAGAACCGGTATTGTCGCAGTCGTCATTTCTCTTATCTCTCTTGAGCCACGGTCTCTCACCACTTTTTCCTAGGCTTCATCACTAATAAAAATTGAAATCTTTCCTGTGGTCTTCTTTCTAGAACTCTCCCATATAGCATGTGCTAGGGTGATGTGGTGTTATAAGTAAATAAGTATTATTATATATTCAAACTGTCAGTCTGTCAGATCAAAAGAACAGTTGCTGAGAGAAGCAGGAGATCTGTGTTTTCATAATTTTCAACACTACTACGTCATCTTTACATCACCTAGTTTGTTTATCATTTTAACTTTCTCCAGTGAAATAGATGACACTATGTCCAATTCAAGTGACCTGGTCACTGTAGGCGACTGTGTTGTTTCTTCAGTAAAGAAAAAAAAAATACACTTAAGCAGCTAGGTATGCATGCAGACAAGAC
Source organism: Achatina immaculata (assembly GCA_009760885.1). NCBI lineage: Eukaryota > Metazoa > Mollusca > Gastropoda > Stylommatophora > Achatinidae > Lissachatina > Lissachatina immaculata. Next base: position 28,837,842 of record CM019719.1, on the reverse strand, counting down.
AGACACTTTGTAGAACATGTCTGTCTTCTCCATGAATGAAGCTGATTGAGGATTTAAGCTGCATCAACACTCCCTTGGAAGAAAACTGACTGCTACCATTTGTGATGGAATAAACATGACTTTATGAGAACATAGAACAAGAAAATAAGTTTAACAAGGCATTCAGGCTGAATCTTCTGATTTAGGAGCTCCTCTTCATCCCCATGCTTTTAAGAAGGCACAGTCACACAGTGAAATGGCCAGAAGGGCTCATTCTGAAAAACTGTGCGAGCACATAAAATAGAAAGGATATAGTACGAGTTCTTCCACAGCTTTTTCATGTTTTTATGCAGCTGGATGAAGATTCTGTTGTTTTCATGACACAGACTGATCCTTGTGTAAGCAACGCAGAGACAATAACTGGTGTGTGTTCAAACTGGTGTCAGTACCGCCAAGACACAGGGTATTTTCTGTAATGTTTGAAAATCTTTGTTAAGTAATTCTCGCTTTATATTTGTTACTTTCTTTGTTCTCATTCCGTATTTTATTTCTTCCTTTCCATATTTTATTAATTTTTTATGTTCCTCATTGCACAATTTATTAACATCTCAGTTTTCTCATTCTGAATTTTGTAAGCACATGCATTCTAGCATCTCATGGAGATTTTGTTCATTGACCTACATTAATCCTCAGTCAGTCAGTCATTTGCATGTCCTTTGCAGAACTTTGCTTCCCTAACAGCTCTCCTGTAGGCCTCTCGGTTGCAAGCAAGATGCCTTGCTGCTGATGCATCCATTTCCAGATTATCAACGATGTCTTGCAGCCATCTTTGCCTTGGTCTTCCTCTCTTTCTTTTTCCCATTATGTATCCTTCCAAGATAGTCTTCTCTAAATTATCACAATGTTTAATGTGTCCAAAATATTTAAGTTTTCTTTGTTTAATTCTCTTTACCAGCCAACCCTCTTCAATATTAGGTTCTTGTAGTATGGATATATTTGTTCTTTTCTGTGTCCATAATATTTGAAGAATTCTTCTGTAGCATTTGCATTCAAAGGCATTTATGTTTCTCAAATGTTTTGTTGTGTCCAGGTCTCACAGGCATATGTTACGATGGGAAAGATGCATGCCCTTAAAAATCTTATTTTTGTAGTTCTGTCTGTTCCTCTCCACAGATTCTTTAGTTGTTTTACTTTCTGAAGAGCAGTAGATGTTCTCCTTTTAATTTCCCACGTTGTATCTCCATTATTAGTTAGTAATGATCCAAGATATTCAGAACTATCCACCTCTTCCAATTTTTCCTCATTGATGCATATTTCAGCTGCCTTATTTGTTTTGTCAGTTGTCATTAATTTAGTTTTATTCGCATTAAGATAGAGGTTTTTCTCTTCACTATTAATTTTTTATTAGTTTTTCCATTCCTTTTTGTGTTGTGAACTGTATCATCAGCACATCTAATCTGTAGTATTTCATAACCTCCAATATCGTAATATTCTTTGTCTACATCTTCTCTAACATTCCTCATTATATTTTCAGTATACAAGTTAAAATAACAACGGCGACAATATGCACCCCTGATGGACACCTTGTTTTATGTCATACCAAGTTATTGTTTCACTATTTATTCTCACTGCTGCCTGTTGGTCTGGTTAATGAGTCAAATGTTTTGAAAATCCCATTTTTTCCATTATTTCCCAAAGTTTCTGGTATTGTACACAATCAAATGCTTTTGAATAGTCTATAAAAGATAAATATAGGTTCACAGAAAGTGAACAGAAAAGCCTTACTTTGAACTTCAAAAGAGCAGAGACCATGGTTATATCTAAGAAACAGAATCCACCAGCATGCAGTATAAAATTAAACGGAACTATTCTAGAGCAGGTGCAGAAATTCAAATACCTTGGAGCAGTAATAACTTCAGATGGGAAATGCAGAACAGAAATTAGGAACAGAATAGGCCAAGCAAAGACTGCATTTCAGAGAATGAGAAACATATTAACCAACACATCCTTATCAATGAATGTTAGAAAACGAGTCCTAAAATGCTGTATTGAACCTATCTTGTTATATGGAAGTGAATCATGGACAATAAGCAAGTCTGCACAAAAATCATTGGAAGCAGCAGAAATGTGGTTTATTAGAAGAATGTTGTGAACCCCCTGGATAGCAAAAATAACTAATGAAGAATGTTTGATAAGAGCTGGAGAGACAAAAAAACCTTGTGAAAAAGATAAGAGAGAGACAGTGCACTTTCACAGGATATGCAATGAGAAGAGGGGGCATTGAAAATATTATAACAACAGGAAAAATAGAAGGAAGAAGATTAAGAGGAAGACCAAGAGAAATGATACTGGACAGTCTGACAGGATGGTGTGAGAGGAGATCACCAACTGAACTGATGGCCTGCATGAAGGATCGTGTACTCTGGAGAAGCATAATAGCCAATGCCAGTCGGCACGGCACCTGATGATGATGATGATAGATTCATATTAAATTCTCTGCATTTCTCTGTTATTAATCTTGTATTGAATATATGATCTCTTGATCCTCTTCCTTGTCTAAAACCTGCTTGGACCATATTGACGTCTTCTATTTTCTTACGAAGTCTACCCATTATAATTTTTAATAGAATTTTACTGGCATGACTAATCAGGGCGAAGGTTCTGTAGTTTGTGCATAGTTTCAAGTTACCCTTTTTTTGACAGTGGTATGAATACAGTTGTCTTCCATTCTTTTGACCAAATACCTGAATGCCATATCTTTTTACATAGTGCATGATAGATTGTCTCACATTCTTTTCCTCCTGCTTTAATAAGTTCGGCTGTTATCACATCCTGGTGATTTATCATTTTTCAGATTCTTTCTCTCTCTCTCTCTCTGAACCTTAAGTGCCCAGGGCACATAGGGCTTCCGCAAGGGTTTTCTAAAAATGCCTGTCCTTTGCCTTTTTTTTCCTGCTCTTGCCCAGGTGAGCCCTCTATTGCTCAACATCCTTTCTGTTGTTCTTCTCCATGTCTCTTTTGGTCTACCCTTACTTCTGTTCCCCTGTAGTGTCCATCTTAGTGCTATTTTTGGTAGTGAGTTGTCAGTCATTCAGAGCACATGTCCCAACTATCACCAGCGTCTTTCCTCAATAATTGCTGTCAGTGGCTTCATCTGCATTTCTGCCAACAAGATTTTATTTCTTATGGTGTTTGGCCAAAATATTTTTCAAATTCTTCGTAAACATTTAGTCTGGAAAGAATTCAACTTGTTTTCTATAGTTTTGGTGATTTTCCAGCATTCACTTCCATAGAATAGTACACTTAGAACATTACTCTTAAATATCCTGATTTTCATATTTATGCTTAGTTTTTTAGGTTTCCATATAGTCTGCAGCACTGCAAAAGCCTGGTTTGCTCTAGTAAGTCTGCTATTGATGTCCTCTGTGCTGTCTCCATTTTCTACTACTCTACTGCCAAGGTATACAAATTCATTGACCTCCTCCACTAACTTGCTATCTACTCTGAGTACATTTCTGTTGTTCACATTTTGCTTCATTAACTTTGTCTTTCCTACATTGATCTTTAGTCCTATGTTGTTTGCATTCTGAGTTAGCTTGTTTATTTTCTCTTGCATATCTTTGTGCCTGCTTGATAGTAAACAAATGTCATCTGCAAAATCAAGGTCCTCCAGCACCGTGTCCAGGGTCCATTGTAATTCTCTGCGTTTGTCTGATGTTGCCTCCTTCATTAACCAGTCTACTGCCAAGATAAATAATGTTGGTGATAGTACACATCCCTGCTTCACTCCTATTTGTACCCTAAAGCTGCTAGAGGTATGTTCTCCACAGATCACTTTGCACTGAAAACCCTCGTATAGGGCTTTGATTACATTAACTATTTTATGGGGGAGGCCATGCAATCTTAGGATTTTCCACAGTGCATCTCTGTTGACACTGTCAAAGGCTTTCTCAAAATCTATGAATAATGCATATGTTGTGCTATGCCACTCATTTGCCTGTTTTAATATTTGTCTAAGTACAAATATGTGGTCTATGCATGATCTTCCTTTCCTAAATCCTGCCTGCTCTTTCTGAAGTTTTCCCTCAAGTGCTGGTACAATTCTGTTGATGATTATTCTACAAAATACTTTACTGGTGAGTGGCAGTAGGGTAATGCCTCTCCAGTTCCCACAATCTCTGAGGTCACCCTTCTTTGGTAGTTTTACTATAAGGCCAGTTTTCCACTCCTCTGAAGCTTTTTCTAGATCTCAAATTTGTTGTAATATCCGGCAAAGTTGTTTTGGTGTTTCTGTTTCTTCTGCTTTCAACATCTCAGCAGTCACTTCATCTTCACCTGATGCCCTGTCAAATTTTAGCTTCTTTATCACCTCCTTTACTTCACTTATTGGTCCTGTATTGATGTTTAGTTCCGTTTTTGCTTCAGGTATGTCTGTTGTTTGTGCTGCTTGTGTTCTGTTTAATAGGGTGTTAAAGTGTTCCCTCCATCTTTCAATTTTTTCTCTTTCTCCACTGACCAGTTGTCCATTATGTGTCCTTATTGCACTCTCACATCTTGTGCTGAAGTTACCTGTCATCTAGTTTGTGATTTTATATATGGTTTTCATGTCATTTGCTTATGCTGATTTCTTTGCTGCTTCTGCTAAATTGTCATAGTACTGACATTTATCTTGACAGCATGATTCCTTCACTTCTTTGTCTTTTTGTGCATAATTACTTAAAACTTGTTCTTTAAGCCATTGTGATTTTTTCTTGATTTCTTTTCTTTGCTCTATCTTTTCCCATGAAGTCTTGCTTATCCATTCCTCTGTTCTCCATCTCCGATATCCCAGCACCTCTTTTGCTGTTTCCTGTAGTGTTTTATTGAACTCTAGTATGGACATTGCTGCTTCGTCTTGTAGGACACTAAAGCGGTTCTTAAGTACTATTGAGAATTCATTCCTTGTTTGCTGGTCTTTCGGTTTTCTTGTATCAAAACATATCTTTCTGTGTTCTCCGATTTTGGCTTTTCTTAATTTTAGTTTTATTTTTGCTACCAGAAGGTTGTGATCACTTCCTACATCTGCTCCTTTCCTTGCTCGCACATCTTGTAGTGACCGTTTCCACTTGTTTATTAGTATGTGATCGATTTGGTTTTCTGTGGTTTTATCTGGGGACCTCCGAGTCACTTTATGGATGTTTTTATGTTGGAAAATTATCCCTCCGATGATCATCATGTTTTCTTCACAGAAACTGCACAGTCTTTCTCCATTTTCATTTCTCTGATTCCTTCTCTTCCCATGATTCTTCATTTCCTTCACCTACTTTTGCATTGAAGTCGCCCAAGATGAGTAGCATATCATGCTTGGGTATTGTTTCTGCTGTGGCTTGGAGCTGTTGTAAAAATCTTCTTTTAATTCCTCTTCAGCTGCTTCTGTTGAGCATACATATTATTTAATAATAATAATTTTTTTATTCACATATAACAGTGTTAAACTAATCCTGTTTACTGTGTATATTGTTACACATAATATACTAATAATAGTTTGCTAGGTTGGGCTCAGTGGACCTCTTTGAGGTCATTTTATACAGGGTGGTACAAAAAGTCACTTGGTAGTGTGTAAAGATTCAGGCAGACAAAGACTGTGGACATACAGGTAATGACTAGGCCGTTCTGATTGTAGAATTGTTAGCGTTAAGTTTAAAATCAAAGTACGGAAAGCCATTTTACATTATACGGGTTTATTGCTTTGAGTAGCGGTGAGAATTTACTTTAAAAAATTAAAAAATGATTAAAAATATAAAATTATAATGTCATAAGTCTTTGAAAATTACAATTGTATATTAATATTTTAATATTGAAAAAAATTAGTACATGTAAATTTGTCTTACCTTAAAAGCGATATTCGAAATTAAATCCTTGTGCGTCAATACAGGCTTGCACACATTTAATTTTGTTATCAAAAACTCTTTGTAAAGTTTCCTGTGAGATGTAACTTATATTTGTAGTTATTGCTGACTTTAGTTCATCAATTGTGCGAGGGTGATCATGATTCATGTTTCCTTTTATTGCTTCCCACAAATAAAAGTCTATCAGAGTTAGATCTGGTGATCTGGGTGGCCATAAATTTTAAGAAATGATATGCTCACAGAAAAATTCCTCCAAAAGTTTCATAGAGCTGGTGACAGTATGAGGGATATCACCATCTTGCTGAAACCATGAATACATTATTTCATCCTCCAAAAGGCTAATAAAATCATGAATATTGAACCATATCGTTTACTATCCACTGTTTCTGCAAAGAATATCGGGTCAACAGTATGCAGACAGGATTTTGCCACCCACACTCCAACTTTCTGATCATGTAGAGGTGTTTCTTGCATAACATTAGGATTGTTCAATGACCACAGATATTGAACCAGGCTTCGTCAGTGAAAAAAGTAAAGTCAAGAATGTCGACACCTTTCACACGAATGAAGTGTTGAAACCATTCACAGTAACGGAGTCGTTTCTCATGATCCAGTGGTTGCAACTGTTGCACCACTGTATTTTTGTATGGGAATATTTTCAAACTTTTTTGGACTGCAGTATGTGCAGTTCTAATGCTGATATCTTGCTCTTGTGCCAGTTTTCGTAGTGATTTTGATGGACTGCAACTCAAAGAGGTTGAAATATCCAGTAGTTTTTTTCATCAGCTTTCAAATCAATGTAGTCTTCCACTACATTGTGCATCTAGCACTGATCCTGTCCTCTGAAATTTCTAAGTAAGACTATGCGCTGCATTAAGACTGGGCACTTCTGTCTCAGAAATTCCACAGCAAAAAGCTCCCTTACTCTATTGGTATACTTACCACCTTCTCTAAAAACATGCTTAACAACAAAAACACACTTGCTCATGAAGTGAAAAAACCATGTCATTTAAACAGAATAAGACACTGTACTAAATTAAATGAATAAGTGAATTCCACTACTTGTGCTGGGCAAAGTTGCTGACACACTGAACGTAAAAACCGTCTCAACTATGGTCTTCAAATGACCAAAGCAATAAATCTATACAGTGAGATACTAGGTAAGGAGTACATGAAATTAATTTCCCCTGTGCAGAGTCTAACTAAAAAAAAAATTCCATCCTCGATAACCAGTTCACTTCAGGTGCTGCTAATCTGTTCTTATCAGAGGTGATCTTATCGCCTACCATACTTTTACAGTGGCCAGCTTCAGTCAGGATACTAATGACTGAGCGAGCATAATTTAACGTAATGTTGACCAAGATGAATAACCTGCCGTTACAAAAACAACCTGCCAAACTTTACACACTATGCCAAGTCCACAGTCATTGCCTGCCTGAATCTTTACATGCCACCAAGTGACTTTTGTAACACCTTGTAGACAGAATTTAGGAGGTCCATAAACTAGGATGAAGAAAGAAGTCACCTGGTTTATTTTCACTAATCATTTCCCTGAAATTTAGCTTCTTATTCAATAATATAAAAAAAAAAGAACCAAATTTTTAAAAACCCATAGTAATATTTGACATTTAGACCCCAAAAATGCTTGTTAATTTCTATATGTTTCATTTTCCACAATTGTTATACTGTAGGAAAGTAATTATATGATACATTTCATCATCGCCTTTCACTCCCCTGATAGCATAAGCCATGGATAAAGTCATCCCTGTTCTTCTAATTATTCTCAGCTTCTTTCCACGTGCATCCCTTGTCTCTGAGCACTGTCATAATTTCTCTTCTCCAAATAAGTCTAGGTCTTCCTCGTTTTCTATTTCCTTGAGGATTCCATATCAGTACCTATCTTGCTATGTTGGTGTCCGGTTTCCTCAGAGTGTGGCCAATCCATCTCCACTTCCTAGACATGATTTGTAGATTCATAGGTTCTTGTCCTGCCATTTAATGTTTAAAATCCTCCTCAAGCAGTAGTTCATGAATGTTTGTATCCTCTGTTGTATTGTCTTGGTCATAACCCATGCCTCTGAACCATATAGTAGGACAGTCTTTATGTTTGTATTGAAAACCCTAAGGTTTGAATATGATACATTTGGTTGTGTAAAATATCTCTAACCATAGCAATAAAATTAGCCAACTGTCTTGATACTGATTTTATGGAATAATTTTTTTTAAATGTCTTGTCTTATGTTTTCTCCTTATAAACCTTTCAGTATTGAGAGGGAAAATAATCATCTTGATAGGGCTCACTGATTTACCTCATTTAATGGGATATTTAAGGTTTCTGTAATTTCTTCTCCCCACCTTCTTCATGGGCAGCCTCCCCATTTGTTTCTTACAATCTTTAGCATGAAAGTTTTCTGTGGCATGCTGCCGGTGGTAGCTGTGTAACATGGCCAGACCATTTGACTGGTGTTAATCTTATTCTTTCCTTGACAGTGTCATTTCTGATTTGATGTATTCTTGTTATATTTAGTCTTCCTAAAGATCTCATCTCCATTGTGATGATTTTCCTTTTGTTTTTAGCTGTTAATGTCCTTTTTTTATCACAGTTAGGAGGAAAATTGTGTTGAACAGTGCTCTGTTTGTTTCAGGTTTGATGTATTTCTTTTTCAGTAAAGATGTTATCTGTCCAATTACCTGATTTGCTTTATTCCATATGATTTCAATTTCAGTATTTTTTTAGAGAATGTATTGCACTCCCTAGGTACTTGAAATGCTTCACTTCTTTCAAAGGCTGATTGTCCAGGATTTCTTCTCTACCATTGGTAATGACTTATATGTTTGTCAGCATTGTTGTGGTTTTTACATGCATTTGCTGAGTTATCAGTGCTCACTATAGGTCTTTTTTTTTTAATGTCTGAATAAATGCTTGGTTGTCAGCAAACAGATTTCATTATGGTTCATCAAATGAGTATGTTTTCTGAAGAGTGTTGTGAGGTTACTGGCATCATTTCTGAAGCTGAGCTGTACAGCATATATAAAACATATTTTGCTACAGGTATATTAAAATTATATGAGTATTCAGTTTTAAATACATTTTTTTCATAAGAATAATTTGGTTATAAGGATATATAACATTAAATATATAAATTTACACGAAGTCACTGCAGTAAAGTCCAAGAGTGCAGCTTCGTAATAATCACAGCTAAGTGCTCCCCTGTTTTACTAATTTTTTTTCATTCTTATTTTTTTGTATAACATTCATGTAAATTTATATTTGTATCCTCCTTCCCTATTTCTTTGCCCAGTATGTTTCTGTATGATTAAGGTGTAAACCTAAACATTAAAAGTCTGTGCTGATTAATAACACTGTTCCTACTTTTGCTTTAAATAGTTTTTAACATTTTCTCGTAAGAGATCGCTTGATTTCATGCATCCTGTCTGAAGTGGAGTTCCATCACATGCTTACACTTGCACGAATTTTGAGGACTTCTTCAGTGAACTTTATTTGAACTTATATTTGTATAGCATACATATAACAAATAACATTAAAAGATAAAATCCCTGTTTTCATGCCATTACAGCATATTGGGCATATGGTGTTAGGCCTGTATTTCCAAGACCTTCAGCACATGAAAGTGTGATATAGTCAGTATCACACCTGGCCACATTTGCTTTCCTATATTTCTCTGGTACCCATTTTTAGAGGCTAGGTGGATCCAGGGGCTTTTTGGTGTGGTATTACCAGAAAAAATCTCCACTGCTGGGAATTGTAGTAAGTCTCTTTAGCAGACCAAGTTTCTGTGGCATGTTAAAAAAAAAATCTCTGAAACTAATCTTTTGATATAAACCTAATTGCCTCTCTTTATAATTATTACTGTCTCACTTAAAACGAAGAAGTTAGCTTTAATCTTGGAAGCAGCATTACCATATGCTTTATCAAGATAGCATGTTTACGTGTACTGCAGAATTTGCCAAACTTATGCGACAAGACAAATACAGAGACTTTTACTCATGTAGTGTCTTTGCTATTTATTTCATTATTAAAATGAATTAAAACCAATAACTGTAAAACTTTTACACAGAATTAACAAAGTAAAAACATTTGCTACTAATTATTTTCGTAAGGGAACACAAGAGTAGATCTGGTGATAGATTGAGGTGGCTTCCCAAAGTAAAATGAATGGGATGTATAACAGCTCATTGATTTTGTGTTTTACTGTATAATTGTATACTCAGCCCTTGAGATGGAGAAACGTCATGTATAAAAAGAGACAAGACAGAGCACAGCAGAGTGTATCGAGAGAAAATCTGGTATGTCTGTGTAAGAAACAGCACAATGCTGACTGCACCAAAAGTTGAAAATTAAACGAACATAAAAAGCCGATTTTAAAAGAAATATGAACATTGCATCACTTTTGGAGTATGTTCAGCTTTCTAAATACTATTCTTGTTGATGAATATTGAAAATGTGAAGATATTTTAAAATGAGTAAATAACTGCTGAGATACTTGATGAAGTGATGAGTAAAGTAAATAATTTATTATGTATTACTTGGATTTCTTTACTTTAATTTCTTAACTTTCACGGCTTTCAGTTCACCATGTATGCTATAGTAAATAACCTTTTTTGGTACTGCTGATCTAGTAGTCAGAACTAGCAATTATTCTTTTAACAATTTGACTCGTAGGTTTGAGACTTGACTACTCATAGATTTGAGACTTGACTAGATTTGAAACTTGACTTGAAGCTTCTTGTGAGGACTTGAGACTTTCCATGGAGACTTGACTTGAGACTTATGAAAAAAGGACTTTAATACAAAGCTAGTCATCTTTTAATATTTGTTTTTTTTTAATGATAATCATACATGTAAAATAAAGCATAAATTGAACATGTAAAAACTGTTTCTAATATTACATGCTTGATTTCAATGTTCATGATTTAGCATATGGTTAAAAAGTGTGAGCTAACCTTTATTAATTATTTTACACATATAGTAACAAACCAGGAGGCACATTCAGATACGTTTGCATTAATTTATCAGTTAGCATGTAGTAACTCCATATAGTCAACCTTTATTTGGTTCATTCAGTTTTCGTTAATTTGTTCGGCATTTTTTTTCTGGCACTTTTTACAATCATATTCATTTTAAAAGTACCAACTTTATACCGCTTTTTAAAATTAAAAACATTATTGTCTTAAACTGATAATCTTCTTCCTTTCTAACATTTCTTTTCCATATGAATAGACACAGTACAAATTTCCTTACAATATTCTTGACACATTTAGTCATGACAGCAGACTAAACCGTGTTTATGGTCTTATGTTCCCTGTTGTGAAAGGCAGAAATGGAAGATGATGTCATCATCTTTGTTTCTGTTATTCTTATTACCAGACAAGGGCGTGAGAGGAAGAAATCTTAGAGGATACAGGATATTTGAGACCTTGGAAACGAAAAGAGAAGCCCAGACCGAAACCCACACGTTCAAACACTTGCCCCCCATCTTTGAGAGGAATTAAAAGAGATCATATCTACAAGATCCTTCATCCGTACACAGACTACTGAGGCAGTTTGCAATTTTTTTAACCAGATATTTCAAATTTCCGGCACAGTTTTCAGGTTGATAGATCATTCAAAATGATCTGTCTTTTTCATTTTACACATCTACTCTGAGCTTTTAAACATTTATGTCTTTCTAGATTTTATAGGTGCTAAATGGAGTAAAATAAGAAGAGAAAAAAAAGCATTGCCAGCTTTGGTCTGATCTATTTCTGTCTTTCTTTACTATTACTCCTTATTTTTCGTATGATCAGAACACACACTTGAAGGTATCTGATGATTAAAGTTGCTAAATATTAAACATTTCTTATTTTAAATGTGCATTTACATTCCCCTGATGCTTTAAATTATTTCAAGACTCAAAATCTCACGTTAATTCTCACGTTTTCAGATGTTCAGAATCAGTTTTTAAAGTTCAAAATTTTCGTTTCTCTGATATTTAAAGTTGTCACAAGTTAAATATTCCCTGAATTTTATAGTTTTGTCTAATTTATACAATTCTAAAATTCACAGTGCACATTTGTTTCAGATAATCTAGTTATTTATGTGCTCATTTATTACATTTTGTGTTGTCATATAAGAATCAGTTTGGCTTTATAATGAGGAATTTTTATCCTCTTAGGGTTTTAAAATCCTGATTTGCTTCTTGATTGTTTTTGTTATTTACAGCTGTTGTGTTCAGGTTATTTTTTATTCTTATTATAATTTGTATAATTTTCACAACAAAGATTTCTGTCTGTGCCTCTTTGTTTTTACGTGCATACTATTTTCTTTATGACAAAGGAAACAGATTACAAATTTAAGTCCTAAGGAAACTTTGTGAATCTTTATTTTACTCAAGTTACATATTTTTTGTCATGTGCCTTTCCCACTGCTGGTAGTAACTGTGTTGAATTTCCAGCTTTTTCTCTCAATTTACTAATGACCAGTTTGTTTTCCAGCTTTCTCTCTCAGTTCAGTTTGTTCAATATACTTCAGCTATCTGTTTTTCAACATTTTTCACTATTTCTCTTTTCAATTCATATATTTGAGTCCTTTAAATGGTTATCTCTTCTGCTCATAGTGATGTCTCATCATACAGTGTTATGGTGTTCCTTTCATTTCCATTGGAGGTTTTCACAAGAATTATTGTTGAAGAAAAGAGATGTCTCACTCTTTAATATTGTCATCAACTGAAGAATTTTTATTAATCTTGTCTTACAGACTTTACTGCACTAAGCACTTTTGAAGACGGGTGGTTCTAAGGACTGTCATAGCCGAAGGTGGGGTGGAGGATACGCTCTCCACTCCAATTAAATGTCTCCAAGGCGTGCATCTCAACTAGCCTCTGACAGTCAAGTCCAGCTCATGGCCTTCTTGTGGCGGAACTGTTCAAACTGACAGGAGATGGGGCGAAGGCAAATATCTGGCACCTGAAAGTCAGACATTTCGGGTAGATGAGAGTCCATTTGGTAGCTCGTCTGAGAGAAGGAAAACTCTGATTTAAAACCTGCTGCTGGCGAGATTCTTCAGCTGCTGTGCGTGGAGTGGGGCTCCTCCTGGCCAGTGAAGAATGGGGTTGCCCGCCACTGTGGAAAAGGTGAAAGAAAGGTTTAAGTGAAGTAATCAGTAGTCTCGAGGTCAGGACCGCTCAAATCATGGCACCTCTGCTCTGGAGGTCGGCCACGTCCTATGTGCACTCATACCGGGCATGAACTGGCTTAAGGGGGTTAAGACACTGCTGGCGAGATTCTTCGGATGCCACACGTGGAGTGAAACTCCTCCTGGCCAATGAAGAAAATGCGAAAAAGCAACTAGGGTTGCCGTGCAGCGCTGATGTGAAAAGATGATGGAAAGGATAAAGTGAAGCTTAATCGATATGTCCAGTAACTCGCAGTGAAAGCTAATCATACCACGGCACCTCTGCTCTAGAGGCCAGCCATGTCCAGTATACACCCATACTGGTGAAATATGCCTAAACTGGCTTAAACCAGGGGTGGAACTTGATGGCTACTCATGTCACAGTACCTCCGCTCCAGAGGTTGGTCATGTCCTAAACACACCCATACTGGGATAATACGTCTAAACTGGCTCAACACAAAGGTGAAACTTAATAGTGGTAAGGATATGTCCTCCTGGACAAAAGCTCTGTCCTGGTCATAACCAGGAAGGGTAGCGGCCACGACCACAAAATGCTGAAGTCGGAGACACTGGAATAGTGCAGCCTAGATAGCCAACCACCTAAAAAACTTCAGTGTTATATAGAAAATGTATTACTCTGTGTTTGTAATACATGAAATAAATGAATAATAAAAGTTAAAAGTAATGAAGAAATTATGGAAAGTGCAAACTGTTCAGTCAGTTACAGCCTGTCAGAAAAGGGCCATTAAAGTTCTCTAGATGTGTAAGAAAAGAACAGAGAACTGATAGTTATTGTTGAATTCTTAATGGGAAGAAAATGACTGGCTTATACAGACAAGGAAAGAAAAATAACTTATCTGGATGGAGACATCAAAGATCTCACAAACAGAATAGGATATTACCCATATTGTTGGAATGATTCTGTTTCTAAACTGTATAGGTGAGAGAATAAGACCACAATTCATTTGTCCTATCACTTTGCCTGCTGTCACTTGTCACTTAAGAAGCATTTTGCACATTTGCTTTTGGACTGTGCATGTGAGACATGGAAGTATTATCAAGGTAGCAGAAAACCACCAGTGTTTCTGATCAGTTGAGAGGGAACTTTATCTTGACTGTTATAAATTTAAAACATATAAACACAGGACTTCAAACATCAAAAATGTTGTTATTTACAAATTATTATATTTGACTGTTCTGGCATGTTTAAAACAATACAGTATTGTAAAAACCAGAAATACAGAACCTTTTATGTTATCATTTTCACTTCTATTTCTACCTGGTTCCTTCAGAACTATTGATTATCACTGAGGAAATACCTGACAGCTGGGAAATGTCAGCAGTTAAGAAGCGGCGTGAAATATTGACCAATATATATTAAATAATGCAGAAATGATTAGCTGGCATTTCTAAAATAAATATGCAGCATAATATGGTGCATATGAAGAACAAGAAGTCTCGTTCACTTGAATTTTTCTCAACGAGAAGTCTGATCTTACATTCCATTTTTCCTAAACTGCACTTTGCATAAATACTTTCCAGATCTTCCTGAGTATTCCTTGTCCTTTCATGTTTGGAGGATTCCTTATCACTGCCAGGTTCCTTTTTTGTCCATACTTGAGACAGAAGGAATTTCTTTCTCCTGTTCTTGGTTTTGTTGATATTAGCGACTCATGTTTGCATAAATGTAGATCATCCTGCAGCATTGATTAAAAAGTAAGTGATACATATAAATATTTAAAGAAAGTGCCAGCAAAAACCTTTTATGGCCCTGTATTAGTCAAACAACTGTAGATATAAAGTAAAGGAGAAAACTAAAGAAGTGTGTACAGCACTCATACATAAGACACCAAATAAACCAGTAATGTATAAAAGGAAAATAGAATCTAAAACCTCAAAGAAAACCCAATCACAGACTGAGCATATCCTAATTGTTTTCAGTCTATCACAGTGTACCATAAGTTTTTATTTTTTGAGGTTTTTTAAAAATAATTCTTCTTTATTTGACTGTTATTATATATTTTTTTTGTTTTGTTTTTGTAAACCTTTGTGTAATATGGTGGCTGTTTGCATTACACATTATTTTTCCTACATACAGGACAGTGTACCCTATTTTTCTTGTTTGCATGCCACACTACTGCATTTTCCCTCAGATTCCACAGCACTGTACTGTGACATCTTTTTCTTATAGCATGATACTTTACTGTGACATTTTTTTTTTCTTATTTGCATGACCTTGTACAATATTTTTCTCCTGTTCCACATAAAAGTGTTCGTGTGTGGACTGGCTCAACTAAAAACCTGAGGAGTTTTGACCACAGCCGTGATGGCCCCATCCTAGATAGGTCTTGGCGAGCACTAGAGAGGGAAATGAATTTTTATGGGAACAGTTTAAGTACAAGACATAATTTTCCTGCACCAACCTTTAGTTGTACAAGTAGCAGATTTATTAATTCTGCATTCATTTAGTCATAGAATCTATTACACTAGCAGGTTTAGCTGCCTTCATTTAGTCATAGAATCTATTACACTAGCAGGTTTAGCTGCTTTCATTTAGTCATAGAATCTATTACACTAGCAGGTTTAGCTGCTTTCATTTAGTCATAGAATCTATTACACTGGCAGGTTTAGCTGCCTTCATTTAGTCATAGAATCTATTACACTAGCAGGTTTAGCTGCCTTCATTTAGTCATAGAATCTATTACACTAGCAGGTTTAGCTGCTTTCATTTAGTCATAGAATCTATTACACTAGCAGGTTTAGCTGCTTTCATTTAGTCATAGAATCTATTACACTGGCAGGTTTAGCTGCTTTCATTTAGTCGTAGAATCTGTTACAGTAGCAGACTTATTCATTCTGCTTTCATTTAGTCATAGAATCTGTTACAATAGCAGACTTATTCATTCTGCTTTCATTTAGTCATAGAATCTGTTACAGTAGCTGATATATTCGTTCTGTTTTCATTTAGTTGTAGAATCTGTTACAGTAGCTGATATATTCATTCTGCCTTCATTTAACCTGTTACAAAAATGTGTTCTGAGAATGCAGTTAAATTCAATCACTAGAGCCTGTCATATTTTACATGTGTACATCTGATTCAAGACTATTAAAAATGTTCAGAGAAAATATTGTTTCTTCAGGTCTTTTTTAAAATTATTTTCTCGCGCAGCTTCTCCTTTCTTTCTGCTGATGCAGAAATAATCACAGTGAAGCCAAATTTACATTAATGTTTCAGAAATGAATAAATTTATTAGCTAAGCCGAGTCATTTTACTTGTAGCTTCTTCTTCATTGGTCTCCTTGGAACTGCATGTTGGTGTTCTTTGCAGCCAATGCGGTAAATATCAAGGCACAGCATTGCGTTGGTTTGGGAGCGGGTCATGGCAGCTATTTTTTTTTCAGTCCTTGAGTGCAACTAAAAAGCAGTGGGTGTACAATACTTCTTTAGCAGGTTCCACCACCCATGGGGACTGGCAGTCCCCACCATGGACTAATAACAGGTCCAGCCTGGTTATTGGGGGTACCAGTGAAGAGGTGGGCTAGGGTCTTGGTCAGCTATGGTTTATCAATCCAGATGTCAGCTGTGGGTTTGCTGCTAAAACAGACAGCATCTTTGCCTCTGTTTTACTTGTATAATGAGGAGCACAAAACTGAATTTAGCATCATTTCAACAAGAGCTGAAGACTTAGCACTGACAGACTTGGACTTGACTAAGGAAATGAAGAGTTGCAATTTTACTGGATTTTGCAACTTTAATGTCATGTGCGGAAGGGGGAGATGTAGGATTCAAGATGAATGAGAGACAACATTAAGTGGCTCATAGCTGTCTGCTTGCATTGGGGTTAGTGAACCACAATTGGCCGGGATGATGTTATGCTCCTGGTTACATGCCCTGGAAACAGACCATAGTCTGGGCAGTCGAATAGTAAATATAGCTGACCACAAGAATAGTAAAAATCTTGGAAATAAATAAATCAGTCCTCTCCAATTCATGAAGGGAGGTGAAAAAGAAACAAAGCTTCCTAACTGAAGAGTGATAACTTAGGATATTACAACAGTTTTAAAAAATCTACAACAGGAAACAGAAATGTACAGAAGCAACCATCTCATGCCAGTTTTTACAGATTCACTATGCTATGAACTCATCAGGCCTTCGAATAGAACTTTCATACACACAAAGTACACAAGGAAATGGACTGGACAAAATACTGAAAAATCTAAAGAATAAAAAGTCACACAACTACATGAATTAAATGCGAAGGTGGGGGGGGCAATTTGATAGTAATATAAAAAAAGGAAATTGCTTGATGAAATCGAGGTGAAGATGCATGCTGATTGCCAAGCCATAGCCGGCCAAGATCCTGTTCTACCTCGATCAGTGACGTTCCTTTAACAGACAACTGTCTGGCCAAGTGAGCGGGGTTCGCACGAGGAAGACGGCCCTCCTAAAAGTGCGTCTAGCCGAAGCCGGATGTGCTGAGCCAAAAGGTGCGTAATTGTGACACGACGCAACCACCGCCCTTTTGACGGTAAGTGAAGAAGAAGCCTGATGAAGTTTTTGTGTGTTTTCGTCTCTGGCACGGAACGTTTCATTTAATATGAGGAATAATGGGCACAGAGTTTGATAATGCAGTAGTCTAAACTGGTTAGCAGAAGGCTCGGTACATCAATAGAGGGGAACTCGTGGTTGGCAAAACAAACAAAAAAACGCCCCCCCCCAAAAAAAAAAAGTTAGGAAGAGGTTATCCGCACAACGCACTCGTGTAAAAATATATGAAAAATTAAACACGTGACTGAAATTTAAATTTTGACCCTAAATTTTAATCATATGGCTTGGATTCAATGTGCCAATAAGACGTACTTGTTGTGTCTCTCTACAGAGTCTGGACAACTCACATGACCTCTGCGAGTCATGACCAAAAGGGCTCACACCCCCGCCCCCTTTTTAGAGTGCAAGGAGTTTAATAAGGTCGAAACACTTGTTTGGGAGGTGGGGGTGTATAAACTATGATAAAAGTAGGAGCAGCTTTATTACTTAACAGCTACAAAGCTGTGACGTTTCGGCGTGAGCCTTAGTCATACAAAAGCATACAGGACGAAGAAATAGAGAGAGGAGATAAAGTATAGATTCACATGAATGCAATATTAAAACAAAAATAAATAGACCACTTAGCTGTAACTTGTAAGAAGATGGTGACATGCCCGACGAGTGTGTCAGGAATGGGCATGGTAGAGCGTCCAGCCTGTTTAAATGGAGATCTGTGATGTGTGGTTGGTGGGGAAACCGTGGAGGGGAGAGAGATACAATGTTAACCTAGCCAGGAGAAGGTGAAATAGATGATTATAATTATGGTGGTTGGGGGGAGGGGGGGTTGTAGTGCGATGCTGTGAGAAGGTTTTGAACTATGTGTAACAAGAAGAGAGTGGAGCTTAGTGGAGATGGATTATAATTGCTGAAGAGGGGAATGTTAGGTGTAGCTAAATAGCAAGTTTAACCTTTGTGGTTCTAGCGTCCCATAATCCTGAATGCAGCGGTTCTCAAGCGCTAGGTGGCTTGTGTCATCTGCGTGACATTGTTTGATGGCTGTTACCAGAAAATCAGATTTGCCTCTGTGGTTGGGGCTATTGAAATGATTTGGGACTGGTTTCGAAACATGGTGGGCGATATAGTACAGATGTTTCTGCATACGGTCCCCTGATCTGAGGCCATTCTCACCAATATACGTTGTCTTGCATCTTTTGCATACGATGACATATATCACATTACAGGACTCGCATGTGAATCCTCATGAAGAGTGAGGATAGTTTTACACCTAACATTCTTCTCTTCAACAATTATAATCCCTCTCCATTAAACTCCACTCCCTTCTTACTTGTTACACATAGTTCAGAACATCTTCACAGCATCACATTACAACCCCTCTATCCTAACTATAATGTATAAAATAGGAAAAAGTAGGAGCAGCTTTATTACTTAACGATTGTGTATCCTAACTATAATAATCTATTTCACCTTCTCCTGGCTAGGTTAACATTGTATCACTCTCTCCCCCCTCCACGGTTTCCCCACTCACCACCCATAGTTACGACCCACCGACCACACATCACAGGTCTCCATTTAAACAGTCTATACGCTCTATCATGCCCATCTCTGACACACAATCGTCGGACAAGCCACATCTTCTTACAAATTACAGCTAAGTGCTCTGTTTATTTTTTTTTTAAATATAACATTCATGTGAATCTATACTTTATTTCCACTCTCTATCTCTTCGTCCTGTATGTTTTTGTATGTATGCAGGAAACTCTCTAATGTAGAGAGCGGAACAACACAACTCCTTCAGATCATCAGAGGAAGTACCCCCCAGACAAGTGTTTCGGCCCTATTAAACTCCTGACACTCTAAGGAGGGGGTGGGGTGGGCCTCTCTGGGTCAAAACTCCCAGAAGTCTTGTGAGTTGTTGCTTTTTTTTTTCTTCCCGGTCCCGGGATTGAACCCGTGATCTTCCAGTTGTATGACTAAGGCTCACGCCGAGACGTCACAGCTTTGTAGTCGGTAATAAAGCTGCTCCTACTTTGTTCTTAGTTTATACATTCTGGTATCATAACTTCACTGCAGTGCTTCATGTATAGCTGTATACTTAAACACTAATTATTGTGTTGTCTTGGGGGGAGGGGTTATTACCTCTGATGATCTGAAGGGGATGTGTTGTTCTTCCGCTCGCTACAGGAGAGTTGTCTGCATACAACTCTTACTCAAACCGTAACATATATGGCCTGATGGCAATATATTGCTACTTCCATGGTATGAGTCCCATGCCGCATGTCAATATAATGTTACATGTTTCGTTTCATTAAAAAACTGGTGTAACTCTTTTTATTGTAAACATTTAGTGTGCACGTCCAGTGACCCTTGCCATCATTTTGAAACGTTATTAGCAACGGATATGAAATTCGAAGTTTCAGTCGAGAATTTTCAACTTTTTTGTGACTTCGGAGACATGCCGATATACTATATGACAAGACGTTCCCCAAGCAGATCTAGGCCTATTAGACCAGCGGTTCTCAGATCCTGTTGCTGCACGGCCCACATTAAAAGTCAAACATGTTTGCGGCCTACTAATATTTGCAAGGTATAAATTTAATTTTATAAAGTAATATGTAATATTTTCTCTACACGCTTAACCGCATATTCATTGCTACACAAAAGTTCTTTTCATTTATCTTAAAGATTGCACTGTTTCCGGTTGGAGAGCATGTCTATTCTGACTGGAATAAAACAATTGCTGAGAATTATATTTCATTTCTGCTCTCTCACAGAATCTACGCCACTTGTTCTCTAAAATTACACTGTAAAACTGCAATTTTCAGCAACGCGGTCACAAAGACGCCGGTGTCGCACTTCAAAAGCGATGCCGTCTTTTTATGTACGTCACATTTCTGTTTGATGCTGTAAGAAACGCTGTCTGGACCATTCTTTCTCCAGCAGCCGCACTGCGGACATGCTAATAATGCGACCTATAATTCTACGGCTTGTATCCGTGCAGTCTGCCCCTATGCATTGCGTGAAAAATGCGGAATAAATTTTGTTATTGTATCTACTTTTTTTTTTGTGTGTGCTGCTTTGAGGCTTCGCCGCGGCTCACAATACTCCCTGTCACGGCCCACCGTTGGGTTGCAGCCTATGGGTTGAGAACCACTGTATTAGACGGACTGGAGAAGTAGTTAGGTTACTTCAGACATTATTTTAGTGATCATGCCATATTACACAAGACGAGGTCGTATAGAGCTACAAATAGATCTAGACTTAGTCTATGGTAAATAGTGTAGATCTAGATTTAGCCGATGGTAAGTAGGGCGCAATCACCAGCTAAAAATGTTCTGTTTCAATTTTCCCAAAAAATTCTGCCTTCATGAAATCTTCATATATTTGCAGTTATTTCAATGCATAATACATATAATTTTAACGTGAAAATACTTTCTTACATTCACTTTTCCAATTATAACCCCTATACATATCAAGACCCACGCTTTTACTCTGGCATGGGTGTAGCGTCCGCTTTTCTTCCTGTGGCATGAGAAAAGTTAAGAGGAAAGAAAGAAGGCTTGACTTACGGATATAGATGGGAAATTTTAAAAAAGAAATAAGAAAAATAATTAGTTTTTATGAGTGGCAAGAGCCATAAAACAGTCATTCGCAATGATGGTTCGTGTGAGTCAAAGGTCAAAAGACATGCGCAGCCGCAAAGTTATTGGCATGGGGTCAAGGGCCGCGGGACATGCGCAGTTTCTATGTATGTTACACATCGAGTGAGAAAAAGTGGTTGTTTAGCTCAGCCATAGCAAAAATAAACTTGACACAGACGATGTTTTGTCAGTTACAGTGGTAAGTTGTATTAAGATACTAGAACAATTAAAATATAGAGAGCTGACTTTCAGTGCGAAGTAAAACGGTCGAACGATTTGTTGCTTATCAATATATAAAGTAATCCGATTAAATGTATAAATGGGCATGGAATAAAAATACCGATTATGAGTCATTGTCATATGTGGAAAAAAATAACAAACCGTGTATTGTATGGACGCTAATTCAAGCGCTGCCCAGGGCTGTTGCTTTTAATGAAACTCTGCTTAACTGTAGGACTCCTAGGAGTGGGAAAACCCAGTTCAGCAAGTCTGCGAGAATCCTAGGCAAATCTTTGACCATTGTACTATTTCAGATTTGTGTAACCATCACATATCTGATTCTTTGTTAGCCCGGTCTTCTTGTCGGGATTTTGGCATGTACACAGACTTTTCTTATTCACGGAGTTTTTTTTTTCATCTTTTATAGCTGTGTGTTAAATGTTAGTTAAACAACATAGGAATAGTTTAATGAGTTTTATAGCCATAATCCTCGCAAAGCTTTCTAGTTGTTGTTTGTGTGTGTATGTGTTGAGAGAGAGAGAGAGGAGACATATTAATCTTAATATCATGGGCTTACATTATTACTTAGAGGATAATTGCAGAGGAAAATTCAGTCTGGTTATAATTTAATTAACGGAGAGTCACGACACATCCGCTCCCCCAAGTATTTGCCGCTTTTGCAGTATTAACCAGGCAGTTTTGTATGGCCTAGCTACATAGACCAGGATGGTGACACTAGAAAGGAAGTTAGGATCAGAATTGCAAAAGCAGCATCAATCTTCAAGAATCTTGAGAACATATGGAATTCAAAAGTTATAAGCACAAAAACTAAGTTAAGACTATTCAATTCAAATGTAATATCCACCCTCATTTATGCATGCGAAAGCTGGAAAACAACTAAAGAAATAGGAAAGAAATTAGACTCTTTTGAAAACAAATACCTAAGGAAAATACTCGGCATCAAGTGGAACGAATTCAAGAACAATGCAGAGATAAGACAGATGACTGAACAACAACCAGTCTCATGGGTGATCAGGAAAAGGAGAAGGACATATGTTGGTCACTTGATGAGAAGAAATGATCAGAGAATCCCAAAACAAGCTATCAAGTGGAACACAACAGACCGAAAAAAAAAGAGGCAGACCACGTGAAACTCTGAAGAGGACATTATTAAGAGAGGCCAAATTAACAGGCATAAAATCCTTTGATGAGGTTGAAAGACTCGCCGAAGACAGGAAAAACTACTTTGCGAGCCCTATGTGACGTTTAACGGCACGGATAGGATATAAGATAAGATAAGATTTGTATGGCCTAGTGCCTGAACCTAGAAAAAAAAAGATACAGATGTCAAGTTCTAAAGTTCTAATGTTTTAAATTATTTTTCTCTTCAGCTGAAGTTTTCCCCTATTGTTCCCCCACCTCCATTTTTTTTCCCTTGTGTTCTGTACATGATACATGTCCCCTCTTCTGTAAATTCACCTTCTAGGATCTTTGTTTTGTCCATTGTAGTTTGAAATCCATGTTTTGCAATATAAAAGACCTTACTTCCAAAAATGGTCATTTATATTTACAGAAATCATATCAGATTGATTGCTGTTGATAAAAATGTCCTAATAGAACAACCTCACCTGAAAAGCTATTTCATGAGCTACAGGTGATGCCACATCATCATCAAGCCACTGCTGGAAGAGTAAATGTCAAACTTCTGTCATGGGAATAATATATCCACCTTTATGTCTATCCACTTATAATTCATCGTCTTATCTTGTGCAAAGAAAGCAGAAGTCAAAGAGTGTAAAAACCTCAGGACATTAAGCCTTTCTTGTCATATCACAAAATTACTGTTGAGAATTATTATGAGAAGAACTAGACATAGGATAAAGATGGAGTTAGGAAATGAACAATCTGGGTTTGTAGAAAAAAAAACACATATAATATGTTAAGAATTCTAACTTCAGAATTATAGAAAGAGTTATTTGATTGCTTCATTGACTGTACTAAAAAAATGAATAAAATAAAGCAAAATTAAAATTTGGAAAATTTTAGAAGTCATTAGACATCTTAGTAGCATTGTGGTTCATGGGCTTGTCTCTCATGCAGGGGGCTAGTGGTTTGACTCCAGCTGGAGGTGCCTCAGTCATCCAGCTGTAGAAGTGGGTGCCTGACTCTTTCTGGAGGTGAGGAAGAAAAGGCCTTCGAGTATGTTTCTGACCGCATCAGCCCCTACTGTGGCTGTCAGGTCAAGAAGAATATGGGCACTATCACCATATCCCATAGGTGCCTCAGTGGCATGAAAGACAACATTTATTACATTTTTTAGAGGATATGAATATCAGAAAAAAAGAGTTCTGAAATGCTACATTGAACATGTCTCACTGTGTAGAAGTGAATTGTGGATAACAGCGAGCAGGCTACCATGATGATGTATAAGGCTATATTTATTTCCCTGTTGGTTCTTTTTTTTTCCACATTTTATCATTCTTTATCACATCTCAAGTCAAGTTCATGATTTAGATGCTGAAATGGAATATTTATCTTAGTCATGTCCTGCATCTTTTTTTGCAACATTTTACCCTCTCAGTTTAATTGTAGTTAAAAACTGTAATATTTGTTTATTTTTAAAAACTTCTTTTTATTTTTTTCAGATGTTAAGCTGACATCCCTAAAATGAATGCCATTATTTCACTTTGTCATTTCTGTGAATTCCACGGACCGAAAATATTATACTGCACACAACCATTTCGACCCCAAGAGCCAAAGCAACTGGAAGGAGAAGAAACTGAAGCAAACATTCCACACAGACTTAAATCCACATCAAGTTTAAGTTCCACTTCAAATAATGAAACCCATACATCAGCATCATCATCATCAACAACAACAGGAGCTTTAACATCCAGTACCAAAGACCAGTGTGAGGTAAGCTTCATTAAATCTCAAGTTGCCAAATATTATGTGAGATAAAAGTCAGAAGACCTAGCAGCAACAGAGTATCTAGCATACCAGAATGGAGTTTTCATTGTGATGGAGCTTATAATAAAGCAAGACTTTGCAGCTTCCTATCAAGTCTCCATAGGCTGCAGGATGCAGGAAAAGTCCAATTACCCTACCATTATCATGGTTCATCCAGTGCACTAGGCATAGGAGCAGATGCTTAATCCCAGTGGTTTCCAGGCACTAGGCAAAGAGAATCAAAGTCAGACCAAAAAAATAATCTCATAGACTCATCATGGCAAGAACATAATGTAATTGTGTACACATATATATATATATATATATATATGAAACAAAACAGTTCTGTCCACATGATTCATGTGGTATAAAGTTTTATTATACACATAATGTATGAGAAATAAAGCATAAAGTTGTAAAGCACTAGAGGTAGTTAAATATGATTGCCTTAAACACAGTTAATGATGACTGGCTCAACACATTTAATCCTAAATGTGATTAAAGATGGCTGGATCAACACATTCCTGCATATGAGTTCTTAGCAGCCAGTGATGTAATGGCTATGCAGTATAGCCATAATGCTGGATGGGAAGTGGGTTAAAGTGGTTTTAACATGAATTTCCACAGTGGACGAAGCAGTAGCCATCTTAACAGATTCTGTCATGTTGAGGAGCATGTTGAACCTTTACCCTGATAACCTGACTGAAGGAGCAGGACAGTCTGTTCTAGAAGTATCATAAAGTAAGGGATTGGCAAACTGGCCCAAGTGACTACCATTCCATTTAGCTTGCACTGTTGGTTCCCCCAGGAAACATTTTTGAAAAACTAACCGAAGAACTCGGAAGCATAAACCTACGATTGAGCATGAAAGTACTTGTTTATCACAAAATGTGTTTCTAGGTTACTTATATTTAACTGAGCTAACTAATTGGTCCAGTTTATGTTGTAGAATTACTGCTTTAGAGATTTATGTGAAGATATATTTCTCATTACCAGGGCTGCAAATCAGTGCAGACAGGTTATGTTAGTCATGATGAAGAGGCTCAGGTCAGCTACGTGAGCACACAGCAGCCATACAACCCACAGGTCTTTACGAGAATCAGACAGGCCTGTATTCGTAGTCTCAGTTCTGAGGTTTGTCTTCCAGTTTACATCTTTCATAAGCAGTTATAATACACTGTAGTGGCACCTATGATGTATCTTCAGCATTTTGTTTAATTACAGCGTCCATTGCAGAATGCTGCTGTGCTCAAACAGTCAAGCTGCATTATGTGGTTATGTGTAGTAAATGAAAATTCACTAAAGATGTTAAATATACTAAAACTCTGCTGGCGAGATTCTTGCCAATGAATGTGATAGGGTTGCCGCGAGCCTCTGCTGTGGAAAAGGTGATAGAAAGGATAAAGTGAAGTTTAATTGGTATGGCCAGTAGACTCGCGGTGAGGGCTACTCATACCACGGCACCTCTGCTCTAGAGGCCAGTCACATCTTATATACACCCATACTGGAGCAATATGCCTAAACCGGCTTAACCCAAGGGTGAAACTTCATAGCTATGCATATCATGGTACCTCTGCTCTAGAGGTTGGTCACGTCCAGTATACATCCATACTGCGATAATATGCCTAAACCGGCTTAACCCAGGGGTGAAACTCACTAGTGGCGAGGATTCATCCTCCTGGACAAAAGCTGTGTTCTGGTCACCACCAGGAAGGGTAGCGGCCACAACCACAAAATGCTGAAGTCGGAGACACTGGACCAGTGCAGTCTAGATAGGCAACCACCTCTCACCCGGCGGGGATGTATGCGTATCTGAATCACGCTGAGGTTTTCCAGTGAGAAAGTCCAACTCTAGGCTGGATGGGCAACCACCTCTCACCTGGTGGGGATATTTACTGATATCCAAAACACATTAAGGTTTTCCGGTGAGAAAGTCCAGCTCTAGACTAAACTGGTGGAACGAAAACCACAGTGTCACACTATGCCACTTCTGTGACCCACTGAGAATATAGGCCCAAGCCCCACGATGCTCTGAGCCTCCATCCTAAATGAGACTATCAAGATAACCACAGGAGTAAATTCAGTGGGATCACGGGGCGATCTTGGTGGTAGAAGCGAACGAAGAAGAAGAAAAAGAAATATACTGAAGATGTTATTTATGGACAGCTAACACATAACAAATAGCATATAGCTGGACACACAAATTAGGCATATTGCCGGTACTACTTTTACTACTGCTACAACTATCATCAAATCTACTCATATCACCTACACTATAAGCATTACCCCCATCACAACAGCTGTGACTGCTCTAGCATCAGAGACTATTTTGTTTATGCACATCATTTAACTATCTGTTGGAAAACATTTTGTCATTTTTGTGAAAAATAAAGAGGAACATTTTGGAAAAAATGTATATAGGATGAGTACTTTTATATTTTTCACAATTCTTCAGATGTATATAATGAGTGGCTGCTGATGTGGCACTGAAAGGTGGATCCACTGAAGTAATTTAATCCATTCAACCATTTCTCTTTTGTATGATTACATATATGAATGATTTATAAGTAGAAGTTAGGGATGGCATTTTAATAAGATATAACATGTCATTGTAATAAGAACTTTAGCAGTAAGATAACATTAAAAGTAAATAGTGTCATAATAAGGATGTAAGAATTGTCATAATAAACCATTTGTAATAGACCTTTTTTGTAATAAGAAAGATTTACTTTAGTTACAAGTAAATTAACCTTCTGAACACTGACATCATATGGAAGTAATCTCCACTTCAGGGCTCTTGTTTGACATGGCAGAGAAAACGTTGAAGCTTCACAAGATAACATATAAATGTGAACTCATATGGCAAGTCATTGGTGGTTTATTCTCATGAGAATGACATGTCTCACAAAAGCTCAATCAGTCAATCAAGTGGCGTAGGTGATCATTTCTCTCCACAATTCCCTGTCTTTAGATTTGATTATGAGATCCGCCGGTGACTTTCTTCCTAGCCACACTGACAGCCCATCCAGTAACTTCTCTCTGTCTGTCTTCCTCTGTCTCTTCCTCCCTCAATTTTTCCAGTTGCCACAATGTGTTCCAATTTTCCTCTTCTCAGAAAATGTCCTTCAAATCTCACTTGTCTGCCTCTGATCTTTGCTGTAGTTTGCCTTTTAACTCCAGCCTTTCTTAAGACTTCTTCATTGGTTTTCTTAGCTGTCCATGGTACCTTCAACATCCTTTTTATGAACCACATTTCCATGGCCTCCATTTCTTACTGTACTCTCTTATTCATGGACCATGCTTCACATCCATAAAACAAAATTGGCTCAATGTAACATTTAAGTACTTGGAATCTTGTTTCCATTGATATGGAAAAGTTACTGATTTGTTGTCACATACTTACGTGCTTTAGGTAGCATTTGTTGTCAAACTAGAAGAGCCAAGATGCATATATTTCAGTTTACTAAGAGTTAAAACCATTAAAAAAGCCATAAAAATTGGAGGTTATGAAATATCGGAGGTTAAATATGCTGTTGACACAGTGTCACTGTCCACAACACAAAAAGGAGTGGAGAAACTAATTATATCAGTCCATAAGAATAGTGAAGAGCAGAAGCTTTTTCTCAATGCAAGGAAAATAAATTGATGACAAGTGACAAAACAAATGTGGCAACTGAAATATGTATCAGTGAGAAGAAAATGGAAGTGGTAGAGTTGTGAATATTTTGGATCATTACCAACAATGAAGATGCAATGAGGGAGATTAAAAAGAGGACATCTGTCACTCTCCAGAAGCTAAAACAACTAAGGAAGCTGTGGAAGGGACAGACAGAATTAAAAAACTTAAGAACATGCATTTTTCCAGTCGTGACATATACCTGTGAGACCTAGACACTTAACACAGCGGCTGAGAATTACATAAGTGCCTTTGAAATGTAAATGCTACATAGAACCCAGAAAAGAACAAATATATCAATATTACAAGATTTTAATATTGAAGAAGGCTGATTATTAAAGAAGATTAAAGAGAGAAAAGTTAAGTTTTTCAGGCACATTAAATCATGAGAGTTTGGAGAAAACAGTCTTGGAAGGGCACATAATGTTAAAAAGAAAGAGAAGAAGACCGAGGCAAAGATGGCAGCAAGACATTGTTTATGATTTGCGAATGGATGTATCAGCAACAGGGAGCTTATACTTACAATTGAGAGCTTTCAAGAGAGTTGTTCCACAAGGGACTTGCTAATGAATAAATGAAAGAATTAAAGCATATAAGTGGTAGTAAAATGATACTAGCACATAGAAAGGGTTAAGGAGGTGAATATAAAAGAGAAAGCTGGTATCACCATATAGGTAAGGAAGAGTTATCGTAATACTGGAGCTTGAGGTTTATATAAAAAAAAAAAATTAGTAAAATTGGAAAGTGGTGGATAATAGAGAAGAGCCGTTCTTATATGAAAGTCTTTGTTTCAGGTTTGTCCTGGCAGAGAAGGCCCTATATTTTTTGGAGACAAGCAGTGTGGCCATGTCCTCAGCTACACTTTTTACATCCCAGACAGCCAAGCTCGTGGGATGCACAGATGGTACTCAATCATGGTTGTTATGATGGACAAAATTTACCTCCTGAATTCTTGGCCGTTCCTTGTGCCTCACCTGCGAATTGTCATAGAGAATTTACAAAATAAGGTGCTCATGTTGGTGATTAACTCTTTGGTTGCGTAACAACACTTATGGCACATGAACATTTTTTTGCTATCATTCTTCACAGCTGCCATACTTTACTGGGAAATGGTCCTATACCTGTTTTTAAAGTTTACAACAGTTTAAAATTTCCACTTGAAAACTTTCAACTGTCAGACAAAACCGTATGATAGTTGTTATATTTTTAAACACATTTTTTTTTGGGAATCCTTTTAAATGGCTCATTGTAATCTCAAGAGTTAATTATATTACACATACATTCATAGGAGTTTGTGTGGACTCAGGTATAAATGTTACTTATGGTTGGAAAACATTTAGTTAACAGTTGATACAGGTTTGTCTGTTAGGTAATCTTGAACTAGAATGTTGTTAAAGCCTGCAACATCACTTGGACAAGAATATCAGGAAATCAACACCTCAGTTTCTGTAGCAATCACTGCTCCATCTTATGGTTTTTAAAAAAAGTCAGCATCTGCAAGTCATGTTAAGAAAAGTGCATAAATGAAGTACTGAGAAGCCAGAGATATGCTCTTCTGCAGTGAAATCCAGTGGAGATAAGTCGTGACTTCTGTGGAGCTCCAGTGGAGGTAGATTCAGCATCAGTGAAGGGTTACTGGGTTGTTCATAAGCTCAAGAAACAATATGATTATTTTTTTTTTTAATATAGCAGTATTAACATGTTTTACCTTACTTACATCTTACATCCTTCCCGTGCCGTTAAACATCACATAGGGCTCGCGTGGTAGTTACCAAATGTTCCTGTTTTCAGCAAGCTTTTCAACCTCATCAAGGGATTTTATGCCTACTATTTTGGCCTCTCTTAACAATGTCCTCTTTAGAGTCTCATGTGGTCAAGCTCTTTTTCTTTGGCCTATTATGTTCCACTTGATAGCTTGTTTTGGGATTCTTTTTTTTTCTTCTCATCACATGGCCTATATATGTCCATCTCCTTTTTCTGATCACACATGAGACAGGTTGTTGTTCACTCATCTGCCTTGTCTCTGCATTGTTCTTGATTTCATTCCACTTTATACCAAGTATTTTCCTTAGGCATTTCTTTTCAAAAGAGTCTAATTTGTTGTCTGTTTCTTTAGTTGTTTTCCAGCTTTTGCATGTATAAATGAGGGTGGATATTACATTTGACTTTAATAATCTTAGCTTATAGTTTTATACTGCTATAATATTCTGTTGCATCAAAATGTTGGGCTTATTGGATTGATTGAATTTGTATCTTTCATCTATCAATTGTATTTGGTGGTAGTATTGTTTTAACTGACTAGACTGTTTAGCATAAACATAGTGACTAATTTTTACCATTAGAATCAACCATGGGAAAAAGATGGTGAATAAAAGAATGTTCAGCAGCTTCCACAAACAGATGATATCTTTCTATATCAGAGCCTTGTGAGATGAAAAGAGAAATATAATAACAATTGTATTAATAACTATGCGTGAAATGAATTTTTTTTCTGCAGGCACGGAAAGTATATGATCAAGAAGAGGCAAAGTGCCCACAGAGACCATACAGAATAGGAGCAAGAGTGGATCCTACAAATTTCATCAAGCAGCGAGGTGGGAACAAGCCAGCAAGATCATTGCAAGAGCTTACTGGAGATAAGAATGTGTTTCAAATGCTCCATGTGGCCTTTCTTTGGATTCTGAAGGCTTGTGGAAGTCGTATAACAGAGACCTTGCTGGAGGGTCCCCCAACAGAAGACACCATTATAGATATGGAGAAGCAGGAAGGTTTGTATTGTAAGCTGTCACTTTGCCTTTACTTTTAGATTCTCCCTTGTGTCACTACAGCTTGAACTAAGAAGCACATTAGTTACTATTTTATTAGGATCTGTCCATAACTGTAGATTGGATTTTTTGTTTGCAAAGGTTTTTTTCTAGGCAAGCTTCATCACCATAGAGAATCCAAATGGGTTCATAATGTTTTTTTAAAAATATTTTTGAAATTCCAGTATCACTAAGGTTTTCATTTTAAAATTTAAAAAAGTAAGCACTATGTCATAATGGTTAATGTTGTCATGTGTCTTCAGTTTGTCCCAGATACTGTGTTCCTTTATCTCCAGTGTGGCCCAAATAATTGATGCTTTCTTGTATCTCCAGTTATGAATATTCTCAGCCTGACATGTTTTAAATCTTTGTTGTAATATATGCTGCCTGGGCCATATTGAGTTAGGTTGTAGCTTATTTAATATTATTCTGAAAAAAAAAACTAACTAAAGGTTAACGAGTATTTCTTCTGTTCTGTAGAAACAGTTTAAATCTCGAATTTCAGAATTGGAACGTGTGATTTACCAGCATTCATTTTTTCGAATTTACGTCATATCTTGCTGTGTAAGAACTCAGAATTTGCAGCTTTCCTTCCTGGTTATCTGAACTGTTCATTTCTAAATTAATGCTCCATGTTAGTAAAATCTTCAACAAAGACAACTGAGAGAGAAGTCCAGGTCACCATTGATATTTCTCTTTGTATTTCTGTTCTTGTTGTGCTTGGCAAAGCTACCATTGGTAATAAATTTTTTTAAAAGTATTTAATAACTTTTGCTGAAAAGAAATATTACAATTTTATTTCTTGCACATCCTGTTTACAGAAACGGAGGAAGGTTTTATTAAAATCTTCACCCGTAAAGTTGATGAAGATATCCCAAGCTGTAACCAGACTGGAGTACACGCTGTGGCAGAGTTTGAGACTGGCCTTGATGTGAACGATGATCCTCATTGTCCTGTTATAAAAAATCTCAGACATCTCCGTAAGGTAGAGAAGACAGTATTATATTGTTTTGTGACTGACCTGGCGGCACTTTTTCTGTCTATGTGTATTTAAAGTTACATAAGTTGTAACTTGTCAAAAATGATGGGAGAAGAAATTAAAAATATATTTAATTCAAGCCATTCAAGTTTTATTGAGTTATAACATTTCTGTTTTCATATCATCTTTTTGTAAAGTAAAATAACTTCCAATATTTCCCCCATAGCTTCCCATGCTCACCTGAATTTGTAACATTTCAAAATTTCTTGAGCATTTAGAAAATGTTGAATCAAAGAATACCAGGGAAAAAAATCCAATAATTTTAAACATCTGTGTCCCATAACATCTGCATGACATAGGTGCATGGTAGCACCATCACATTTCTAGGCCACTACAGCATTTGAGGTAGGGATTTCAACACCTGTCCTGAATGCCCTTGTTTCCCTATGGAAGTCCCTGATTCTCATTTTTTTAAAACTGGGTAGACCCTGGTGCTGGTATGTCTGGAAAAAATTCCGCCCAGGTGCAAAATCAAACTGGGGACCTGCTCAGCAGACAAGTGCACTGACAACTACACCACTGTGGCACCTAATTTTAAAAGATAAGAATGGAACTGGACTAGCCTTCATACAGCTCTTAGTTTATTTAACAGTTATGTACATATGTGCACACTATTTTGTGAAGAGCTGCAAGTACACATTCAAACATAGGATGTTACATATAGAGAAATTGGTAAAAGTTCAACCACAATTTTGGTAGTTTTATTCTTTATCTTGGGAGCCATTATATTCAGTCGGTCAGTTCTCTTTATGAAATGTTTACTTTCCTCAGGTGCTCGGGAACTCGAAATTTCTAGCTCTGGCTTACCATGTGGTAGTTGGTAACCAGGTTATTGTCAGTGGACATCAGCGCCCTCTGGTGATATCTATTCTGAATGCTCTGAAGGTAAAATTTATCAAGAGAACAGCAGAGCTGATGCATCTGGATATCTGATCAATGAGAAATAGCACAAATTGTTGCTGTTAAATTTGGAGTGATTTTTATGATGTGAAATTTGAATTCTGCTTCTGTTTCATAGTTTTTAAATTTAATATTGAGAAGTAGAGAGATGTGGGCTTGACCGTTAACCAAGATAAGGCGGAGGATATAAAGATATCAGGAGACCAGAGGCAGAATCGTCCAGATTATAAAAATGATGGAGAGATGATCATTAGGAAAGCAGAAACATACAAATATCTAGGCACAACCTTCAACAGAAGCAACACAGTAAGTGAGAAAATTAAAAGCAGAGTACAGATAGGGAATAAATTATACTTAGCCTTGCAGCACCTGTTAAAATACAAATTCCTGTCACAAAACACCAAAATAACAATCTACAAAACTATAATAAGACCAGCCATCATGTATGGATCAGAAACATGCAATAAAGAAAGATGAACAACAATTGCAGATCTTTGAGAACAATATCCTAAGAAGAATCTTTGGGCCAAAAAAGGATACCAACAGTGGAGAATGGAGAGCTAGAAAGAGCACTAAACTGAACAGCTTATTTAACACTTCCCGTGCCAATGGTCAATATAGTGACTCTTGGTTTGTTTTATTAAAACAACCGGTGTAACATTTAGATGTACATATTTCGTCCGCGTTTCCAGTGACGCTTTTCAAAATGGTGAAAGAATGCTTAGTTACGAGCTATGCCGAGCAAGAAAAAGGAAGAGAAACATAGAAAATTTTCAATTTTTGATGATGTAGATGGGGGTATGGACATGGCCTGTGACCACCCCACTTCTCTTGAATGTATCCCAAGTAGATCTAGACATATTAGACGACTGGAGAAGTAGTTAGGAAGTTATTTCAGACATTAATTTAGCGAGAATGCAGCATAGAATCATAATACGAGATCGACAAGTAGATCTAGACATCTCAGATGGAAAGTAGTGCATATCTAGACCTAGCCGATGGTGAGCTGATCACAGTCGTTGTCTAAAAACATCACATTACTTCTTTTTTCCTAAGAAACTCTGCATTTATGAAATTTTCATACATTTAGTTATACTTTGAAACATAATAAGTACACGGAAGTACATGGAAATTCTGTTTTCCATTCCATTTTACAACTGTACCCCCTAAACATATCAAGACCCGTGGTTTTATTTTGGCATCCAACTGAACGTCCGTGTTTCTTCCTGTGGCACGGGAAGAGTTTAAATCCCAACGAATTATAAATATCTTGAAACTGAACAAACTACGCTGGTTAGGCCATGTAGAAAGAATGGAAGAGAACAGACAAACAAAAATTATGTATTCACAAGAGATGAGGGAAACAAGACCAATTTGTTGGTATCACCAGCTGGAGAGAGAAGATTAGGAATAGAGGAATAGAGGTGAACTTTATCTGCAGCAATGAGCCTTAATGGCTTGGAAAGCTGAAGAAGAAGAAGAAGAGATGTTAATGCTGACACCAGTGCTAGTGAATTATGAGAACAAAAGACAGACTGCATTACCTCCCTGAAGTACTTCCATGAAGACTGGCTCGGTCACAACAGTTTGATGAATGAGTTAGGAATCTATGGGGTCACTGACATGGTGGAGCCTAAAAAAAAAAAAAAAGCTCACTGAAAGAGCACTGTCTTATTTTCTTGGTCATGCTCAGCAAATGAGGAAAATGATTGCAGGCTACTGCCACTGAGACCCTTCACCACTATCATCATTATTGTGTAGAAAAACACTGCATTCAGTTCAGCAGCATATGGGAGATGGATTGATTCATTCAACAAAATTTGATGAACATGAGGTCACACCAAGGCCATGTGTTTAAAGCAAGAAAGTATGTAGGTTTAGGTGGCTAACAGCACATATAACTAGGAAACCATCAAGGATGAATCAGATTGGTCATGTGCGCAGTTTGTAAGAAAGAACTGAGGACTAAGACAAGCAAGGGACTGGATTCCATAAAGAGTAAAGAAGGAGTTATGTCCAGAGGCATATGGTAGTGAACTTTACAAATTCAGAGTGTAAGAATGGCAATATGGGAAATATAAAACTCAAAACAGAATCATATGTAAGGTTCAGTTCTGCATTTTGTGCCTGATAGTGTGATATTGCCGGGGGGGGGAGTGGGGAGTGGTGTATATGTTTGTTTGTTTTATCCATCATGATCTGATTTCAGTCCATATCTATTGTGAAACTGTAGCGAAAGTGTACTGTTACATCATTCATGCCCAGGCCAGCTTATCTTATCTGTAACAATTACAGACAAGGTATTTATCCCAACCAAGAAGCTTAGCCTTTTGTTTAGAAGTGTGTGATTACTTCATATGATTACTTTATATATAAGATGGTAGAAGACAGGGTCATGAACACTAAAACATTTTTTTCTAGTCATCCTGTATTCATTTTTTGTTGTTGTTGTTGCATATCCACAGAGCCTTTTACCGAAAGGTTGTTGTCGAGTTATACCCTACAGTAATTCATACGAGGAGTCATGGAGGTGCAACTTCCTTGGGCTTTCACCACATGTATCCCTGCCCCAGCATGTAAACTCTTCAGAAATGTTTGTCCTGTTAGAAATTGGAGTGAAACAGCAGCAGATGTCAGCATCAGAAAATGAAGCTGGCCAGTTAGATAGTTTGGCTTCGGACATTGATCGATCAGATTCCGAGGATCTTTGTTTCAAGGACTTGGAATTTGTAATGAGCAGTACAGTTACTGTACCACTGAAGGGTAAATATTGTAACAGTGCACCATACAGAATTAAGATTTAGCATATTAGACAAGGAGAGATCACATCTGCATCTATGCTGTCTTTTTTAATCAGGACTGTTTTACATAGTAAAAGTAAACGGTAAAGGTAATCCTGTCATGCCTTAGAGGCACATAGGGATATGGTGTTAGTGCCCATAGTTTCCTTGACCTATCAGCACACTAGACACTTAACTATCTCAGAAATTATTTTTCTTGTTGAAAGGAAAACTTAAATTTCCTGACCATCAACATAAATGCCTTTCAACTTGACGTGCAGTGAATGAAAAAAAAAAAATCATTTTCCGTCCTTGTGGAGATATTAAAATAGTGATTTTTTTTTTTTCCCCGCAAAATGTTTTAGTCCATTGGTTAGCTAAAGCAATAAATGAGGAATACTGAAGAAAAGTCAACGTTAAAAAAAAAGGAATTAATTAGAACTATGTGAAGATAATCAATATTTGTTGTACATACAAGGGGAAAGGGGGGGTAGAGGACCTTAAAAGGACAAATATAAAATATACATAGGAGAGAGATAACGAAAGATCTGTTGAGAAGATATTTAATCTCTGACCCAGTAGGATAATGAAGAAACCCCAGCTCCTCTGAACCTTAAGTGCCCAGGGCACATGGGGCTTCCGCAAGGGTTTTCCACAAATGCCTGTCTTTCGCCTTTTTTTCTGCTCTTGCCCAGGTGAGCCCTCTATTGCTCAACATCCTTTCTGTTGTTCTTCTCTCTTTTGGTCTACCCTTACTTCTGCTCCCCTGTGGTGTCCATCTTAGTGCTATTTTTGGTAGTGAGTTGTCAGTCATTAGGAGCACATGTCCCAACCATCGCCAGCGTCTTTCCTCAATAATTGTTGTCAGTGGTTTCATCTGCATTTCTGAAACCCCAGCTCAGCTGATGAAAAGTATCAGAAATAGGTTCTTTACAGCGATGTGATCATCAGTGCTGTTTATCATGGTTCTTTGATGATACAGTTCTGTTACTTTTTTTATTTTGGGGGAACATGTTATTACATCTCAGGCACATATGTGAGTACTAGATGTAAGTTTGTTAAAGATTACAGGAGAAGGAATGAAAATTTTGCTTAAACTACAGTGATTATCATGAAGTCAGAGACTTGGAACTTTTTCAGCCAGAGTCGGAGATCCATTGCAACCAATATGCCTCTTGTTGATTCTCTTGAAACATTTATAATCTGTTGAAATCTCCTCAAAAAGTAATCAATTTACTATTCATTGGATGATGATTATTCATGATTTTCTTTATCACGTGATCAATTGCTTGAACTGGAAATGAATTGACAAACTAAAGTCACATTAGTTATGTGTCTTGCTACTTCACTCATGTTGTTTGAAGTGGAATGTGGAATCTCCACACTCCACATCAGTTTTATCACCTGAATTGGAATTTTGAATCCACTTTAAATATTGCAGATTACAGTTTACATTGCCTGTGAACACATACGGTAGGAGTTTACATTGACAAGTAAACTAAAAATAAACCTGTGATGCCAATGCATAGAAAAACAGTTTTTATATATAATAATATAAAATTACATATGTAAGTATGCACAGAGCCACTACAGTAAAGCTGTCAGATAATTAGACCTTTAAAAAAAGTTAAGAACAGCTTTATTCATTAATAGAGAATATAGTCGGAAGGGTTTGGCATACACTATATTCATACAAAAAATTACCAAACATAGAAATAGGAATGGAAGAGAAAGCTTAAATTTACATGATGTTATAAATCATACATGTAAATTTAAGCATGGATAAGACATAAACTAAAATATTCCAGTTGCGTGCTTCAATAATGAATAAAGTTGTTCCTACATGTTTAAAACAGCATAGAGTAACAGTCCTCCAGACATAGGAAAGTATGTATAATAATGTTTTTGTTAGGCAGTAGTTCTGTTATCAGTTCAGATACTGACTTTGTATGTTAAATTTTCTTTCATTTTGTCTGGTTAGTGCCGACCGTTCTGTCACGGATGGTCATGGCATTGCAGAACGAGAACTTAAGCCTGGAGGTTGTTGACGCAGCTTTCACATGCCTGAAGGAAGAATGGATGAAGTAAGTGGATGTATGTGTGAAGAGTGAGGTATAACTGAAGATGCTGCATCTGACTTTCACAGTGTATACAAATATAGTGTATAAGTCTTCACCATTTTTTATATAGTTCAAGCAACGTACAACCCCTTTTAAAAATTTTAAAAAAAGATACTCCACATTTGCCATTTTTGATGTTGGGGATAAGGCATTAAAATATGCTGATCTAGAATGCAGGAAACTCTCTACTGTAGAGAGCGGAACAACAACACAACTCCTTCATATCATCAGAGGAAAATGGCACCTTTGAGACTCAGCTTCATTATCAGACCTACTTATGACCTTCTGCCTACAGGCTCCAACCTATACAAATGGGGTTTATCAGAAGACACAAAGTTCCCTCTCTGCAATTAAAGGGAAACATTGGAACATGTGCTGTCAGCATGCAGAGTATCATTAGGTCAAGGACGCTACACCTGGCAGCACAACATAGTGCTGCAGGAACTAGTAGCCATTGTAGACAGGGCAAAAGATAAAGCAAATAACAGCAAAAGAGTTGAGGTCCCACCTAAATACTTCATACTTCATAGGAGCTGGTACAACATCGAATATTGAAATCAGGGACATTCCCTTACCATCACTGCTAGATGGTGGAAATGGCTGGGATGTGGTAGTGGACTTACCAGGAAGAAGAGAATACCCGACTGCCATCAAGAGCACAGGAATGTGACCGGACATTGTAGTGTACTCCATAGAAAAACAGGAATTAATAATGATCGAGCTTATGGTTCTGTAAGATACTCCACATTTGCCATTTTTGATGTTGGGGATAAGGCATTAAAATGTGCTGATCTAGCAAATAATGTAAAGTAACCCTTTTGATTTGGATCAGTATGATCACATATCTATGTGATTCATCTGACTTCAATTTTAAACGTATTGTTTTTAAGCCATAAGTCCTTAATAAGTAATTACCAAAAAGTAAATATGATGATAATAGCGGTAAACTGGTACTAGTGGAGTAAAAGTAAATATGATGATAATAGCAGTAAACTAGTACTAGTGGAGTAAAAGTAAGTATGATGATAATAGCAGTAAACTGGTACTAGTAGAGTAAAAGTAAATATGATGATAATAGCAGTAAACTAGTACTAGTGGAGTAAAAGTAAATATGATGATAATAGCAGTAAACTAGTACTAGTGGAGTAAAAGTAAGTATGATGATAATAGCAGTAAACTAGTACTAGTGGAGTAAAAGTAAATATGATGATAATAGCAGTAAACGGTACTAGTGGAGTAAAAGTAAGTATGATGATAATAGCAGTAAACTAGTACTAGTGGAGTAAAAGTAAATATGATGATAATAGCAGTAAACTGGTACTAGTAGAGTAAAAGTAAATATGATGATAATAGCAGTAAACTAGTACTAGTGGAGTAAAAGTAAGTATGATGATAATAGCAGTAAACTAGTACTAGTGGAATAAAAGTAAGTATGATGATAATAGCAGTAAACTAGTACTAGTGGAGTAAAAGTAAGTATGATGATAATAGCAGTAAACTAGTACTAGTGGAGTAAAAGTAAGTATGATGATAATAGCAGTAAACTGGTACTAGTAGAGTAAAAGTAAATATGATGATAATAGCAGTAAACTGGTACTAGTGGAGTAAAAGTAAGTATGATGATAATAGCAGTAAACTGGTACTAGTAGAGTAAAAGTAAATATGATGATAATAGCAGTAAACTGGTACTAGTGGAGTAAAAGTAAATATGATGATAATAGCAGTAAACTGGTACTAGTAGAGTAAAAGTAAATATGATGATAATAGCAGTAAACTGGTACTAGTAGAGTAAAAGTAAATATGATGATAATAGCAGTAAACTAGTACTAGTGGAGTAAAAGTAAGTATGATGATAATAGCAGTAAACTGGTACTAGTAGAGTAAAAGTAAATATGATGATAATAGCAGTAAACTGGTACTAGTGGAATAAAAGTAAATATGATGATAATAGCAGTAAACTGGTACTAGTGGAATAAAAGTAAATATGATGATAATAGCAGTAAACTGGTACTAGTGGAGTAAAAGTGGGTAGAGGTTATGGTTAAATTTTTACACACAAAAAAATGAAAAAGGAAGAATATGAAATAATAGATGAGAAGAAGATGTGGAAATGAAAAATGACAGCTCAAAAATGTCAGAAGTAGCTCCATTATAAAGAAGAACAAAAAGGGCAAATACAGTAGATAAATTCCCAAAATAACTGACACAGCCTGGAAGAGTGTGGCTGAATTTGCCTGTGAAGAGAGCTTAAAAAAGAAGGGACAAAAGAAGCAGTCTAGAGTAAAAATTCTAGCACTAGGAAAGTGAGAGAACAGCGTCGTAGACCAGACAAATCCATGAATAAGATGGGAATATGTGGTTTTGTGGAAGAACAAAATAAAATCAGACGAAAGCAAATGTTTTTTTTTTTAAAACTAAATTGAGAATGAAGTGGAGACAACCAGCTGGAAAATGAGGTGCTGCTCCAGAGTTTTGTGAATATGCTCATCAGAGTTGTTTCTGTGACTTTGTACCCATTTTCTGTCCATATCTGCAGTCCTGTCTCTTGGATAAATTTCACTGTTTTTTTGTAACTCATGTATGGAACCATAGAGTTTACCTTCTTTGGTGGTTTCACTGGGCCAGTAATTATTTCTCAGTGTCTCATAGTTGTGATTTTTGATTTTATATATGGTTTTCATGTCATTTGTATATGCTGCTTTCTCTGCTGTTTCTGCTAAATTGTCATAATATTGACGTTTATCTTGACGGCATGATTCCTTCACTTCTTTGTCTTTTTGTGCATAATTACTTAAAACTCGTTCTTTAAGCCGTTGTGATTTGGTGTTTAGTAATTTTTTCTTGATTTCTTTTCTTTGCTCTATCTTTTCCCATGTCGTCTCGCTTATCCATTCCTCTTTTCTCCTTTTCCGATATCCCAGCACCTCTTTTGCTGTTTCCTGTAGTGTTTTATTGAACTCTAGGAAAGATGCTGGCGATGGTTGGGACATGTGCTCCGAATGACTGACAACTCACTACCAAAAATAGCACTAAGATGGACACCACAGGGGAGCAGAAGTAAGGGTAGACCAAAAGAGACATGGAGAAGAACAACAGAAAGGATGTTGAGCAATAGAGGGCTCACCTGGGCAAGAGCAGAAAAAAAGGCGAAAGACAGGCATTTGTGGAAAACCCTTGCGGAAGCCCCATGTGCCCTGGGCACTTAAGGTTCAGAGAGAGAGAGAGAGAGTCTCATAGTTGGTGCAGTTTTGAA
Source organism: Achatina immaculata (assembly GCA_009760885.1). Classification (NCBI taxonomy): domain Eukaryota; kingdom Metazoa; phylum Mollusca; class Gastropoda; order Stylommatophora; family Achatinidae; genus Lissachatina; species Lissachatina immaculata. The sequence goes on along the minus strand of CM019719.1, from coordinate 28,796,875 downwards.
GGATATGTTCCACAGTTTGAGGCACCTGAGCACATGTACAAAGAGTAGTAGTACCAACTTTAAACTTTGTATACATATGACTTTGAAGTCGGCTGTGTCCTGTTTGGAGATGGAAAATGGTGACTTGTTCCTTTTTATTTAGCATGTGATAGTCATCATATGATGGTGTTTGTGGCTTCCTGTAGGTTTTTATCATGCTTTTCTTATAATTATAGGTGATCAGTGTGTCTAGTTTCTCCATTTCGATGCCCTCTTCATTGTTTTCACACCAGACTTTCCTCTTCCCTGCTGGCAATCTCCATTTCCTCATCCATCCACCATCCCGACATTACATTTTACATAACATAACAATTACAATTAGCATTGATTGCTACAGGTTTCTGGGCTACAGAAGTAGGTGAAAGTTTTTAAGCAATCAGATCTGTGTTCCCTGTCTCACAAATATTATGTTAAGATAAGTGTGTTCTTAACACCGTTGTTGCCAGGGGGATAGATGTTACTGAAATGATGTGTTCCAACTTACCTATTTCTTATCAGAATTGCCAAAAATAAATCAGGTATCTTTCTCCAAAGTCACTTATCTGTTAATGAAGATTTCACCTGCATGTCCCACAATATCCTGTACATGATAATATGCAAATGCTGCAACATGACATATTTAGGAGAGACTGACTTAACACTTAGGAGATCACATCTGCCAACACCTGAACATCATTTTTTTTTTTTAAAGATGACGAAAGGAACAGGCCGTGACTCGGTGGTATTGCAAACCGGGTCCACTTGTAACAAGATGTGGACCATACCCTGGCATTCATTGTGCAGGGCAGGCCTCAAACATCTCATTTGTTCCAAAATAATGATCAAAGGGTAGATACTACAGAGCGCAGAACTACACTTTGATCTTACCCAAAAGGCTGAGTCCAGAACAGTATCTTGGCTTTATAAGCAGCAGAACAACAAGGGCAAACAGTATGCTTCAGTAACAGTTATCTGCTCTTGTTCTTGTGATGAGCATATTCGCTAAGTTCTGGAACAACACCTTATTTTCCAGGCAGGTTCACTCCACCCTGTAGGACTTATTTAGCTTTCAATGAAATTTTTTTTAATGTAATTTTTTTTTCCCTGTATCTTATCCATGATTTGTTGGCTAAGACAATGTTACATTCTCTGATTTTCCTGTCATTAGCCTCCCTTCTTTTGTCCTTCCCCCTTTGTGCTCTTAAGTCTTTCATGGACATTTGGTCATCTTCTTCTAGGTCAAGTGGATCTCTGTCCGCTGAGTTTTTGCTTGTGTACTTATTTATACTGTCTGCATCCTGACTTGTCTCCGGTCGTCTTGACTTGTCTTGCCACTAGTACATGATAAGATCAGGAAGAGAGAGTGAGGCTGACGAATCTGCACAACTCTCCCTCACTATAAACCAAATACAGTGCTAGTCATAGTAATCATCTCCGCCCATCATGGAGGGCTTTAACCACCCAAGGTGCTCAGAGAGCAGAGCGCTCAAGAATTGAAAGTGCCCAGCACAAACGCGCAATGCGAAAAGCCAAGGCGAGCACCCGCAACTGAATCTGGACATATATGTTTCATGTGTGGCAAAACTTTTAGATCTCGTATAGGGCTAGCTGGTCACGCATGGACTCACCTCTCCTTGCTTTGACTAAGATGAATCTGTGGTCATCTTTGAAGATGATGGACGAACAACATTTATACTGTTTTATTCTCGTTGATAAAGGCATCATTGTTAAAATATTGTGTTGCTGTTTTTCATTTCCACTTCTTCAACTGTCATTTCTCCTTTTTTTTGGTTTCTTTCTTTTGTAAAAACAAACGCACTTGTCTACCTGTGGCTGACATATATGACAGTCTTTTTGTGATACAGTTATAACACTGACATCATTGCATGTTTTATTGTGACTAGTCAGTTTTTCTTCCTTTTTTTTTTTTGTAGCAAAGTCAAGGTCCTGTTCAAATTTACCAAAGCTGGAGGGAACAGAAGTGAGGATGACACCAAAAAATTATTACAGGTAGGACATTTTAAAAATGTGGTAAGTTTTCTGTGATATTTCTTGTTTTTCATAGCGTATGAAAGTTGTCTTCATTAAAGGTCTGCGTGGCATTTTTAAAACTATGCTTTAATAGGTTCATTATGGTTTCGGCATCACAACAAACAAGAATATCCCATATTTGATCCACCGTCTGTGCCAGTGACATCTGGAATGTGCAAGAATTGTCCCATGTCATGTCCATTCACAATGATGAAAAATGATTTCTGCAGATGTCCTCAGATGGCAGGCACTCACACCCAGCTCTAGGCAGCTATACAGCACCAACCTTCCAAATAACACAACAGAATGTATAGCCACCATGTTTATCAATGACCGATCACTAGCGGAGAAATCCATGCACCGCTGAAAGTCACAGCTCACAGTGATGCCCCGAGCACTTAACTCAGTAGCTAGGGTGCCAAACCTGACTCTCAACCCACAACACAACAAAACTGGCACGGACAAGGCGTAGAGAAAAGGCAGACAAAGGCACAATCATCAACGATCACAGTCGGCCTTCTACCATGTTGGAACCGGAAGCCTTAATAGTTTTTGGTTGTTTGGGACTTCCTAGCAAGGCACCAGGGCTCGTTTTTTTCTCATGACTGTTAACTGAATATTCACAGCTAATACCTATTGTGAGAGGTCTTACTTACTCTACTGTTCACTGAATTGGATCTGAGAGAAGGTCAGGTTCCTCTCGACAGTTTTAGAACTTGAATATAAACGCTCAAAACCCAAAGTCCCAGTTTTTTCCCTAGTGTTATTTGTCTGTTGGTAAAAAGTGTTAGATTTGATGACTGTTTAGTTTTCAGAGACTGTTATTAAGAACTGTGGCTTTAGCAGTTAGAACTGCTTGATTAGTGAAGTTACTATCTTGCTGAGTAGTTAGTACATGAAGGTTATTGATGATGATGCCTAATGGTTATATATTAGTTGTTGGGAATTCTGTTATGTTGTCTAATGGGTGTAAGCATAGATGTTATCGTTTGTTACCTGAAGTTCTAGATATCATATTAATGTCTGATAGTATTATTTAACAGCTAGTGAGAACTGCAACGATATGGTGATTTGGCTGAGAGTCAGCTTATTGTAATTTGATGTTTGTGCCCTACAAAGCAAAATCTCTTATGTATTACCTTTTCTCTAAGAATGTTGGTGCTAAATATAACCATGCTATTGTTTAGAAGGCAATAAGACAATAATGAAAACCATACTTAATTAAAAAGGTTGAAGGAATAGCTAGAAGATTACAGTGATAAAGATGGGTGGACAGCAAAAGATGGACAGAATTCAGCTTGGCTGGGTAATGAAAGTTGGGAGATCCATAGCTAATCTTCCCCAGGGAGATGAGGCAAGTGATGATGATGATGATATAGAACCATAGATAGAATTTGAATAATTCTGTACTTGATGTTCCACCAGATTGTTGGAGCACGAGATGAGGATAAACTGTTGCTGAAGTTCTGGATGACTGGATTGAGTGTCCAGTACAAGACCCACATCTTGGCCTCATCCATCCATAGATAAGCAAGTTAAGAACGTAGAGGAGAGCTGCAAGTAGCAGCCAACTTTATGAATATGCATTTTTTTCTTAAACAGATGTTTTGTAATGTACAGGCAAAACAGATGTTTTATAATGTACAGGCAGAAAATTAAAGGAATAAATAAAATTATTTCTTCAACCCACTTTATAAGTACAGTGGTACCTCGGGTCATGAGCTTAATTCGTTCTTTGACTCCGTTCGCGAACCGAAACAATTTTTCCCATTGAAATTAATGCATATCCAGTTAATCTGTTCGCCTGCACCAGAAACATATTGTTTTTTTACTTTTTATGCATTTGTGTGGCAAAAATATATAATATAAAATACAGCATACAGTATAACTTAACCTTTGTAGCTGATAGCTGCTGGCACAGGTAGATGGTAGAGGAGGAGAAGGAGGAAGACTACTCCTTTGAAGGAGAGTCCCATTCCATAATAACATTGGGCAACTGTGTAGGTATTTCTGGTGTTTTTTTCTCTTGTTTGTATCCTGGGAAGTGGTTCAATTGCTGGCTCGGTGGCTAGTGCTTTCACAAGATAACAATCCAGAGACGTTTGTCTTTTTCTTTGTTGGATAATTTTCCAAAAATGGGACATCACATTGTCATTTAAAGTGTCCACTGCTCTGTTGGTTACAGTTTTGTTAGGGTGATGCTTCCCAATGAAAACATGCACTTCACTCCACTTGCTACAAATTTCTTTGATCTCAGCACTTGAAACATGTGCCACCTCTTCCTCCTCCTCTCCTGAGTGCTCCTCCTGCGAAATTTTCATCTGTTCACGTTGTAACTCAACAAGTTCGTCTGAGTTCTACTTCTTCTAACACTTGAGACCTTTGCTTCGTTAACATAGTCGCTCCTTTAGCTACATCAGCCGTCTTTAGCGCATCTCTGTTCTTTAAGATAGTACAGATCGTAGATTTAGCCATGTCATACTGCTTGACCAGATCAGAAACATGAACACCATTCTCATGTTTAGTTATTATTTCCTTCTTCCTTTCTACTGTAATACGCTTAAGCTTCTTTACACCACTGTCACTAACACTTTTCTCTTTCTTGGGAGCCATAATGAGGGTTAATTTAATGCAAAAAACAAAATAAAAATTGTATCAAGAACAACACAACATTGTTCACAGTGTGCAAACCTGAGTACAACTGATGCTGTTCACAAGCCGAAAACATGGCGGCAAAGACATGTTTGTGCACCGAGGAATTGTTTGCTGGTCAAGTAAAAATTTGTTCGGAAATTGTGTTCGTAGGCCAATTTGTTTGTGACTAGAGGCGTTCGTGACCTGAGTTACAACTGTACATTGTATTGCACTGGAGAAAACAAACTGAAATGATATTGTCAAGTTATTCTATGTGTGTATGGTGACTAGAGAAAACAAAATATATTTTCAGATTATTTTTCTGTACATTTTGACTGGAGAAAATAAAATGAGATTATATTTTCATCTTAGTTTGTGTGTACCTTGTGACTGGAGAGTAAATTATATTTTCAAATTATTTTATGTGTATATTTTGACTGGAGAAAATATGTTTTCAACTTATTTTGTTTATATTGTAACTGAAGAAAATGAACTGAAATTATATTTTCAACTCATTTTGTGTGTATATATATTGTAATTGGAGAAAATAGACTGAAGTTATATGAGGTGTGTTCAAAAACCAAAAAAATGCAAACTTTTTAAACACCATACCAACCGGCACAGAGGGCACAGTGTGAGTACTGACTACACCTAGCAGCAGGTCTTGAGAACAAACTGTCTTTTGCTCTGTTAAGCTATGAGCATTAGTCATTGAGCTACATTCTCTAAAGTGAGGACATGCACAAGCTGTTCATCAGATTAGTGACAATGACGGAGCTTGAAGATTAACATGTGCATGTGAAATTTTGCTGCAAACTTGGTAGACATTTTGCAGAGACATGACAGTTGCTTAACTAAGCTTACAGGAGGACTGTATGAGCCAAATGCAGTGATTTAATAATTAAAAAAAAAACAAAGGGCAGATCATCAGCAGATATCCCAGGCCTGAATGACCTTCCACATCAACAGACAATGACCATGTTGAGAGGCTCATTTTGTGATTCATGGAATTGTTATTTAACTATCCAAGAAGTTGCTGACAAACTGGGCATCAGCATAGGACCTTGCTGTCAAATTGTGACTGAAAAACTTCGATGTATTGCAAAATTTATGGTGCATTTGCTGACAGATGATCAGAAGAATAACTGTGTTGAAATCAACTAAAAATTGCTTGCTAGTGCAAATGGTCGTGGAAAGTTTCTTTCTTAAGAACATCTTAACAGGAGATGAGACATAGGTTTTGGCTATGATGTTGAAACCAAGATGCAGTCTTCACAGTGGGTGGGGAAAGGGTCTCCTCAACCAGAAAAGAAAAACATGGATGAGTTGGCCAAAGATCAATGTGTTGCTGGTTGTGTTTTTTTTTATTGCAAAGGCATTGTCCACAATGAATTTGTACCATGTGGTCAGATGGTAAACGGCTGCACTAGGAGTTTCAGTGTTTGAGGGATGCTATTTGCAGAAGGAAGCCTCGTTTGTAGGAAAACCAGACTTCGATGTTGCACCTGACAGTGTTCTGGTTCACACATTGCTCCTAATCTGCATTTATGTGGCACAACATCAGACATCCATTGTTCCCCACCCACCCTATTTTCCAGACTTAGCCCCAGCAGACTTTTTCCTGTTTCCCGAATGTAAAACCACTTTGAGAGGATGTCATTTCCAAACCACAGAGATTCATGAAAATGCAACAGGAGAACTGCATGCCACTACAAAAAGTGTATTCCAGGAAGCATTGCAGCAGTGGAAGAAACATTGGGAGCAGTGTATCGCTAGTAGAGGGAATTACTTTAAAGGGTACAGTGCTTAAAATGTCAAATAAGCACTTATTTCTGTAGCAAAAGTTTGCTCCTTTTTTAACACATCTTGTATTTTCAACTTACTTTATGTGTATATTGTTACTGAGAAAATAAACTGAAATTAATTTCTTTCAATTACATTGTAATGACTGGTTTCTAACACTAAACATACACCATCCCCATCCCATCTTGCTTGACACACATTTAGGCATGCAAAGATTGAATAACATCTTTATTCATTTATTATAAATATGAGAGAGTAAGAAAATATACATTTCGGCATATGATGCGCTTTGCTCGCCCTCTCTCTATGTAATTGTGTGATTATGGAGGGAAGAAATTAAATTATTCTAAACTTAATGGTCTATTAATGCAATTAGTGTGTGTTCAAGAGATATCTTCATACATTTACTGTTATTCTTTTATGATGGCACCATAAAGTGTATTTCAAAAGTAACAGTCAAAGGCAGCAATTTTCCTACAAACCAACAAAGAATTAACGGAAAGTTGAATGCAAACGCAGTAAACAAAAGTTTCAAAACAATGATTTTAATTACTAAATAGCAACATTATACAGCCAGTCAAACTTGCCAGGGGAAAACCAGCACAGTTTTTAATGAAAACTTGAAACTAAACTAAAATGTAATAAAAATATGAAAAGTTATAAATTATGCTAAACTCAAAACAAGAGACTACTATCACATATAAAATCACAGAAGTTAACAGTGCCTGGAACATACACAACAACAAAAAAGACTGATGAATTAAGGATTGATTCCATAAAATATCTCAACAAATACGGAAATATAAAATAGTGAAACACATCCAACTTTTGGCTGTAAGTATATATAGGCTATCATGTCTTTCACGTGCCTTTCTGATTACTGGCAGTAAGTGTGTGGGTAATCTTTCAAAATCCTATCTCACAAATCATGTAGGGTACTTCCTTTATCCACTGTCAGTTTGTCATGGATTCTGTTTCCTTCACAATAAGTGCAACTTGTCCTACTGTGATGAAACAACCATAAAATCTTGACTGACAGATATTTCCTCCAGCCTTTCGTGAGATTTATTTTCTGTTAATCTGATGCAGGATTTAGAAAAAGAAAAACAGCTTCACTACTTCTGATTTCATCATCCGTGTAAAAAAAAAAAAGGACCGTAATGATATTTTAAAAAGAGAAAGTTATAAAATGTGCTGTTTTCAAAAACTATCCAATGAGCTCACTGAGAAAGATGCTATATGAGAATTAGAACTAAACGAAGAAAATCACAGAAAGATGCCACAACAAAGGCAAAATCTGGTAAGAAGGAAATATTTGTTAAATCTCTAGTTGAGAAGACGTGACAAGCACACAAATTATGATACTAGCTGAACACAGACATGAAACTGCATTACACATTTTTTCTGGGAACAAGAAAAAAAAGAACTTTACAAATAAATGATCATCCTTAATGAAGCAAAGAACGCTGTGGTGCTAAAAATAATATCTATCAATCATTCTGCATTTGTGAGGCATAGATGCAAAAAAAATGGATGAGCAAACACTTGACACAAAAATAGCGTGGTGGGGAGAAAGGTGCAAATTAAACCTTGAACAGCTAGAACTTAGGAGAAGCTGCTGAATACTGCAAATTATTTACAATCGTAAGAAAAAGATACTGAGACTTGGAAATATGTGAAATGGACAATGTCTGAATATTCAAGACTAAAGATGAAATTCCTTGACAAACTAACCACACTGCACAAGCAAATGTAACAAACCTGATTAACTGCATCTTGGACAAGTAGATCACCTACACTTGTCAGCATGGCACATGATGATTATAATAAAATTCTGCACAATACTATCACCCAGTTCGTTAACATACAAAATTTTCAATCTGACAGATAATCAGAAAGTAACATACAAAATAGTTTAAAATGTTACAAGTTCAGGTAAACTAACAAAGGCACAGGTGGCAACTGATAATCCTGTGATGATGATAGTGATAATGATGATGATGCTGCCTTATAAACACAATGTGCTGGTCAAATCAGATGTGCTCTAAATATCTGACTTCAGAAACAGATCTTACATTTCATGAAGACGAATGATGAAGTCGATTCTTAAAACTGATTTACTGAAGGAATTCTCATGAGTCTGATATACCCTAGTATGGTCAACAAAGATTGGCGAAATCATGTAAAAATCATTAGGATTTACTTAACAGTATAATATGAGCTAAGCTGACAAAATGTGTCACACAGGTTATTAAAAAACTTAAGGGATTTGTGCGTCTTTGTGGATGCACATGTATCCGTCATGAAGCAATTATACCTCAGTTCTTCCTCTTCATTTCTTGCATTTTTTTCTCTGCTTGTGTGCGTGTATCATACAATGGCCAAATATACCCCTTACATGAAGAACTTGGATGTAAATGATTCTGCCACTGTATGGCTCAAAAATCACAAGTTATGTGTGTATCTTCAATAGCCATTACTGTTGCTCTAAAAAAAAAACCCCATCAGAATCTGATTTGTAAAAGTAAAGAATTCTGACATCTTTTTTTTAATAAAATTTTAACATACTCTGGAACCTTAACACCAGATGAGAAAAATCACCATAAAAAACATTTTACAATGCTGTACTTTTCTAATACAATAAAAGATGAAACAGACTGAGCCTTGCAATATATGAAACATAATCTTCCTGTTTGAATGTTTTATTGCAACTTGAATATCTGAAAACATGTTCCATAAATGATGTGTGATCAAAAAGTATCCGGACTGGATTTATTAAAAAAAGAACTATAGGAATTGCCGATCTGTAATTTAATCACCTTAGCAATACTTCCTTTCCGAAACAACACACTTAGCCCCACACTGTTTTCACTGCTCAAAGCATCTTTTGAAATCATCTTCTGATATGGGGAATAGCTGTCTGTCACATTCTGTTGTATCTCCTCAACATCCTGAAATCTTTTTTTTCTTTCATGCAGTATTTTATATCTGGGAATAGGAAAATATTACAGAGAGCGATATCAGGTGAATATGGTGGCTTTTAGACCTGTGGAATGCGGTGCTTAACAAACTACTGCTGCACAAGTTGCAATGCATAGGGGGGCACATTGTCATGGTGTTGCCACTCGCTACTCTTATGCAATATTGGCCTTTTGTGATGAACTGCATCCTAAAATGTCACAGAATTTCACAGTAGTATTCCCTGTGGATTGTCTGATCTGATGGAGCATATTCATGATGCATATTTCTACTGTAATCAACAAAATAAAAAAAAAACATTCAACACTGTCTTGAAATTGCTGTGGCTCTGTCATGCTTTTTTGGGTCAGGAGACATCAAGGTCTTCCACTGCAAAGACTGGGCCTTAGTTTCAGGTTCATACCCATAAACCCATGATTCATCACCAGTTAACTGCTTCTAAAGTTTTTGCTATTTTCAATGCATCCAAGCAGGTCACGAGCAGCCAAAATACAGGCAAATTCATTGATATGGTTTTTCCGATAGGACAAGTGCAATGATCAGATTCAGATACGTAAGAAGAATGCACTACTGTAAACAAAGCGGACAAGGTGGGGAGATGTGACTTACGCCACATGTGAGGTACATGCCATGGTCAACCTGTGCCTATCCCTTCTGGTTGTGTCAGCTGGTTCTGGATTTATGCCCTCAGTCCGGAAACTTTTTGATCACACCACATACACTGACTACAAAGAGGCAAAAAAAATTTCAAAGGTTTTATACGAGACTTTTATTGCAGTACTTAATATTTTAATATACTGAAACATAATTTATGTCACTGCAAGTTATGATATAATAAATGAACATCCTGACAAAACTTTTGTCCATGAAATTATTATCACAAGTTGATCACAGCTAAATAAGAGAGCAGTGATAAATGAAGTGTACTGCACATATTTCTCTGCAACCATACAACATAACACTAGTTTCATTTTTTTTCTCTAATGTTAATATTTCATTGCTATCACAATTTTTTTTTTTTAAATCAATCCTCAAGCTGTTTATTTTATGACTGTGAAATTCTCATTGATCACAGACTGTGGCATATATACTATATATATATATATTATATTCCTGTACATAACATAATAATGTTGTTTATGTTGGTATGTATACAAACTGCCTGGAGTCTAAGATGTATGAACAGTCATATATGTATGCTATAAGTGTAGATAAACCATGTGACATATTGTCAGTCAGTATTTCTTCTGTAACAAAATCAGTTTCACTGAGGATACTTCATTATTTTTAAAAAAAAAAAAAGCAAAAATTTCATTTTCCATGCCACTAAGGCATATTGAGGAGTACGCAGTTAGGCCCGTGTTTTCCGTGACCATCGCCATATGAAAGTGTGATGTGGTTAGTATCACGCCTGCCCGCATTACCTTCCCAGATTTCTCTGGTACCCACTTTTAGAGGCTGGGTGAACCCTCGGGCTTTTTTTGGTGTGCACCAGAAACAAAATCCCACTGCTGGGACTGAACCTGGTACAACCAGATTAGTAAACCAAGTGCCTAACCACTCGGCTAACCAGGCTGATTATTAGTATAAACTAAATCTAGAAGAGATTTTTTTAAAAACAAACCAATAAGAGAGATAACAAGCGAAAGGTTTAAGAAGCAGAAATTAATAAAATTACTATCACAACAAAAACATTTTTTTTTTAATTTCACCAAAATTTTCCCACAAACTGTTACAAGAAATATAATGATTAAAAATCTAGTGAACGAATTTAGCGAGGAATGGGCTAAATGTTTTAACTACTTGCTGAGACTCAGTCGTCCAAGCGAGCAAGCTCTGTAGTGTAAACATTCACACTCTCCACATCGTACAAGACGAAGTAGACGTGCTTCAAGGACGATACTTTAGCACTGGAAAAGTAGTCTCGAATTGAAGCGAGGATGATTTGTGCTGCTGTTTGTTTAGGAAAGCCAGCCCTGGTGAGAATAAAACAAAGATATGGTGACCTGGTGGAATAATTAAATAACTGGAGGTTCTGAAAAACATGACAACAGCTCCTCAATACAATCACTGTTCTGATATACTTAACTAAACATAAATATGCAGGGTATTTTAATAATCAAGGCTTCAAGATCAGGGGAAAAAAAAAGTATGATTATTTCATCCCTTTGAAGAATAAATCTTGGAGCATGTAAAGAGTCTACTTAGATGATGCTTGCATTTTTTTCTTTATTTGGGCAGCAGGGTATACTCACCATCCAAAGTCTTTATTCTACATTCCTGATTATGGTATAAATATCAGCTGCTTTTGAGATTCTGGTTCAATATTAGACACAGTCTGCACGACATCACAGTTCATAACCAAACCAGCAAGTTTCACATGAAATTGGGATGCACCAGCACTGACAAGTTTCATGTGAAATGCTGCTTACAGAATTCAATCTGAAAAGAAGCACTGGTACTTCTTCTGCACTCCATGGTTTTTACCACTACATATATTTATTGCCTGGATAAACTGTGCAGTGTTTTGGAGGTCATGGTTTGCACCCCAAAATTTATCTTCCGGTGTAGCTCCCTGTGGCTTCCTGGGGGGGGGGGGGGCAGAGCTGCAGGATGTGCTGTGGGGTCTGGACACCTGTCCACATGTGCAGTCATGGGTGTGTGACAGGCATGCTCACAACTGACAGTGCCCCATGTGCAGTCATGGGTGTGTGACAGGCATGCTCACAACTGACAGTGCCCCATGTGCAGTCATGGGTGTGTGACGGGCATGCTCACAACTGACAGTGCCCCATGTGCAGTCATGGGTGTGTGACGGGCATGCTCACAACTGACAGTGCCCCATGTGCAGTCATGGGTGTGTGACGGGCATGCTCACAACTGACAGTGCCCCATGTGCAGTCATGGGTGTGTGACGGGCATGCTCACAACTGACAGTGCCCCATGTGCAGTCATGGGTGTGTGACGGGCATGCTCACAACTGACAGTGCCCCATGTGCAGTCATGGGTGTGTGACGGGCATGCTCACAACTGACAGTGCCCCATGTGCAGTCATGGGTGTGTGACAGGCATGCTCACAACTGACAGTGCCCCATGTGCAGTCATGGGTGTGTGACAGGCATGCTCACAACTGACAGTGCCCCATGTGCAGTCATGGGTGTGTGACAGGCATGCTCACAACTGACAGTGCCCCATGTGCAGTCATGGGTGTGTGACAGGCATGCTCACAACTGACAGTGCCCCATGTGCAGTCATGGGTGTGTGACAGGCATGCTCACAATTGACAGTGCCCCATGTGTAGTCTGAAGATGGTTGTTTATTCCTGACTTGAGAGTTGCAGCATCTGATCATTATATGGCGGCTTGTGCTGGTCAGTCCATAGTTTCTTGTACTGATGCTTCATTATAGTTTTGACTTCACCGTATCAGACAGGGTGTTGATGCTTTGGTTGCTTGCTACCACATTTGATAAGCCTGTCAGCTTTTTCATTTCCCAACAGACCACCAAGTGATGGGATCCACTGGACCACAACCAATAACATCAATCATACTCTTATTCCAGTTAACACACGGTCTCAGGAAATCAGTACCCACCTTCCGCTGCTGACAGAAGGAAGGGCCACACTTTTCAGCTGCTTATCGTCTGCAAGTCTGAGCACATTTTTGACTGCCTTGTCCAAAGCTTGTTGTGAATTATTATCACTCCATTTTGGGCTGTTCACATGAATCACATAGTGTGCAGCAAATCTATGTCCTGGACATATGGAAGCTGTAACATACAAAGAAGTGATAAATCTGGATATATGGACATTGCAACCTAAACAGTACAACTAGATATGTATAAGCAACATACAAATAAACAGCATAACCAGACATACAAGGTTTGACAATTAAGTAATGAGACTAATTACATAAAAAAATAAACAACAGTTGAATATATAACCTGTATTTTATTCAAAGTAAGCCCCTTGTGCATTGATACAGCGAGTGGCATGATCTAACAAACACTGTAGCAACCTTTGCATTTCTTCTGTTGGCATGACCCAACTCTTTCCGTGCCTTTGGTCATTATAATGACGCTTCCGGATCAATGGTCATTATAATGATCATTGTTTCAATAAAACAACCGCTGTAACATTTAGACCGTACATATTTCGTCCGCGATTCCGGTGACACTTTTCAAAATGGCGAAAGAGTGCCTAGTTACGAGCGATGCCGAGCAAGAAAAAGGACGAGAAGCATGGAAATTTTTCAATTTTTGACGATGTAGATAGGGGTATGGACATAGCCTATGGCCACCCCGCTGCTCTTGAATGTTTTCTAAGTAGATCTAAACATATTTAGACGACTGGAGAAGTAGTTAGGAGATTAGTTCAGACATTCATTCAGCGAGAATGCAACACAGAATCACAATACGAGATTGACAAGTAGATCTACACATCTCAGATGGTAAGTAGTGCATATCTAGACCTAGCCGATGGTGAGCTTGGCACAATCAGTGTCTAAAAACATCACATTACTTCTTTTTTCCTAAAAAACTCTGCATTTATGAAATTTTCATTCATTTAGCTATACTTTGAAACATATTAAGTATATGGAAGTACATGGAAATACTGTTTTCCATTCCATTTTATAACTATACCCCCAACCCTATTAAGACCCGCTTTTTTACTTTGGTACTCCACAACACGTCCATGTTTCTTCCTCAGGCACCGAAAGAGTTAAACTTGATGTTACGACCCTTTGGATGTCATCAATGTCGTAAAAGAAGCATCCTTTCAATGTTAACTTTAATTTTGGGAACAGAAAATAATTGCAGGGAGACAAATCTGCAGAATAGGGTGGATGGTTGAGAGCACACACTTGTTTTTGGGGCAAAAATTCCTGTACAACTACTGCTCAGTGAGCTGGTGCATTATCATGAAGAAGGAAAAAACTGCCAGGTGTTGAATACTCGGGTTGGACTTGGAGAATCTTTTTCAACAGGCATTTCAAAATACTTAAACTTTGGCAGTGACAGTCTGTCCCTCTGGAATAAATTCTTTGTGAATAACTCCTTTGCTGTCGTAGAAGCATTGTCTTCACTTAAACTTTTGAAGACGAATTTTTTTGCCTTTTGGTGATGATGATGACTTCCACTGAGCACTTTGGCGTTTAGTTGTGGGATCATAGTGGAAAATCCATGTTTCATCCTCTGCAACAATTAAATTTAAGAAATGTTTATTTCTGCAACACGTTTTGATGATGTCTTTTGCGTACTCAACATGCTGATGTTTTTGGTCATCAGACAACGCATGTGGTACAAACCAGCAAGAAAAAAGTGCTAAAATCTTCCACTAAAATTTTATGAATGGTCTCTTGATTAACACCAAATTCATCTGCCATCATCCTCACAGTCAAACAACGATCTTCTTGTATCTGCTCTCTGACTTTTGCAATGAGTTCCTCATTATGAATAGAAATTGGGCATTCATGTCTAGTTGCATGTGTAATCGTTTCTACACCACTTTTGAATCGTGAATACCACCTAGATATCTGTGCATGAGATAAACAATTATCCTCATAAACTTGTTGCATCAATTCAACTGTCTCAATGGCACTTTTTCCGAGTTTTAAACAGAATTTAATGTTAGCTTTTTGCGCCATGCTGATTCCGTGACAATGCACCTCTAACTAGGTCACCAAAATGGCGGCCTGTTTGTCATCTGCTTATCGTGTGGCAATGAAAAGCTGCAGATCACAGATGAAAGTTGCCTCTATGGATTCCATGCTTTGCTTCATAGATGGCATTTTTGTCTTGGCCATAATAAAATAAGTCTCATTACTTTTGGACCTTGTATAAGACAACATACAAAAAAGCAACAGCGCAACCTTACATATATGACAAGATAAAAAGTACAACCAGACACATATACGTGAAGAAAGACTCACAAAGAAACAGTACAACCAAACACGTATAAGTTAATATGCCAAGAATCCGTACATTGATTAGGTACAACTTGCATGTAGACACAAAAGTATTTCTGACACAAGGTAGGTAAATAAGAAATAACATAAATGAATGTACAGAATCTGAACAAAAGGGAGGGCAAATGTAATGAAATAAGTACAGAATCTGAATAAAAGGGAGGGCAAATGGAATGAAATAAGAACAGAACATCATATTATGGCTGAAACAATCTCTCTCTGAACCTTAAGTGCCCAGGGCACATGGGGCTTCCGCAAGGGTTTTCCACAAATGCCTGTCTTTCGCCTTTTTTTCTGCTCTTGCCCAGGTGAGCCCTCTATTGCTCAACATCCTTTCTGTTGTTCTTCTCCATGTCTCTTTTGGTCTACCCTTACTTCTGCTCCCCTGTGGTGTCCATCTTAGTGCTATTTTTGGTAGTGAGTTGTCAGTCACTCAGAGCACATGTCCCAACCATCGCCAGCGTCTTTCCTCAATAATTGTTGTCAGTGGTTTCATCTGCATTTCTGCCAATAAGATGTTATTTCTTATGGTGTTTGGCCAAAATATTTTTTTAATTCTACGTAAACATTTAGTCTGGAAAGAATTCAACTTGTTTTCTATGGTTTTGGTGATTTTCCAGCATTCACTTCCATAGAGTAGTACACTTAGAACATTACTCTTAAATATCCTGATTTTCATATTTATGCTTAGTTTATTTGATTTCCATATATTCTGTAGCATTGCAAAAGCCTGGTTTGCTCTAGTAAGTGTGCTGTTGATGTCCTCTGTGCTGTCTCCATTTTCTACTACTCTGCTGCCAAGGTATACAAATTCGTTGACCTCCTCCACTAACTTGTTATCTACTCTGAGTACATTTCTGTTGTTCACATTTTGCTTCATTAACTTTGTCTTTCCTACGTTGATCTTTAGTCCTATGTTGTTTGCATTCTGGGTTAACTTGTTTATTTTATCTTGCATATCTTTGTGACTGCTTGATAATAGACAAATGTCGTCCGCAAAGTCAAGGTCCTCCAGCACTGTGTCAAGGGTCCATTGTAATCCTCTGCGTTTGTCTGATGTTGCCTCCTTCATTAACCAGTCTACTGCCAAGATAAATAATGTTGGTGATAGTACACATCCCTGTTTCACTCCTGTTTGTACCCTAAAGCTGCTGGAGGTATGTTCTCCACAGATAACTTTGCACTGAAAACCCTCGTATAAGGCTTTCTCAAAATCTATGAATAATGCATATGTTGTGCTATGCCACTCATTTGCCTGTTCTAATATTTGTCTAAGTACAAATATATGGTCTATGCATGATCTTCCTTTCCTAAATCCTGCCTGCTCTTTCCGAAGTTTTTCCTCAAGTGTTGGTACAATTCTGTTGATGATTATTCTGCAAAATACTTTACTAGTGAGTGGCAGTAGGGTAATGCCTCTCCAGTTCCCGCAATCTCTGAGGTCACCCTTCTTTGGTAGTTTTACTATAAGACCAGTTTTCCACTCCTCTGGGGCTTTTTCTAAATCCCAAATTTGTTGTAATATCCGGCAAAGTTGTTTTGGTGTTTCTGTTTCTTCTGCTTTCAACATCTCAGCAGTCACTTCATCTTCACCTGGTGCCCTGTCTGATTTTAGCATCTTTATCGCCTCTTTTACTTCATTTATTGTTATTGGTCCTGTATTGATGTTTAGTTCCGCTTTTGCTTCAGGTATATCTATTGCTTGTGCTGCTTGTGTTCTGTTTAGTAGGGTGTTAAAGTGTTCCCTCCATCTTTCAATTTTTTCTCTTTCTCCACTGACCAGTTGTCCATTTTGTGTTCTTACTGCACTTTCACATCTTGTATTGAAGTTACCTGTCATCTGCTTTGTGATTTTATATATGGTTTTCATGTCATTTGTATATGCTGCTTTCTCTGCTGTTTCTGCTAAGTTGTCATAATACTGACGTTTATCTTGACGGCATGATTCCTTCACTTCTTTGTCTTTTTGTGCATAATTACTTAAAACTCGTTCTTTAAGCCGTTGTGATTTGGTGTTCAGTAATTTTTTCTTGATTTCTTTTCTTTGCTCTATCTTTTCCCATGTGGTCTCACTTATCCATTCCTCTTTTCTCCTTTTCCGATATCCCAGCACCTCTTTTGCTGTTTCCTGTAGTGTTTTATTGAACTCTAATATGGACATTTCTGCTTCGTCTTGTAGGACACTGAAGCGGTTCTTAAGTATTATTGAGAATTCATTTCTTGTTTGCTGGTCTATCAGTTTTCTTGTATCAAAATGTATCTTTCTGTGTTCTCCGATTCTGGCTTTCCTTAATTTTAGTTTTATTTTTGCTACCAGAAGGTTGTGATCACTTCCTATATCTGCTCCTTTCCTTGCTCGCACATCCTGTAGTGACCGTTTCCACTTGTTGTTTATTAGTATGTGATCGATTTGGTTTTCTGTGGTTTTATCTGGTGACCTCCAAGTCACCTTATGGATGTTTTTGTGTTGGAAAATTGTCCCTCCAATGGTCATCATGTTTTCTTCACAGAAACTGCACAGTCTTTCTCCATTTTCATTTATTTCTCCGATTCCTTCTCTTCCCATGATTCTTCTTCTATCTTCATTTCCTTCACCTACTTTTGCATTGAAGTCGCCCAAGATGAGTAGCATATCATGCTTGGGTATTGTTTCTACTGTGGCTTGGAGGCTGTTGTAAAAATCTTCTTTTAATTCCTCTTCAGCTGCTTCTGTTGGTGCATAACAAACTATAATAGACAGCTTCGTGAATCTTGAGTTGAACCGTGCATATAATAATCTCTCATTTATTGGGGTCCATTTCAGCAATGCTCTTGATGCTTCTTTTGTTATAATCAATGCTACTCCTCCTTCATGAAGATCTTCTTTACCTGACCATATTATTGTATCTTCTGTGTGCTGTGTTGTTAATTTCCTTCTGCCTTGTCCTGTCCATCTTGCTTCTTGTATTCCTAGTATGTCTAGTTTGTATCTGTGCATTTCCTTGATGGTTTGTGCTAGTTTTCCAGTCTGGTTTAGTGTTCTTACATTCCAGCTGCCTATTTGCATCTTTTGTTTAGGTTCCAGGAGGTCTGCAGTCGGGCTGGGGACTTCCAGTGGCTGGCTTTCATCCACAACATTCATGGGCTCAGTTTCCTGATACGCATTTCTCCTTCCACCTGCATTTGCTTTTTCCCTTGCTTCTGTTTCTGTAGCAGTCTGATAGTTTTTTACCAGATAGGGTTGCTGGCCCTATGCTGAACCCTCCTTAGTCGCCTTTTACGATCATGCATGGTAGGGTACAGTGGTCCTATTCTTTGCAGATCCCGGGTACCACACGGGGGGGCTGAAACAATACAGAAATAAAAGTCTTCATTCTGTCTCTTCATTGTGTTTTTAGAAGCTATTTGAGAAGAGTCTGAACTCCTCATGAAGATTGATTTTGCTGAAAAGTATGCCTCTTGGAGTCCACTACTGTACATCAACCCATTAATGCTAATCCAGTTCCCATCCAACATGATATCCGCTCATCATGGCATTGCCAGCAGAAAATACAAGTCTGCATTTCAAGGAGATCAGAAAAAAAAAAAGAAGGAAGCTGACAGTCAGGCATAACTCAAAGCTGATCTGAAAAAAAAATAATACAAGAAATAGGATACTGAGGTAGAAATCATTTACCTGGATACATAGATTTTTTTTAAAACTCAAAAGTTCAGAATATATACCTTATATCAAATACAAATATGCATATTCAGACAACTGTTCTTCTTCACTTCTTATTAAATGCTAGTGTATTTTCTTAAATTTAGGCATAGTCCAATCTCCAGGGGCCAATTTTTATATAACCCACTTTCCTTTTCATATGTTGACTGCTGTGTGTACTGAGTATATACAAGTGTGCCTATTTATGTAAGCAGATATTCTTTTAAAGAATCGGTTTCCCCACCACACATATGCCAGGTAACAAGTTTTATAGCTGATCAACCAGCATGCATTTCCAGCAGGTCTCCAACCCACAGTCTTCACACAAGAAGACAGTCTACTATCACTGGACTACTCCATGTTTAATCCAATCTAAATCAGACCTACCTTCAGCTATTCCAATATTGCCCTGGATCTTGAGCAGGTTATCAATTTCTTGTTGGAACTCTTTCCCCCCTGCCTTCTGGATGGCTTCACCTGAGTAGTATAAATGTTTACCAAGTTATAGCTAACCTGAAATGCAGTTCAAATAATATACAATAAACCAAACTCATCATTTAATGCATTGCTACAGTCAGTTTTTTTTTTTAAAGTAGTGTTTTGTGTAACTTGATACAGGTGCCATACTGGTATCTTAAAACCCCATCATCTGCTAGTGCAACATCTTTCAAGAACTGCAGGTCACAATATGCTCCAACAACATTCTACTCACAACTAAAATTTGTACATTGGTTAGAGAGAGACAAAGTCCTTTATGATAAAAGGAATAACTACCCACCACTATTCTGACTGCTGATAAACACATATGGAAAAATGATAAAGGAAACTGTTGCAGAAAGTGAAACAGCAACACTGTCTCAGATCAGAAGAGGGGTTCCCCCTATTGCATGCATTTCAATCTTTTAAACTTATAATGCTCTAAGAGGGTGGACCCCTCTGGTTTGTGACTGCCAGAGATCTGTCTATCTATCTGTTGCCCTGCTGGCTGGTGTTGGCTATCATGCTTTTCCCCCATTCCCTGTTCTGAGTGCTGATTACAAGCTGCGCTTGTGTTCTTTGTCTGTGCCATCATCTTCTTCTTTGTTCACTTCTACCACCAAGATCGCCCCATGATCCTACTGAATTTACTCCTGTGGTTCTCTCAATAGTCTCATTTAAGGTGGAGACTCGGAGCATCATGGGGCTTGGTCCTTCATTCACGGTGGGTCACAGAAGCTGCATTGTGTGATACTGTGGTTTTCATTGCACCAGTTTAGTCTAGAGTTTGACTTTCTCATGGGAAAACTTCGACGTGTTTTGGATATGAATATATCCCTGCCAGGTGAGAAGTGATTGTCCATCCAGCCTAGTTGGACTTTCTCACCAGAGAAACTTGATATGTTTTGAATATCAGTATATCCCCACTGGGTGAGAGTTGGTTGCCAATCCAGTCCAGAGTTGGACTTTCTCACTGGAAAATCTCAACGTGATTTGGATACATCCCTGTTGGATGAGAGGTGGTTGCCTATCTAGACTATACTGGTCCAGTGTCTCCGACTTCAGCATTTTGTGGTCGTGGCCGCTACCCTTCGTGGTGGTGACCAGGTCGGAGCTTTCGTTGAGGAGGATGAATCCTTGCCACTAGTGAGTTTCACCCCTGGGTTAAGCCGCTTTAGGCGTATTATCCCAGTATGGGTGTATATAGGATGTGACCGGCCTCTAGAGAAAAGGTACCATGATATGCGTAGCCCTGATTGCAAGACTACTGGCTACTTCACTTAATCCTTTCCATCACCTTTTCCATGATGGCACCGTGCAGCAACCCTAATCGCATTTTTTTTTTATTGGCTGGGAGGAGTTTCACCCCACGCACGGCAGTTGAAGAATCTTGCCAGCAGCAAGCAGGAGCTTTCCTTCTCCTAGATGAGCTACCAACCAAGACTAATGAGTCTCATCTACCCAAAAGCATCTGGTTTTCAGGTGCTAGATATTCACCTTTTGCCCCTTCTCCTATCAGTTTAAACAGTTCCGCCACGAGAAGGCCAGGAGCTGGACTTGGACTGTCAGAGGCTATTTGATATGCACGCTTTGGAGACATTTAATTGGAGTGGAGAGCGGTATCCTTCACCCCACCTCTGGTTATTACAGTCCTTAGAACCGTCTGTGCTATCTAGTTAGTGCACCCAGCATTTTCTCTCTCTCTGGCTATCTCAATCTCTTTTGCCTTCTATCTTTCCTGTTGTTACGATGTAGTCTAGCTTGCCTCACTGTAGAACGTGTTCTAAGAATTTGGATTGTCTTTTTCTGACTTTTGTTATTGTTTGTCTTGTCTCTCCAGCCTCTTTCAGAACCCCCTCGTTTGATTTCTTTGCTGTCCATGGTATTCGTAGAATTCTTCTAATGAACCACATTTCAGTGAGCTTCCAGCTGACATTGTACTTCATTAGTGACTGACCATGCCTTGCATCTGTAAAATAAAATGGCTCGATGTAGCACAGGGGTACTCACTCCCAATGACAGTGATTTATTACACAAAATGCTCTTCATCTTCTGAAACATTATTTTTGCTTACATTATTCTGCACTTTATCTTAGTTAGGCATCTTCCATCTGAGGTAAGCAGTGTCCCCAAATATCTAAACTTGTCCATCTGTTTCAGCATCATGCTGTTTACTGTTATTTTACATTCAGGGATTACTTTCTACTTTGACCATAACATCCGTTTTCTTCTTGTTCAAGGTAAGACTTTTGCTCTCACTTTCTTTCACTACTATGTCCAGCAATTCTTGTAGCTCTTTTTTCACTCTTTGCTACTAAGACTCTATCATTTGCATATCTCAGGTTATTCAAGTTGTATCCCCCCATTGTTACTCCAGGTAGTTTATCTATATTCTGCATGATAATCTCACTGTGTAGAGAAAATAAATCAGGTGACAATACGCATATTAGGCGCACTCCAATTTTAAATTCTTGATATCTGCCAATTTCTTGCTCCGCCTTCACTGCTGCCAGCAAATGTTTTTAATAATTCTCAGGTCCTTTCCATCTATGTTTAATTTTTCTAACATTTCCATTACTAGATTGTGCCTTACTCTGTCAAAGACTTTGCAGTAATCTATAAAACAAAAATATAGACCAGTTTTAACTTCTATGGCTCTTTCTGTGAATATTCTTAATGTTAAATTGCATTGCTTGTATCCTTCCCTTTGACAAATCCACACTGTTCTTCTGCAATCGCTGGTTTTATTTTAGCTCATACTCGTTGCATGATTATGTGGAGCAGGATTTTGGTGACGTGACTCTTGAGACTTATTGTTCTGCGATTTTCACATTCTAGTGAGCCTGTCTCTTTGGAATAGTGACAAATATTGATTTCCTTAAAACATTTGATGTATATCAAGTATTGCGGATGTCATTCATGTTATTACTTCTAGCCCATACTCCTCTATGTTCTTCCAGCTTTTCTTTGGTTATGTTATCTGGACCTGGTGCTTTATTATTCTCCACTTAGTGTATGGCTTCTACAACTTCTGCCACTATTATATGGGGTCCCTCATTGTTATTTTCGGAGTTTGGATAAGTTCTTTCATCACTGTATAGGTCTTTGATGTATTTGTTCCACCTCTATAGTATTTCTTCTCTTCCCATTATAGTTCCCCCCCCCCCCCCTCTGACTTAAGACATTCAGTTTTGTTATGTGTCTTTCTGCTCGCTAATTCATCTATGTTTTTGTACATTTCTCTTGTGTTATCTTGGTGGTGATGTTCTACTTCTTTGCATTTTGCATTTAGCCAGTCTTCTTTTGCTTTGCTGTATCTATTATTTATTTCTGAGTTTAATTCATTATATATTTTTCTTTGTTACATTTCACTGTTTTGCTTACATTATTGCAGATTTTGTCATTCTTGTGCAGTCTGCACTGATCCGTTAAGTTTAGAATTTCATCCATCATCCGTTTCTTTTTGGCAGGTTTTAACTCAGGTATAACCCCTAGGTCTATGAGTTGGTTTATAACTACTTCATGATGCTGAAGAAATTGGTCAAATGCTCATATCCACAACTTACCAATGTTCCTTGCCATTTGTTCAGCGGATTAGATATGCTTCCTTATATTCCAATATAGGGATGAAGAAGTCCGATTTGGCAGTCAGCTATGAGATAGTACCAGGGTTGGTTAACCACATCTAACAAAGACCTTGCCCCAGCTCTCCTTTGGTACTCACAGCACCCACAGTCTAGCCTGACTAAAAGGACAGGGACTGCCACAGATCCTGTGGTGGTGGAGTCTGCTAAAGAAGTACTGCACACCTCCTGGTTTTTAGCTCCATTCAACTCAACAAATAGTTTCAGTAACCCACTTCCAATCCAACATTATGCCAAGCCTTCTCACTTTCACTGCATTAGCTAAAATGAACATCAGCTTGCAGTTCCAGTGGGACAGCAGAAGATATTCTAACCCACAATGTAACCAAGCTTTAATGTCATCCATCCTGGATTGGGGCATCACTCCCCACTCTATGCCACTTGTCACAATAACAACTTATTCATTCTATTCAGTACCACAGCACGCTAGGCTGTTCTGCATGACACAGTCTGAAGGAAGTGAAAACATGAGCCAATCATCATCCACATGAGACCACAAGCACAAGAAATTATCTGATATCTTTGAAATAACTTGCTCTTGCATGAAAAATACGAGTTATACTCTGAAAAGTTATAACAAAAAAATGCAGGTAAATCTTTAAAAATTGCACCAAACATAAATATCAACTATTAGCAAAACTAGACAGAATATTTTATCATGTCAGGAGAAAAGGATAGCCAGAAAATGTGGCAGTAAGTGAAAAATTTATGAAAAAAAGATTCTGTGGTACAGAAAAAGTGGAAATAAATCATGATTTAAAACACTAGAGACCAAGATAAAAGAAAAAACATGATCACCAACACACCACCAGACTCAACTGACTTCAAGGTATCCTGGAAGGCCGGATACTTACCTACTTCTCCACCCATATAATAGCTTCCATTGGTAGGGTGAACTATTGCATCTGCTACCATCTTGACCAAATCTCCCTGCATCACAGTTAGCTACAGTGCAGGAACAGGAGAAAAAAAGATGCACAATTCAGTCTATATATAAGACACTCCTGGGTCCTAAGCAATTATATATATGACCCAAATGTACCTTCTGTGATATCTAAAATCTTTTGGTTTTTATTTATTTTTACTTACTTAATTTGCAAAATCCCCAGCTGAGCAGGATCTTTTCTGACAAATACGGCCCCAGGGTTTCACCCAGCCTAAGAAAATGGGCACCAGAGAAATCTGGGAAGGTAAAGTGGCCAGGTATGATACTGACCACATCACACTTTCATGTGCCGAAGGTTATGGAAAATACGGGCCTAACACCATATTCCCCAATATGCCTTAATGGCATGGAAACGAGAATTTTACCTTTTTAATTTACGAAATATAGATCATATATTTAATATTATTTTATGTCATTCAACTTTTCAAGACAAATATTTTTAAGTTAAAGAATCTGAAAAGAAAACGGTTCACAGAAAAAAAACTTACCTTCTGCCCTCCAAGAAGTTTCTTCTCCGAGAGAGTCAGGAATCCACCACTGCCGTCAGGTATGGAATCAGCCTGGATGTAGATAACAAGAAAAATGTAATATATTTTGAAGTACCAGTCTGAATGTAAAAACAAGAGAAATGTAATACATTTTTAACTCTTGAATGTAATACGCTTTTAACTCTTATACTCCTGAATTACTCACCAAGCTCTGCAAGGATTAATTATGGTGGGAAATTTTGGTAGAGACAACAGTGGAAGGAAGTTACTCTATAATTTAAAAATATGGGTTGGGTTAGAAATATGCTATCTTTCATTTTAGTTACACAAGGCCAAAATATCACCCTGAGCACTGATTCACATGGGTGTGCAAAGATTTATCAATCCTGCCAGTGTTGCTTTGGAGTGAAAGAGTTGAGTAACAACCACAATGAGAGGACAGAAGGACAGAGGTAAAAGCTGTGAATCTGACTCAGTTCACAACCTATATAATAATTATGCGTTGCTGATAATTTATACCTGCAGAGGATGAAAGAGGTGAGAGGAGGGGGAAGAGAAAGCTGAGGGCTTGGCTGGTAGAGTTCGAGGCTGTCAAACCCAACAGCTGACTGGCAACTGCCACAATTAGTGTTTATACTCTTCGTTGGTTACTGAAACAGACAGCAGAGCATGTATGGGTGGTGCCACAAGTGTGATGGTGCTAATTCCTAGATTCAAGATGTGCAATACAGTGCTGGTGATCATGCTTCTCCATTGTGTGTGATCCTTAGCGTTTCCAATCAACTCAAATGCTTTACTTTTTCCATGCCACTTTATCAGTAATAAAGGCTCAGTTTACTAATCAGGTGGTACCGGGTTCAGTCCCAACAGTGGGATTTTTTTCTGGTAAATGCCAGAAAGGCCTCGGGGTTCACCCAGACTCTAAAAATGGGTACCAGAGAAATCTGGGAAGACAAAGCAGCCGGGCATGTTAATGACCACATCACACCTTCATGTGCTGAAGGTGGTGGAAAATACGGGCCTTAATGGCACAGTAGCGGGAATTTTACCTACTTACCTATATCAGTAATCCACTGAGATATTTCTCCTAGCTGATGCATGGATTTGACAAGAAAATGGTGGTATGGCAGCAGTTTCTCTTTGCCTTTGGCTAGAGTTGTATACAATTTTCTCTACTAGCCTTTCTCTAAGGAAACTAATCTGCAAGGCAGCAGGGTACTTGTTTTGGTCTGCAGACCTCTGTATATAGAGGCTACTCCACTACCCATCACCTGGTGACCACACCTTGATACAAGTATAGATCCACAATTTGCAGAGCCATTAATTATTCGGCTTAAATTCAGAATGGACTATTGCAACTGAGCCACCTACATCATTTTTTTTTTCCTAAAACAAATGAAAGCCAATAAGAAAGTTCAGTATAGAATGTAAATATCAAACTCCAGACAATTACAGCAAAACCTAGCCAGAAGGTCCAGATCTTGGGCACTCAACAGATTTATGCAAGCTCATTTCTCACTGCAGGTAAAGGACAAACGCAGTGACTATTAAGTTTCATCTGCACTGGCAGTCAACTTTCACAGGAACTTTTGTTTCACTGCACAAAATAAATTGACAAAAAAAAAAAAGTAATCTTTTTTAGGATAAAAAAAAATGAAGCACTTCTGACAAGCAATGGCAACCATTAAGTCCTGCAATGTCTTCATCAATATTTGGGGGGAAAAAAAACACCCATATATGCAAATTTTTTCAAAGTGAACATAGTATGTAAAGTGAAGTTTCCACTTCCATGCCATTAAGGCATATTGGGGATACAGTTCTAGACCCATATTTCCAAGACTAGCAGCACATGAAAGTGTGATGTGGTCAGTATCATGCCTGGCTGCATTTACCTTTCAAGATTTCTCCATCATTGACTTTTAGAGGCTGGTTGGACCCCGAGGCCTTTTTAGTATGGTGGTATGTCCCATGTCATAACATACAAAGATGCTGGAAATTTAATGGTCATGTGCTCCAAAGAGAGCCCAGCAACATCACTAAAACTGCCATGCGATGGACACCCGAGGAAAAAAAGAAAGAGAGAATGACCCAAGGCTATCTGGCAGAGAAGTGTAAAACCAGAAATAAGTAGCATGCAGCACAGTTGGGGCACAATACAAAGGCTGTGGGAAGTGGGAAAAGTTTGCTGCTGCCCTGTAAGACACCACAGGGCATATTGGGCAGTGATTGTTTAGCCAATTGCTAACCAAGGAGATGGGTGGATGGACGGATGGTATGTCCCAAGATAAAATGTTGGAAATGACTGATGATAATGTCAATGACAAGTTTTATGAAGAAATCAGCATGTGATACAGGTGATGGTGGTGCTATATTCCCTTGCTGTTGCAAAATAAAAGCTCACAGGTATTTGCTGCTTGTCTTTCATTCTTGTACTGTTGTGTTGCAGTAGAGTTGTGTTGTGCTGTTGTATTGTGTATGTGTACATGCGTGTGTGCATGTGTGTGGGTATTTTTGCATGCCTTTTCTTGCTATTTATAAGCATTTTTTTCCCACAATTTCATTTTGGGCATGTTAGTTGGAAATATTTAACTAAAGACTTTTTTTTTCGGTGTGGGTTAACTAATACTACACAATAACAAAAGAAACACACCTTCTTGGGTTTTCCTTTGAAAGGAGCAGCACCAACAGATGCTCCTGTTTTTAACTTCTTTGCTGCCGTCTTTGTTGCTGCCTTCAGAGGGGATGGATTTGCTGTGGCTGACAATGCTGCTGCTGCTCCTGCTTTTCGTCTAGCCGGTCCACACAAAACAGCATGTATTCTCGGAACAACTCCACCCTGTGCTATTGTTACATCTTTCAACAACTACAGAGAAGAGAAACAAGCATTCAAATCACAGTTTAAAACAAGAAACCCTGTGGCAGTTCATCATCTGAAAAAAATTTTCAAGAAAATGTCTGAGATGCACAAAGAGTAGCAATTATGCCTGTGAAACTAACTGTATTCTTAACTTACTTATTTCTGTCTGTTTATGAAGCAAATTTACATAAAATAATCTTAGACCTTTACTAACTCCTTCTAGTCTTTAAGATTGTTTTAGTTTAATTTTGTGTTCCTGAATTTATAATCACCTGTATCAATATCTGGTGCTATCTAAAAGAAGAAATCTAAATCTGCTTTAGCTACACTGTAGAAAACTCTTTGTAAATTTTAGCAGGTTTAAAGATAATTGTCACGTAAATAAGACTGGAAAAAAAATTTTTTTTTTACAACCAAGGTCAAAGACACAGAAATTCTATCTCTTCTTAATTCTTAAACATGCATATAACATGTCTTCTTCTTCTTCTTTGTACACACATTGGCAATGGTGATGATTTTTGCAATGCGCCTTTTGGCTGGGTACCTCCGACTTCAGCACCTTTCCTTGCTAGGGCAGACTGTGGTTTAGCTCAGACTGCCATGAAGAGAGTGGTGTAGGCTGGCCTGGCCAAAACTTTGTTTTCCAGCCTCTGATGGTTGTACTTAAGCCCCCTTCATGTCAGATCCAACATACAATGCTGGGTGGCCAGACAGCTTTGAGACAGTTCCACAGAGACACTCCAACTTTGGGATGAGGAATCCAATGAGTGCCTCAATGATATCCATTCCCCACCACCTATAGTCTGCTGGCTCTGTTTTATTTACATAATTCTGACAGCCATTGTTGCAAAGACCCATAGGCTTGTCACGTCCTGAATTCATTGGTTTCACACCAGATTTTCTTCATCCTTGTTGGTGATCTCCATGTCCCCATCCATCCACCAACCTGACATTACATTTTACAAAAATAACAGTTACAATTAGTGTTGACTGCTACAGGTTTTTGGGCTACAGAAGTAGGTCAGAGTTTTTAAGCAAACAGATCTATGTTCCCTGTCTCACAAAGACTATGTTAAGATAAGTGTGCTCTTAACACAGTTATTCCCAGCACATGACATGTGACATGTAAAAATCAAGGACTCTTTCATTTATAATGGTCTGATTTCCTTGTGCTCTGTGGTCCCTGCTACCCTGCAAGCTCCCTGTGTCTCTAGTGTCAATGCTTCTCCAGTGTCAAATGTGTGAACAATCTAAAATCATAGTATATGAATACCCCCTGGATGCCAGCAAGGCATCAATGAGGACTGGGAAGACCTTGCAAAAGACTATGCTGCATGGAGGGTAAGCTACATGGGGTGGCACTGTGAAAAAAAAAGGCCAAACTTAAAGACAGAAAACACAAGAACAAGGAGACTGGATCTTATTTGCTGAGCAAACATGGTCTGAATTGCAAAAATAGTTTCTATGTCCGGTTCATTCATTCATTCATTCCTTTGCATGTCCCTTGCGGAACTTTGCCTCCCAAACAGCACTCCTGTAGGCCTCTCGGTTGTGAGCAAGATGGCCTGCTGCTGCTGCTGCATCCATTTCCAGATGTCCGGTTACAACAACCAAATATTGCTATAATAAGCAATATGACTGCTCTGTAGATGACAGAGCGTTTTTCTGCACTTTCCACAAGCAGCTCCTATGATTAAATCTGCATTTTCATTTCCTGGATACAGCAAACCCCATGCCCCCTCAAATGATACCAACCTGATGTAGTTCATCATCATTGGCAATGGCTAGAAGGATGTGCCTTGGGGTAACTCGACCACGCTTGAACTCCTTGGCTGCATTTCCTGCCAGCTCCAGGATTTCAGCTGAAATCAACAAAATTTTTATGCCAATGCTCCATGTTTGTCATGTATATGTCAATAAGGAATCATAAAGTGAAGTGCTAACTTAAATGCATTACTGAATTTTGCAGTATACGATGATAATATACACAGAAACACTGCAAAATTGTAGGCAAATATGCATTATATACAACACTCGGCTAATGATGATGGTTTCAAAGAAATTGCAAATAGTTGCATTAACCTGATGCATCTAATCGTTAAACAGAACAAAATTAACACGACACAATATGCACGACTCCAGTCACAACATGTTCACACCCTGTAAACGAATATATGGATTGCTGTTGTGTGGTTTACTGTTGCATGCGATGTATTTTCTGGTATTTTTTGCATACTACTGGTTACTGCTTTACGTTACTGACCAACGAGGTACTCGATGACAGCTGCCATGTAAACCGGCGAGCCGGCCCCGATACGAAAATGATGGGTGCCCTTCCTCAGATATCGCAGAAGCCGAGCCACGGGGAATAAAACGCCAGCTCTTGCTGACCGGGACAACGCCTTCTGTTTCTTCTTCCCTCCTCGAGCAGACATGCTATCCTTCTAAATTCCGCCAAACAGGTAACGAAGCTGATAAGATTCCTGATTTCTGCAAAACCTATCGAAAATACTTGACGCTAATGTAACGGCTTCCGTGCGACTTCTCAACTTGTCGCTGTGTACATCAAACGACAGCGTCGAAAGCCAGAAATAGACGTAACGTTACACTGTGAACCTCTTTTCCGCGAAGCTGATATCGAACACTCTCCTCCGCGAAGCCTATATCTGCTTCCCCTGCAGAGATATGGCTGGTTCTAAAGTGCTGGAACTTTATACAATGAAATTTTCCCCCTCCCCCTTAAACTAATATTAAATAACTGGTATCAAAGCTATATAAGCAAACGATTATAGTTGCCAATACTTTATAGGAAATTATTATTTATTATACGTATTACAGAAACAGATGGACAAGTTTAGATATCTGGGGACACTACTGACCTCAGATGGAAGATGCTTAATTAACTGAGATAAAGAGCATAATAATGCAAGCAAAAATAATGTTTCAAAAAATGAAGACCGTTATGTGTAATAAATCCCTGTCATTGGGAGTGAGGAAGAGTACTCCAGTGCTACATCAAGCCAATTTTAATGTATGGAAATGAGGCATGGTCAGTCACTAATGAAGTACAACGCCAACTGGAACCCACTGAAATGTAGTTCCTTAGAAGAATGTTACGAATACCGTGGACAGCAAAGAAAACAAACGAGGAGGTTCCGAGAGAGGCTGGAGAGACAAGACAAACAATAAAACAAGCCAGAAAAGACAATTAAAATTCGTAGGACACGTTCTACGGCGGACCAAGCTAGAATACTTTGTGACAACGGGAAAGATAGAAAGCAAAAGAGATCGAAGTATACAGAGAGAGTATACAGATATATATATATATATATATATATATATATATATATATAGAGAGAGAGAGAGAGAGAGAGTGTGTGTGTGTGCGTGTGCGCGCGCGTGCTGGGTGGACTAACTAAATGGCACAGACAAAGAACAACAGCACGGCTTATAATCAGCACTCGGAGCAAGGAATTGTGGAAGAGCATGATAGCCAACGCTATCCAGCACGGCAACAGATAGATAGAGATACCATATTCGCGCTGACAGAAAACGTTGAAACAATGTGATCTAGTTTTTTTTTTTAATGCTCGGAAAACATGTTGAGTCTATTTGATCCTTTCTTTTCATGTCGATTTCTTTTTGTTGGGCTTTCACTGATTCCACAAAGATCCGCATAGACGCGTTTTAAATAACTTCCGATAAGTATCGATAAAAATGAATACCTCACGTCTGATGGGGAATGAAGGTTTAAGCGCTTCACAAGATGCATGGATCAATACATAGGCACGTGGATCAATACTCACACAGACAGAAAAAAAAATGGAGAATGGAGTAGTAACAGCAACAAGCGCCCAGGGGCAATCTCTAATTTTGCGCCTCCGGCCCCAAAACTTCATGATAAATGAAAAGTTGACGATTCTCATTGATATTTTTAATATTGAAAGAGGGAACGGAGATAACCGTGCCACGTTAAAAGTGCAGTTGTCAACTGACCAAACCTCATCATCGTCAGGTGCCGTGCCGACTGGCGTTGGCTGCTATGTTTCTCCACAGTACCCTGTCTTTCATGCACAGTAATTAGTGTAAAAGTATACAACTATACACGAAGCACTGCAGTAAAGCTGTGAAACCAAAATGTATAAACTAGGAGAAAAGTAGGAGCAGCTTTATTACTTAACGACTACAAAGGCGAGAGCCTTAATCAAACAAAAACATACAGGACGAAGAAATAGAGAGAGGAGATAAAGTATAGATTCACATGAATGCT